>CM029020.1:4710557-4918057 GCA_016801055.1 Panax notoginseng
GGGCTCTAATCAGTCCAAAGAGATTCATTGGGTTAGTTGGAAGAAATTATGCACTCGGGAAAGAGCATGGGGGCTTAGGTTTCAAGAGCCTCTATGATTTCAACTTGGTCATGCTTGGTAAAAGCGGATGGCGTTTGGTGATTCGTCCATCTTCATTGGTTGCGAGGATTTTTAAGGCCAGGTATTACCTTCGTCTCCCTTCTTCTGTGCTCCGAAAGGCAATAATCCCAGCTTCATCTGGTCTAGTATCATGGCTGCCAAACCTCTTTTAAAGCAAGGTGCCAGATGGCGTGTTAGTAATGGGAAAAGCATTAATATTTGGACGAAGCCATGGCCGCCCGAGATGATAATCCTTGGTTGTCTTCTTCCCTTATTCCAGGGACGAAGCATGCTTCTGTGAACAATCTCATGTTCCCTGATGCGCTTTCTTGGGACACTAATTTAGTAAGGGATTTGTTTGATGCTCGTGACTCTTCGTTGATTTCTAATATTTCCTTGAGCAGTAGGTGCCAGGAGGATCGTCTGTATTGGAGATTTGAAAGAAGGGGGTTGTATTCGGTGAAGAACGCTTATGATTTCTTGACCTCTGACCTGAGTACTCTTCACCCTTGTCATGATGCTCCAACTTGGAAGAAGCTTTGGGCGGTTCGTATCCCTCCGAAAGTAAAACACACTATCTGGCGTTTGTGTAATGGCAGTCTACCCACCAAAGATAATCTTCTGAAGAAAAGAGTCACTGTGGATGGTACTTGTCCCGTGTGTAATTCTGCGGCAGAATCCAGTCATCATGTGTTTACCTCTTGCCCTTTTGCGAAAGAATGTTAGAGGTTGTCAAAGGTGCGTTTTGTTCCCCCAGGTAACCAAAACTTCTTTGAGTGGTTCTCTAGTTTGTTGGTTAATGGTTCACAGGAGGAGGTTAAGCTAGCTTGTATGATTATTTGGTGTATTTGGCGGAATCGAAACGAGGTATTATGGAATAATCGGGTCCAAAAGCCAGCTAGCTTGCTAAATCTTGCGAGCTCTTATCTTTTCCAATGGACTGTCGCTCAAGAAAAGCTTGTAAATGGCAATACTTCCATATCTGAGGATGGCCGTATTTGTTGGTCTAGGCTAGGAACAGGTTGGATCAAATGTAACGTTGACGGTGTCGTTTTTAATCAGGAGACAAAGCTTGGTTATGGTTTGGCGATTAGAGACTGCGCTGGTTCCTTGGTTGCTGTTGGGTGTGGCTCTTTTGCGGGTCATTTGGATCCTGAAATGGCGGAAGCAATCAGCTGCGGAGAGGCACTTAGCTGGTTAAAGACTAGTCAAGCAGCGAAAGTGATCCTTGAATTAGATGCTTTCAATCTTGTTCAGGCTATTCGGGGATTTGATTCCTTTCCGAGTCCTTTAGGTTTAGTTATTGATAATTGTAAGCAACTCCTCCTTGAAATTGAGGATTGTCGTATTTATTTTGTTAGGCGGTCAGCGAACGGTATCGCACATACCTTAGCTCATGCGTCGGATTCTATGTCTGGTAGCCATGTTTGGAAAGATTCTCCGCCTCCTTTTATTTGTAATGCTTTGATGTTGGATAATCAATAATAGCACTCCATACTTTGTCAGAAAAAAAAAATTGAACCTGAAACATTGGGTTTGGTACATCTTAAACTGCTTTAAAGTTATGTTGCAGCATCTGTACATCATAGTCAACAAATGTAGTAATCACATATAACAATATTAAAGGGTGCAAAACAAAACTTGAACTTCACTAATTTTCTGCAATACATACTGTTTCATTATTTCTAGCAAAGAAATACAAGTGATTTATCTAAACAAATGATTAGCCCAAGTCCAAGGAACTAACTACATTGCAGCATAAAATTATGTCTCACAAAAATCAATATGCTTTTTCAATCTCCTGTGGATCAACTTTTGTCGATCTCAATCAATTCTCCCACAAACTGACATGAATCATGGTCCATTGGGCTACTATGTGCAGAGTTTGCTCTGTATTAGTCCTCGAGGCTTTTTATTCTCATGCTTCAGCTGAAAAGATATGCACAATCAAGTCTCTTACTATCGAATAAGCATATATATGAACAACAAATAGCCCAGAGATTATAATATAATTCCACAGTAGAATTTAATTCAGCATAGACCCATATATCATATTTGTAATATATACTATACACCCGAATATTAAAAGTAGGACGTGCCAATAAACTACGCCCAATTTTAGATGTCTTCCCCTTACCAATTCAACTATCTCAGACCATGGCAGCTTTTGAGTTTTTAATTACTACGCATATCTGGTAACATTAACCTTTTACCCTTCAAATTTAATAGAGTTACCTGTCACAATAGGTTCTTACATTTATTTAAATGAAGGTTTCACTTGAGATATCTAAAGTTGGATGGTGAAAGTATATACTTTTCAAAATAAATTTCATTGTCTGACCAGACACTGATCTTTTTTCTTCTAAAATTGGAGCAGGGCTAATCTCATTTTTGCTGATTCAACAATGAGCCTAAGAGACTCGAGCAGAAGAAGTTACGTACCTCTTTAAAGTCACGATCCTTTAGAGGAACTAACAACAGCTTCACAGAATTCACCAAATATATTCGGGCATTCATCCCATTTTCCCGTCTCTCGTGCTTCCCAATAACCACCCGCATAGCGGAAGGGTCCATCTTCGCTTTCTCTCTTGAACCATCTAGCCTTCCAGCCATTTTCTTGTAATTTTCTCGACTGTAACATATGAAGGGAAATATTATTACTACCAACACATAATTTTGTTTGACAAAACAACAAATATATGAATAAAAAAAGTAAACAAGAACAATGAACTAGTATACATATTAGGCTCCCATTGCGACTAAAGCTCTTTCAAATAATCTCCAGCTTATTATTTAGACTATACTATTCGAATGTCGTAGCTTCTTACCTTACCAGTCCTGAACTAGTATGCACAATTGCACATTAAGGCTCCCTATCTTAAACTTATATGGCTTTTAAGTTTTAACAAAAACTGTGCCACCTAACTAATTCCAGACTAGTATTTATATTGTGGTTTTTAAATCTGAATTTTAACAGACCATGCTTTCAGAACTCTAAGCTAGATGACGAAAACTAACCAAATTGTTCTGACTATTACCTAAAATTGAAAAGACAGCAACTCCCAGCTGTGTATGGGAATGTCATTATAGGCCTCAGCCTCTTCCTCCAATTCCTATACACAGTCCACTCAGTCCATTGACCATTAACACAACATAGTCTTAACTATGTTCCATTACTCAAAGAAAAATTGTCCAATATTTCTTCATTGTAAGATTTTAGAAATTTGTGAAATCAACAGACTCAAAACTCATAAGAAATAGTGAGCCACATAAGCCACCATCAATTCTTGTGTCTTCTGCTTTTTATACTAACTTAAAACTTCTAAGTTTTCACTTTTTGCTACTTAGACCCAAAGTCATACAGTACTTTGGGATTAGGCTTCATTTTCTACTTGTTAGAGATAAAACAAATGTATGGAATATTGTTATTGTCTCATTACAAGAGTACTAAAACCTTAGAGTAATCATAGAAGTTTCCCCAATAGACTCTTTATCTCCACATTTGAAGAATATATCAATAAATCAGTATCCAACAGTTTCCTTATCCTTATATAATTCTCTATTTTAATCCCTATACATGATTTTACTCCTCAGGGTGAAGGAATCAAAAGAGCATTCCCTATTTATGTAAAATGGCATTTCACACCCTATTTATTGTGATATTATGTTGGTTAAAGGATCTTATCTCACTTAGTTGCTGATTTGGGTATGCCTATCAAATTCATTCATTTTTATTTTTTAAACAAAGGATTTAGAGAAGAAAGAGAACTATAAAAAAAATTAAAAATCAATCAAATTTTGATTTTGATCATTTTTGTAAAAAATATTACTACTAATTATAAATTTTATTATTTTATAATTAAAATAATGTTGTTTTAGTTCTCATAAACACATAATGATCGTTGCACATTTTGATTTCTAGCAATATCTATTTTTAAATTAAAATAATTGCAATTTTTAAATTCAAACAACAATTACTTTTAAATAAAAAATAGTTACAACGTTCAAAACATGATTTGACTGTTAGAACTTTCAAATTTTAACTTCTAAATTTTAAATTTTAAATTTCAAATTTTAATATTTAAGGAATCAATATTATGAACATGTTTGGTAGATAGTGAAAAAATTGAATCCATATCCTACAGAATGACCCAATAGCACTGCAGTGTAAGGATAGAGAAAGAAAATATTGTGAATGCTCTTATATATACCTTATATATAAGCTACTAGTTGAGTAAAGGTCAAGTATGCATGGGCACCAAGCATACTTGGTGACCAAGTTCTAATAATAATATACTCTAATAGAATATTCTAGAATAATCTTCTAACACTACCCCAAGTCTTATATCACGACTTCCAAATTTGGTAGATAACATAATCTTAAAATAAAAGACTCAAACCAACCATAGCATGGAATTATTTTATCTTCAACACTCCCCCTAAAATTGAGGTCCTTTTTAATTTGCAAGAGAAGAAAATTTTGATTTTTTTTCCGTCCAAAGTTAGATTTCTCATCCTCGGTATATAACTTCACACATTCACTTTTCGAGGATAACATGTGCCGACAATAACGCAAACACTTGTCTCTCACAATAAATACGAAAGACGCTATCTTTCAAAAACAATTACGAAGAACTCCTTATCTTCCTCGACAACAGAGGACTCTCTAGCCTCCCAAAAGATTGAAGGACGCACTCATTCCTGAAATCTCGGCCTCCTGCAATCCTTACTTTTCAATCAACTATCCATTTACATATTCAACCAGTAACTACTAAGGACAAACCATTTTTGTTTCACCACAAAAACAAATAGCGACCTAGGATTTTTATTTTGTTTTCTCTAAAAAAAAAGAAAAAAAAGAAATGCAAGAAGAAAAGATACCCGCCGACGGCAATGTGTTGTCGACGGCGGAAGCAAGGCTTCTATTTAGCCTCCCAAGAACAAACTAGCTTTGATACCATATTAGAGATAAAATAGATGTATGGAATATTGTTGTTGTCTCATTACAGAAGAGTAGTAAAGCATTATATATAGGCTACTAGTTGAGTAGGGACCAACATACTTGGTGACTAAGTTTTAATAATAATATACTCTAATAAAATCATGATGAGTCTAGAATAATCTTCTAACACTACTATTTATATAATAGACTATGTACAAAGTTGGTAAAACATGGCTGAAATCCCTAGCATAGTCATTTAGATATGTTAGAGTATTGATCCCAATAACCTTAATGGCTCCATGCAATTATGAAACTAAATCTTACACATCGAGATCTTACTGCAAAAGTGTGATACATACCATCCTCTGCCGTGTTTCCAACCTTAGCTTCTCGTCATTTGCCTTAACATACTCCCCATTTTCCAGATGCCGTTGATCCGGTCTAAGTCTTGAATCCGTAGGCGGAAGCTTCTCCTTAATCCGTGATCAAATACCCGGGATCAGACAAAGCTATAAAAGAAAATTAGATATGCATAAGAGGAAAATGAAGATGCATATGAAATAATTGTTCAATATGCCATCTCTACCTGCAGTCCTGGTGTTAACTCATTTAGAGTGATTGCGAAAGACGTTAAGTTGTATCGAGTAAGATTAGGAGGTGTCTCATTCCTTTTCCATAACAAAGATGCATCAGAAACATCCTTTGTTTTGCTAGTCCCGTCTCCATGAGTATAATGCATGCTCTCATCCCACTTTCCACATAGTGTAGCGACTTTTTTCCCTGTGACATCTTCAACAAATCCATGGACCTGTACATTAAGTATGATTTCTTGAATTAATCAATCGTGATGAATATTAAAAAAAACAGTGGAACAGCAATTAGCCACACACTGGTGTAGGTAAAAAGAAAAAAGAAAAAGGTTAGTACAAGATTGATCTCCTTATTTACCTGGTGTGGATTTCGATCAAGAATAGACTGTTCTTTGAACTTGAGTTTGCATGAATATTGACGATTGCCGCATATTTGCATTGTTCCATGGTGGTCACAGTATAGTTTACCTAGGATAAGATTATAAATGGTGGTTGTAACCTGAGGGAAGCATGAGTATGTTTAAGAATATGTTCAACCATAGAAGCCAAAAAGAACACATAAGAGGAAAAGAATCTAGCTATATAACGTTAGCACCTTGCTCCACTGAAAAATCTCGCCATCATCAAACTCCAAGGTAAGAGTTCCAACAGGATCAAGCTGAATTGATCTACCCCAGAATTTTGATCTAAGGTTGCTGTCCCCCCAAAATTTCCACCCTTCGCCCTCACAGTGGCAGGCAATGAGGGTAGGATGGTGACTTACCTGTTTCAAGAAATCAAAATTTATTATTGTTTAAGACATAAACAAGATTAGAGTTAGGTAAACAGGTCCAACATTGACAAGACAAATATGTATAATGTTATAATTTCCAGGTACAAAAAAAACACGGCTCATATAGCCCTTGGAAACTTCAAATTGCTGTTTCTACCTATTTTATTCACATCTAAATATTTTTCCTCTAAAGGTTGTTCCCAACCAGCAGCCATATCATGCGTTGCGAAATCATTTATGAATTTGGTGATTTTATTTCAACCATTATATATCATTTTTATGCCCATACTTGGGTTTTTAGGTGTTGTTTTTCGTATAGTGTAATACACCAGAACCTCCTATTTTAGTTGTATCTGCAGTAGCGCAATTCTAAATTTGTATACAATGTAAACTTGGGCCTTTACTAGAAGATGCTGCCCATTTTTGCTTATATTGTTGTATTTTGTTTTTTAAACTAATTTATTGGCTTGGTTTTCGTTTCTTTCTTATATTGAGAACCAGGCATATTAGGTTTACTTCCTTGGTGGTGGTCTTATCCAGGGGAATGCCCCTTGTAAATGTTCCCATGTTATATTTGGTGAAATGAAATCAATCCCAATTGACACAAATATATGTAGTAATAGAGTACCATAACGATCAGCCATTTGATAAAGAAAAATGCTGCAAATGTTGCTTTTTTAACTACTAATTGCATTTTTATGCTTTCAGACGAACGAAGAATGAACAGTTTTGTGCCAAAGGAACTCTGACAAGTAGGATTTGAGTTCCTTTGTTTCATAAGTAATCTTTTCTCGAATCAACGAGAGAAACTCATATTTCAGTTCAAACAACAGGAGTTATTCAATAAGATTACAATCTCCTTCAGGTTGTCGAGGAAAAAAGCTGAGGTATTTTGATTACACTTCAGTAATTCTCTTTTTCCATTTATAAATCTTGCCATTTATGCGCAGAGGGGTGGAAATGAAATTTTGGTTTCTTTTTTTTGGTTTAGGTACATACCTTTTCAGAGAAGAAGCGTACTCCTTTCTCAGGGTAGTCAGCTTCATAAGTTTCCCCTAGCATAGGATTGAAGGGTTTACAATGCCGACCAGCAGATGATGCATATCCAGAAACCGCAAAAGCAGCAACATTCAAAATTCTTAGGAGACTGTTACCCTACAAGCATAATACAAAACATGTAGATCCAAATATCATAAGGATAATAAACGAGAAAGAAACTGTTGTCTACAAGAAATATTTTTCGACCATAATAATCGCTCTAAAAACGAAGTATAGAGAAGTCAGATCTTGCAATTGCTCACATGTACCAAAGGAAAGAAAAAAGGCAATACTATTCGAGTGGTTAAATGCATAACTTCAAATGTTCAAGGCTCAAAAGACAAATACATAAGAATTTATGTTGTTCAAAAAGGTATAGTCCTAAAACTACATAAATTGCCAAAAAAAAAAGGATGACATGTTTGCTGAAAACTTCATTTGGAAAACTTGGATACATGAATTTTCCATAAGCCAAAAGCTGCATCCTCAATAGCCTAAAATTATACAACGTTTATGATCCTTAAGGCTACTTAGTAAAATTAGAACTCCACAAAAGAATTCATAAAAACACAGATAGTTATCATATTCCTTTGGAGAAGTAAAATTTAAATTTAGATGACTTCAGTGTATAAATAATTAAGATGTGTATATATATATATATATATGTGTGTGTGTGTGTGTGTGTGTGTGTGTGTGTGTGTGGAAATGATCCATAGCAAGTACTTGTTATGGACCAAAAATGGGCATATACCATCATTACCATTGTGAAATGATTCATAGTAAGTACTTGCTATGGACCAAAAATGGGTATATACCATTATTACCATACAATGTAAGATCCAACGGAGGAAATTAATGCTGGAAAAACATCCCTCAAGTCAATGCCAGATGATTGTTGAAATTACGTTGAAAAAATCCCTATCCGCTCCAGTTCTTCGCAATAGCTCTCCATTGCTGCCAGTTCGCAATAGCTCTCCACAATTCTCCCACCTATATCCCATCTTTCTCTCCCCAAAACTCATAGACCAGCCATAAGAGGGTAAATTTATATGCTTTTGAAGGAAGATTTGGGTTCTACATCAACTAAATCAACATATAATCGGTAGTTTTTGGAATTTTGGGGTTTCTAGTTGAAAACAAAGCATAATTGGGTTTCATGATTCATTTTCGTTTTGTGAAATAATTGGGTACCATGGTTGTTTGGGTATGTCAATGTTTAATCTGCTGCACGAATTGGATTTTGACTAGAATTTTGAAACGATTCCGTTGCTGCACGAATTGGATTCTGTGGCCATGAGTCCAGAATTTTGAAACAATTCCTTTGTTGCACGAATTGGATTCCGTTGCCAGATGATTCCATTGCTGCACGAATTGGATTTTGACTGGAATTTTAAAATGATTTTGAATCCAATTTTGACCAACCACCGTCCGCTACTAATACTCAATTTGTGTTTTTAATCTTGGTCGTTCCTTCCAATAATGTATGGTAATGATGGTGTATGCCTATTTTTGGTCCATGTACTTGCTATGGATCATTTCTCATATATATATATATATATATATATATATATATATATATATATTGTGTGTGTGTATTTTTTTAAAAATGAAGTTAAGAAAATAAGAAATATCTCATAGATTTCACATAAAAAAAATTAGGTAGTCATAATGTTATAGATATTTCTATCTTGAATGTTGTACAGAGACAACATAGTAAGAAGGCCTTCTTTTAAAACCTAGCTATGAAAGATATACTAATAGACCCAACTACGAAATAAAAAGCAAAAATGTTGCATACCTTATGTTATTACAGATATAAAAGGTTCATTTATAGTCTTATGTGTAAGACAATATGCTTCAAATTACATAGAACATTTTCCAATCCCATTTCCGCTCTAACAATATCTAGTAGTAATCACTTGAATTGATCAATCAAAATGAAGGAGTTAACTTATGTATGACAATTATAGCAAAGGAAGTGCAATAAAAGAAACAAAAAGTAATAAAAAGATTTGTTTACACTAGAGATACACAAAAAGTAACAAGAGGCAATGTAGATAGGTTGTACCTCTTTTCCATGCTCATATGCCCGATCTAATAGATGGGAATACTCTAATTCCTCGAAGCATTTCTGGAGAGAGGATATTGGCTCATTAAAGTATACAGGCAGACAAACACGTGTTAGATCCTTTCCTACCATGTCTTTGATCATGGACCAGAGACTGACCCCTTTCTCCTTCTCAGCAGGATCTGGGAGCTTTTTTCGCCTCTCTAGTGGAGGGTATCTAGAGTCCATGACATCCTTTTTGTCATTCATCTTGCTCATATCATGGATTTGACTTTCACGTCCTACACCTATAGACCCAGAACTAGTGGTTGGTTCGGGAAAGTACTCTTTAGTGTCAAAAAAGTTTGTATCCTCGTCATCTGACACTTCCTCAAGCTCTTGCTTCTCAACATCATCAGATGATTCAGTTGTACTGTATTCTGTATACCATAATAATATACCAAGAAAAATGATGAGATAAAGAAAAGAAAAAACAAAACAAGGTGCAAGAAAGAGAAGGATTAAAAATACTTTTGACTCTATAACTTTTCTAATTTTAAAAAATGAAACCCCATCGTTTAATGTTTAAGATATGAGTTGTTCCATATGCACAAATTATGCACAAACAAAGAGAAAAGTAGTATATGAGTCGTATTAAATTATTGATAAGGTTTAGAAACTTTTAATATCATTTTTTACTGTTCAACACATGAAATAGTGTTTGTGCACAACTGTTTCTGCACCGTTAGCATACATAGAATTACCCTTAAGATATTAAACCTTAAAGTTTCTAAATTTCGAGACATTAAACCTCATGGTCACCAGAAACTGATGTGGTATTAAGTGAGGCTGCTACAAAATGTATTGTAGCTTTAAGGATGCCACGTCAATTTCCACTGATTGTAAGGTTTTATGTCTCAAAATTCTTGAACTTCAAGGCTTAATGTCTTAAACATTAAACATTGGGGTTTACTCTCTAAAATTAGGAATGTTATCAAAAGTTTTTATAAGCAGAAAGAGAAAGAAACTCTAGGCAACATCTACACACCATACAAATCAAAATGGGACAAAATGCTTTATCAAACACAAATGGCTTCAAAAGTTTAACTTTATAGAATTTTCTGATTCTGTCTCTCTATTCTAAATTTCTAATAAATATCACATGCTGATATTCCAATATCTAACTTGGTATACTCCTAGATTCAATAGGACTCGGACTTCTTGTTTGAAAGACTAAGACATAACAATAATAAACCTATGAACGCTTAATAAAGAACATAAAATATATAATAAGATCCCATTGACTCTCAAATATATGTAAAAGTAAAACCAACAAGTTCCTACACTTGCCAAGGACTACATCAAGTGTGCATGTGTGTGAGAGAGAGAGGGAGGGGGGAGAATATATCACGAACCACTGTACTTTCCACGCCCTAGACTTGAATATTCATGCTTTGTCAAGTGATATTCATCATCCTGAACACCAGAAGTTTCAGCTTCAAAATTTGCCGCCTGCACATGCAAAATGTACATGCTTAGCTAAGTGTGATAAAGGGACCTTACAGTTGGGCATAAATCAAGGAACCATTAAAGCATCTTTTAGCAGGATTTACACAGCCATATCAAGTGAATATAACTACTAAAATACATTCAGATAGGCATAAACCAAGGAACCATTCTTCTTAAACTTGGTGCCAAGTCAACCTTGATACATGGAATAGTACCGAGGGGGTATGTATATAACCAAAATAATTACTTCAATGCCATCTCCAACAATGCAATACCTAACTAGTGTAACTTCCACAACCACACGTTATCTATTACAGTTAAGAGCTGATCAAATCAGCTAGAGTGTAACCATATAGTGGTGAATATTTTACTTCTAACACTGCAAATAAAACTATAAATTATATTCTTCAACTAGAGTTTAAATTTGAAATACAAAGGATATAGCAATGTTATGCTAAAGGCTTGGAGGATATTTAATTTTTTAAATGCCATCCAGGCTCAAGAAACCTCTTCTCCACCATTTGAATACTTATCTTACCGGACTTATTATTTTTTTATTTAAAACATAAAAATTACATTTCTTCGGTGAAAGAACTGCAAGCTTCTGTGGCTTTACAAATACCTGTTATAAATTCCAATAAATTTGAATAGCATCTATGATACAAGACCTCGAGCAAGAAAAATCAATAAGATATTGCACAATTTAAAGTGCTTGGTGCGGGTATTTGTAACAAATGGCTATCAGGTCTAGCACTTAAAAAAAAGTACTTAACAATAGTTATCAAATACATAGAATGCGTTGAAGCATTTTTCAACAGATGTTATTCAAGATTTTCTTAGTTTTCTGACTCCAGCATCATTAGCGATATACTTAATCAGTGAGAATGATACAGTGTGCCGGTGACTTGTGAAGAAGCAAGTCTACCATAAGAAAGGTTGAAACAGATATAGCGGGATGAGAGTTCCAATACAACCTTCCTGCCTAATAACTGCACCAAAAAAGTTGGTGTTTGAAGTAGACTTCAATCCCAGGACAAGGGAATTTCCAAATGGCCACATGGACTATGGAAACTATAGAGCTAATATCCTATCAACCACAAATACCTGAGATTAAGGCTTCGTGTATATTTTCAGAGTGTTGCATCTTTAATTTGCAATCAATCACAATTATTTATCCAGAATATGGATGTATTGGCCTGATTGAGAAAAACACTAGTCAACCTGAAGTGCATGGCATTTAGAGCTTTGGCAAATTTACGAAGTAGCTCTTTTAAAGTTAATAACTAATTTGAATTAGTATTTGTATTTTATTTTTAAAACTATAAATAAATTGATACTAAACTTGGAAGATAATACTAGTTTACAAAGAGGTTCCATGCAATTCAACTGCATAACTAACAACTACTACTTTTGACTATTAAGTAGAAATTACCTCCAATTGCCTTAATGTGTCTAGCAAATTGGAACGCTCTTCACAAAGAACTCTAACTTGTCCTTGTATTTCTGAAAATTCTGAGAGCATAATCTGCTCGCAGTCTTTGACAAGTACCTCACTGATCCCGCCTTCAAGCAAGCGTTTCTTAAGTCTTGCAGTCGATAAAGATATATCATTGGATATGAGAGAAAGACTATCATTCAATGGTCTCACTGAAAAAAGGCTTCTAGTTGAAACCAAAGCTTTTATCCACGCCAGCCTTTCTTTCTTCGAATGAGTTCTCAGGTGAAGGGTCTTTGTGGCAGTAAATATGTAGAACCGTCTATTGTTAGACTTGCTCTCTCTAAATGAAGAAATCTGCTATTAAATCAAAAGAAAGAACTCCAATTTTAAGGCCAGCATCGTACATATATCCAACAGACTCCTAAAACGCCCAGCATATACTGCAATCAATTCATACTCTAATACAAATATAGCACGGTAACGCAGATTAGTAATAGTGAAAAAAATTATCATGCATAATTAGATCACTAACAAAAACCCCAAGTGGATCCAAACCCTCGACCCACTGTAATATTTTTCGGGACGGAAAACAAAAATGACCAATACCCAGGACGATCTTAGAAATACCATAGGAAGGATCGAGTTTAGTAAACCTTTTAAGCAGGAACAGCACCAGCAGTGCAAGAATATTCCGGGAAAATTCAAAAACTATCCTTCTCCAATTCCCAAATACTCACGCCTAGTCCCAAGACACGACAAGTCAAAATTAAAAATAGAGAAAGAGGGAGAGGCTAGATCCACCGTTTGATCCGTGTTTACCTTCCTATATATTTTCTTAATATTTAAAAAGAAAAAGTTTGGCCATTTCTAATATTTTAATATGAAAATAAAGACTGGTAGAGTGTTCGTCAAACTGCAGAGAGCCAAGTATAAGATGAGAAAACTGTGCAGGCTAAAGAAACCAAGGTCTGAAGGAAAAGGGAATTCTTAATAAGCAGATTAACAAAAAACTGAATCTGAACAAAGGGATGATGTGACCAAAGGTTAAAACTAAAAACCTAGCCCTACAAAGATAGGGAATCGTGGCCACAATTCACCTGCTGATGTGACCCACTATAGATAAACGCCCAGTGTATATACTGTAAATATAAAAAAAAGAGAAATTTGACGATTATAATAATATTAATATATGCTACTCTAAAGAAACTTACGGTTAATCGAGTACTGAAGCTCAGATATCTAAACTCTTTGATGACAGATATAAAGGGAGAGAGGGAAATGCAAGGCAAAAAAAAAAGATCTTAGTTTGATGATATCATAGTCCAGAAACGACAATTTGAGTAAATTTTTGGATTGAATGGATTGCTGAGAGCGGAAGGTTTTGTGGAGTAGCGTCAAATAGGCACAAAGACCATGCTTTTTTTCTTTTTTTTTCCATGGGAAACTTCCTCATCATGCTAAGAAAATGTATACTATAATTACTCTCCCTATATATATATATATATATATATATATATATATATATATATATATATATATATATAATATGCGAGTCGTACTACCTTGAGACGAACGATCCCACCTGCTTTGTTGTGATGCTTACGGCTGCCGGAGCTGTCGAGACTGGAGAGGCGGCAGGAGGAGGCGTCGCCGATGAGGCTGACGTCATGTCCTGGGGGCAATAGAGCAAGGTTTTCGAGGTGGTTAATTTTGGAGTAAGAGAGGACGCCATTTTGCAACAGAAACCACCTGGATCTCCAGCCCTTGCTGTAATTGGTCCACTTGTAGAGGACTCCGGCGAAGCAGGTGAGCCCATCAGATCCGGCATTGCAGTGAGATCCACCGGAAAGCATCTCCCTTGGCACTCCTGAGGCGATCACGTCCGGCGACTGGTCTCCGATCGCCGGACTGTCTAGCGTTATACAACATAACGGATGCATTTCCTTGACTCGCATTGTGTAAAATTAAATTAAAAAAATGAACTCTCCGATCAAATCTCCATACAATTTGTGAGAGGGAGAGATTCAGGTGTTGGAGATAGATAAATTTGAAGAGGAGCTTACTAAAATAAGGAATCTCCTTTGCTTAAGAAGGATTAAAAATGTTTTTAATACGAGAGTGGCAGAATTGTAATTTAATGCTGGAAGCCATTAAAATGATAGACTTAGAGTAGAGTGAGTGACGACTTGTCCTGTCCTGTCCTGTCCTGTCCTGCATTTTATATGGAAGTCTCACCAGCTAAGAGAGACCAGCCTACCATATTTATGTACTCCTCCTCCTCCTCCTCCTCCTCCTCCATGTTACTTACTATTAGTAACTAATAGCACCAAACTGGTGTTGAGAATCGAAAGGCAAATTTTGCTACACTCCCCCTCCCTTGTCGTGTGTGTGTACCAAGGCAGGGCATAAACAAAATGTAATTGCCTCACTCACTCACTCTAAATCGGTTAAAATTTTAAAAAGAATTTTGGGATACAGTGTAAACAACAATTCTACAAACTTTGGCCGGGGTTCAAATTACTACTATATTTTAATTAAAAATAAATACGTTTATTATTATAAAATTTTGAATGATTTATTAAAGTGTGACTAATAAAATAAGTAAATTTAATTATAATTTGATGAATGCAAATCAATATTTTATTCGACAGCCATGATTTACATGCCCCGATCGACCGACCGACCGACAAAAATAGAGTGAAATTTAGCAACTTAAAAACTTAATTGAATATTTATTTTCATTTTTTTAAATAAAAAAAAAAAGAAAAAGTGTTATATAATAAGCCCATACTACTACTGCTACATTAATATGGAGTTAGGACTCACATTCATGAAAATATTTACTTGTTGTAGTAGTAGTATTTTTTAAAATTATCATCATATTCATTCATGATCATTTTTATGTGTAAATAAATGAATGTTAATGTTAATGTTGATGTTAGTCGTGGGAGATGGCCGATGGAGCCTCCTTTGTTCTGACAAGTGAAGTGTCGTGTCGGGTCGGGAGTAGTAGTAGTAGATAGATAGATATAGGTTGATATTGATTCTAGAATATCCAAAGCCCACGCTTCCCAGATCCAAGGTCCACACTAGCTACGCTAAGCTAAGCTAACTAATTCCTGTTTGGAATCAAGGTTTTTGCCGCGTGAGATACAATCAAGCACTTTGCTTGTACTAGTATTGTACTACTCAGTATGTATGTGAATAGGAATAGGAATAGGAATAGGAATAGGAATAGGAATGGCCTAATAGAGGAATAGGATATTGATTATTGGAATCAATTTCAGCACTTTGCTTCAATTCAATTTACATTTAAAAATGTTAAGTAGTACGTATGTTTCAAGTTTGAACACAGGTTAAAAGCTGAGGGAGGGAGGATAAATACTTACAATTAAAGGTAATTTTACGCTTTCTCATTTCATTTTTGTTCTAAAATCAAACGATTCCCATGTATCTGGCGGGCGTGTAGTGCTAATATATATATATACACTCCGTATTTAATTAATTAATTAACTTAGTCCCCCAATCGATCACAAGTCTCTTCCAAATCAATCTAAATAATCCTCGTCTCTTTTTCTTTTTTCTTTTTTAGTTAAAACTTAAAAGGGTATATATATATGGAGTACTTGTTTTTAAGTGGTGTCACATAATTAAGAAGCAACAAATCTTACTTTACAACCACATGTATGTATATGTATATGTATATGTATATGCATGCAGACCCAACATCCTTTTTCTTGTTCTTTTTTAATGATCATTCTTCCAACTTTAACCCTGCTTGCACTGATTGATATGGTTATGGACATAAGTGAAGTATTATTTTTTGTTTTATAGTACAATCATAATAATAATAATAATAATAATAATAATATTAAAATAGTAGTAGTAATAGAAAAGCTTATCTTGTGGGGCCTTTTTTTAGGGTGAAGATGGCGGAGATTCACGCGATGATCATGCGTTAGGAGAGGAAGTGATTAGCATAAAGTTTATTTTTGAGTAAGTTGGTCAATTTGTCAATAGAGTGCTGACACATAAACAAGACTCTATGTGTGTCAACATTCTATTGATCAATTGACCAATTTACCTAAAAATAAACTTCATGCTAACCGGATCGAGTACATACAGGCCATTCTGTTCTGATGGGATGTCACCACATATCCTCTCTCTCTCTGGAAATAATAATAGTATAATATAAGGACAGAAACACACTACTAAGTATATATCAAAGAGAAGAGACGAGACGACGATGACTCAATTAAGCTGGCTGCCACATTTCCAACCATATATGTATTATATTATGTAAGTATATAACAATTACAAACGAATATTCTTAATTACTACTACTTTTTCATGACCAACTAATTTAATTTGATAACGTTCGAGGAAGCATACCTACAGAAACAAAACAATTATGACTTGGTTGCAGTTGGAACATTTGAAAAGTAGTTTGTTTGTAACCTTCTGTTTTGCCATTATTATATATTATATGCAAGTATCAACTAAGTATTTAGTAGATTAATACAGTATATATAACTACGAACTGCCACAAGTTATTAATGAATAGCTTTACTCCCTCCGTCCCTCAATATAAATCGTTTTAGAGAAATATTTTTATTCTTTAATATAAATCGTTTTAGAATTTCAAGTAAGCATTAATTGTTTAGTTTCTAATATTACCCCAAATATTAAATGTAACTTTGGTTCTCTCATTATTTTCTGTCCAATAAATAACAATCTCTTATTTCAATACAAGGATAATATAGACAATTGATATTATAGTTAATGCTATACAATCATTACCTTAATACTTGTGCATAACCTTAAAACGACGTATATTAAGGAACAGAGGAAGTAATTTGTTGCGCTCATGAGTGCAAAACATGTGGACATAATCAATTTTTCTGGAATATATTAATGCCATATTTCTTTATTGAAATAAGGAAGAGTATATATATAGACTGGTTTCGTATTCATTTGGAGTTATTAGTACCAAATTTTGAACATGAAAGTCAGATTTAACAGGGTAATGATGATCCAAACAACATGGTGGCCATCAGGTCCATGTTCCGCAAGTACATAACAATAGAAACTATTTTCCTTTAAAAAAAAAAAGTCTCACAACCCAACTCCTACTACTCCTATATATATATATATATATATATATATATATATATATATATATATATATATATAAACTAATGGAATCAATATGACCTTACAGTTGGAAAGTGGAAAGTGGAAACTGGAAACAACTCATTTTAGCACTAAAAATACGTACCCCTCCCCTCCCCTCGCCTCCCCTCCCCTCTCCTCCGCTACCCATATCATGTCTTCTCTTTCTCTATGCATGATGATGCATGCTTGGATTATGTAATTTTATATAGACTAGATTGCCTATATATATGTTTTCATATATTTGTATCATTTCATGTGTCCCTCCAGCACAAAACGTGTCCAGCTACCCATACCATAACTTCCTCACAAGCCACAATCCGAATGCTAATCTCCCCTCTCTCTCTCCCTCGCTCTCTCTCTCTCTCTCTCTCTCTCTCTCTATATATATATATATATATATATATATATATATATATATATATATTAATCCATAGTCAGCTACAGAGTAGTCAACGCCTTACATATTGTATGTTGGACAATGTTTACTCAATCGATTATCTTAAATATTAAACCAAGTGTAACATATACTAATATCTAAGATGTGACCAGCAACTAATTAGTTACGTAAGTAAGGATCATTCATCTATATATATAAAAGCATCCTAAAGTATGTTAGAAGAGTGTCTGCATGTTTTAACGATTCTGCAAGGCTTAAATTGAATGGGTCAAAGTCAGACTGGGTTGAAGGATATATCCAAAATTTGAGTATTTAATTCCAAAGGCCACGAGATTGGAAGGACTCTCTCTTAAAAAAGAGTAATTCTACGCCGACCGGCGTTTGCCGACCGGGGTAGTGACCGGCCGGAATTTTTTTTTTTTTTTTTTTTTTTTTTATTGCTTTTGACTACAAAATAATTAATGTGATTTATTAGAACTGAAATTTTTACTAAATACAGTGATTTAGGCGTCCGTCTGTATAACCCTGTTTGTTACGTGTATCCAAACGGACGCCTAAATCACTGTATTTTATAAAAATTTCAGTTCTAATAAATCACATTAATTATTTTGTAGTCAAAAGCAAAAAAAAAAAAAAAAAAAAAAAATTCCGGCCGGTCACTACCCCGGTCGGCAAACGCCGGTCGGCGTAGAATTTTCACTTAAAAAATAGGGGTAATTTATTTATGAGACACTTACATCTGCAGAGTACTATCAGTACAGGCTGTACAGTTTGCAAAAATAAAAGATCCAACGATAATAATAACTTGATCACTAAAGAAAATTTATAATGTAATCTTTTCAAAATCTAGATAAACTGGTTTTTCATTCATTACAATTTACATCCTTGGAGTGTCACCTCTTGGTTCAATCGGAATTTTTTTCCACCAGCTAGCTCAAAAATAAAAATAACCTCGACCTTTTACTAACATCCCACTAGGCTACCACATAGCCTCGACCCTTCACTTTTTCCCTAAAAAATAATCAAATACCCATAAAAGAAAACACAAAACAGAGGAATAAGTAACAAAATCAGACTCACAAAACAAAACAAAAAATAAAAACCAAGTACCTGGACTAGAGCTTTTTCTGCATCATAACTGGTGGGGTATTGTGGACAGAGCTTCTAGTGGCTGATCCGTCTTCGTCTCTTCAATTTTCTTTCAACAAATCCTTTTCCATGATGTCAGTCTCTATATTTTTTTCTCCTCTTTGAATCTCTCTGCCCATGTTATCTTATGGCAGTGATGAAACCGGGTACATATACATTGGAAAACTATAGAAACAGCTAGCCGTATCTATCCCTTCCTTCAATTCTCTTGCTCTGAAATCAGTCAAAATATTGCTTAGTGGTCCAGTTGATTTCAACAATAAACAATCTCAGTCTGAGCTGATTGCTTGCATATGTCCAGATTCCAATTCAACGTTACAACATACAATTGACCAGATCCAATCAAAATTCCCATTTAATCAAAACTTCAAATCCATTGGTTCAAATCCATGCAGCCTCACATGCTTGCATTACTCTGGATTTTCTTTCCCTCACTAGCTAAGTTAAAGTAGTATAGAGACTAGGAAATGTACCCAAAAAAAATTACAAAGGAAAGAAATGTACCCAAAAAAAATACGAAAACGAGATTAAGCTAGGATTATCCATCTCGGCGCTTAGATAGCCTCTGAAAGTAAAGTCGTAATCATAAAGTTCAACCAAGACTACACATAATTCAGCAGGTCTGTTCTAGTTCAGTCCACAACAGTGATAACTGGAATGACCAAGTCTCAGTTTCATTACCTCTTGAATTTCTCTTTGGCAATTGAGAAGGTAAGGCTACACATCAAAAATTGGTTTTTTCCCAAAGTTAGGTAAACAGGAACTCACAGCTATGCTTACTGCTGATTAATTTCTAAGAAATTCAACTTTTTTCAAATAATAAAATTGGTTTCTTATACAGATCTTCATTCTGCTTATGGATATTTTCTACTTGCTAGAGCATTGAACCAAAAATTATTGTCAAAAGATTCTCTCCACATCTACCATTAGTGGATGCATCCTATCCCACATGTAGACTAAAATCAGATTAGGCAAGAACCAATAATACATGCTCGAAAGGCTAGGATGACTTATTATTTCAGTGCAACTTATAGTTAGTGGAGCGTGCCCCTTGGCTTATCAAAACTATCACAAAAAAAGTAGAGATTAAAAGACACAAACAGGTATAAGGTTTCCCATAATTTGACAAACTATACTATCATTTCAATAGCAAAACAAAATAACTACATTATCAACAGACAGCTAAGTTCATCTACAGCAATTAATGGGGACCAGCCAATAAAGCCAAACTTTAAGCATGCTTACATTTAACGCCACAAAAAAATAAAAAATCGATGCTTAATGTCCTTGGTCTGACCAATGGACTAGGTAGTCCCTCTAAAGACACTATACCCTATCAAGAAAGTTCATCATTAACTTGATTTAGGGACAGGACCATCCTACGGTTCTGCACAGCAACATGATATCCATAAAAATTCACAGTAATTTTGAGGAGAATTCAAAGAATATGCAAGTTAAGCAACATATAAGAGAGAGAGATACAGAACCATAGGTATGCCCCGTTGTAAGACAACAAGTATTACGAATTTTAGGGCCTCTTTTGATCTAACAACCAAACACATAGAACTGAGATATTTTTGGTTCCCTTGAGGACACCAGATACCCACCCCACATGTCAACTCAAATTCATGTGAAGAGGAAGTTTCAGACTCCTATCACATTATTGTGTTTCATGAATCATAATCAAAATAATGAACATCAAGTGCTTCAAAACAATAATTAAAAGCTCGCTAAATATAATTTACTTTCACTTGGTGACATAGAACACAACAATCAAACAATCACTCAAAACAGCTTATAAAAGAGTTTATCTCAAACTAAATAAAGAAAGTCTGACTTTCAAATGAAAACACTAAATAACTGATGCAGCCCACTTATCCAGCCACCAAATTCTTTCATTTCTTCCCGCACCAGCATACCTTTTACCGCACCCACTACCAGAAAACAATACTCCCTCCGTTCCACAAAAATAGTCACATTTTTTTTTCAAAAAAAAAAGTTGTTTCACAAAACAATATCCTTAAGTTTGCCATCATAATTTAACTATAATATCATAGTACTAAACTAAGAAGTTATTATTATTTTTTTAGGGGCATACATCAAACAAAGGCTATCCTTAATATCCAAATTTATTTTGTAAATGAGACTCTTTTTGTGGAAAGGAGGGAGTAAGGCAACAAAAAAGTTCCAGCTGACGCTAATTATTGCCACAACAACTTTTTATGAAGATACAGAAAGCAACAAGGACTAAACTTTTACCCTTATAACGCTGAAATCCAATATTACAATTCAATTTGTTCCATAGTTACTGCAGTGTATCTGCCATCAGCACAGGCAAATGGCTAAATCAGTATAACAGATAGTGTTTTGGCCAATAATGGATGCCACAAAAACATTATTAATTTTAGAATTGATAAAATTCATCACTTGAACAATGGAAAACAATTTCAGAAGGAAATGTTACACAATGGGTGGGTCAAGAAAATACTTACAGAGTCACAATTTGTCAACTGAATGTCGAATAATTGAGATAACAAAACACAAATAGATCTTCAAAAATACACAAACGAGCACAGGTAATCATTATTTAATTATCGAATTTCTTCCTAGCAAAACCCTAGAGACTAATAAGTAGTAGCAATTACCCCCAACCAAACAAACAAATAGCGTACGTAATTATTACCTGTTTAACGTAATTCACCGCCTTCAAAAACCAACTAAAACTGGTTAAGGCGCCAATTATTAAGATGGGCCAAGAAACTTTTTCAGTAAGCTCATAGCCCAAAAGGTAGAAGTTGAAGTTCACTTCTAGATTTGGCCCAATAAGTTCCACTAAGTCAGAAATAATAAGCAAGGGAAACTAATACTTGAAATATAATATCAAGTTTAACTTTTAAAAATTAAAATTGACATGACTTATTGAAACAACTCAAAATTAAAATTGACATGACTTATTGAAACAACTCAATTCAAATCTTGAGTCTGAAATAAATTTGTCTTATACTATTGGTTTAATAATATTTTTTTGGGTCATCTTAGCTCACTATAAGTTCACTCAAAAGGTCATGACTGAAGTTACTATTGGTAGTAACTTGATTCTTCAAGTACAGACAATTTTTTTTCATATCTTTCAATATGGAACTGGAATGTTACACTCATTTTACTTTTGAAAAAAAATATTAATACTGTATTTAGTAGTTATTTGGTTTATAATTTTCATAATATTGTTGTCTAAAATTTAACAAATTCATATAAAATTTTAAATATAAAATATCTCAAATTAACTTTAAAAAATCGACACCGGATAATCTTATATTTTGAAATAGAAGAAGCATTTATTATGAAATTTTTAATATTTTCGTAAAGTCTTTTCGTATAAAACCTCTGGCACCAAATTAATTATTATTGGGAAACATTAGAATTTTGAAAAAGAAGGAGATGGATTGTATAATCATGTCAACCAAGCTGCCAAAAGTTACTTCCACATATATACGTAGGTGAACAGCCGTATAACTTTAAAAATTATACGGCTGTGAACCTCCATTTATATATATATATATATATTGAAGAGGAGAGAAAATAAGGAGATTTATGAATTGGATTAATTTTATGATTAGTTAATTAATTGACTAATACAATATTGACATGCAGAGAGAGATCACCTTCCGGCATGCGTGTCGACAGTGTATTAGTCAATTAACTAAAGTTAACTTCATGCTAACCACTCCCTCTATTTATTTATTTATTTATCTATTACTTCTGTTGTGTATATGTGTGAGAGATTCGGTTAGGTTAAAGGTGATACTAATTTCATTGTAATAAATTTATATAACTTTTTATTACATTAGTTATAAAAAAAATGTTGTATTAATCAATACAATAAAAAATTATAACTTATCAATACAATATTTTTTATAATTAATACAATAAAAATTATAAAATTTATTACGATAAAATTGATGTCAATTTTATCCAAACCGAATCCGTGTATGAAAAATAGATTTCGTAGTTCTGAGATGGTAACTACCTATTTCTCATCAGTGCAGCAAGCCCAAAACTTGGTTGTTTTCCTCCATATATTTAATTCATGTTTGGTTCGAGGTTTTTGTAGCTTTAAAGCCCAAATGAGTTATTGTTTGCTTGTTTAAACGCAGTTTATTCTTTAGTTTTTAAAACTGTGCGGTGAGTGTAGTGAGTGGTACGATATTAGATATTAGATATTAGATATTAGATCTTAGATGTAGCTAAGAACATAAAAATTGACTACACCTACTACTAGTAGTTAGTTTTGGTCTATTTATTTATTGAATGGGAGTCCCCCACCCCACCAAGAACGCGTACTAGTATAGTCACAGAGGTGATACCCCTTTTCTTAAATAATTTCAAAATTAACTTCTATTATATATTATACTCCCCCGCCCTTATTACTATTTTGGTAGTCTCATATTAAATATTTATTTTTTTTAATAACTAAATTTTTACACATATTTTTCTATTATACCCGTAGCATTAAATATCTCATACTTTTCTTATTCTAATTCTCTCTTCATATTTAATGACATTATTATGGGTAATTTTGTCATTTCATTCATTTTTTTAATATGCGTGAAAAATCTACCAAGACTTTTATCCTGATACGGAGGGAGTATATAAGAGTTAATAGAGCTACACAGTTGTGCAGACTCTTAAATATACACAGTCTACGATCGTAGAGTTAAGTCACTCTACAATCGTAGAGTTAAATCACTCTATTATCTGAATATTCACCCTACGTTTCTACAGATTACTCTACTATTAGTCTGACTACTCTACGATCATAAGGTGACTTAAATCTAAGATCGTAGACTGTGTATAATTGAAATTTAGACAGTCGTATAACTCCATTTTTTTTCCTTATAAATATAACATTAAGATTGGCCATACCAAAATTAATTCGCACCCACCAAGTCCACTAGTTGTTTCACAAAAACAATTAATGACTAATTAATCAACAATTTCCTTTATTCCATTTTAGGCACTTTTCTAGTGACATACGGGGTATTATAGTGCACAAACATATATAGCACACCAATGAGTTTTTTCTAAGTAGTAATCATGATTCTGTAGCGGAATTGCACGATCCATCACATATCAATTCATCACCTAGCAGCGCACACCTGTGTAGACGGGGTCCAATAAGTGTGTTAGACCACCTCCTTACCTAAAAGGTTAACTTATTAGGTTGAAGCTCTCTAACATACTTATTAACCCATCTACACTCTTGAATTTATTCAATGTGTGATTCATGTGAAATATCCCAACAATCTCCACCTTTCACTTGAATATCCATCACAAGTATCATTACACCTTTTCTTTGAATCCTTCAAGAGTTTTGCTCGACTCTAATACTACTCCACCACGTCAGCCGCAAACGTGTCTCATCAGTTTCCTAGAGCCATCCTGAGCCCTGCTCCACCCGATTCAAATACTTTACCTTTGAGTCCATTCAAGAGCTTTGCTTAACTCTAATATTACTCCACGCAAACGTGTCTCAGCAGTTTCCTAGACTCTAATACTACTCCACCACGTCAGCCGCAAACGTGTCTCATCAGTTTCCTAGAGCCATCCTGAGCCCTGCTCCACCCGATTCAAATACTTTACCTTTGAGTCCATTCAAGAGCTTTGCTTAACTCTAATATTACTCCACGCAAACGTGTCTCAGCAGTTTCCTAGACTCTAATACTACTCCACCACGTCTTTGAGTTCATTCAAGAGCTTTGCTTAACTCTAATATTACTCCACGCAAACGTGTCTCAGCAGTTTCCTAGAGCCATCCTGAGCCCTGCTCCACCCGATTCAAATACTTCACCTTTGAGTCCATTCAAGAGCTTTGCTTAACTCTAATATTACTCCACCACGCCCGGGGCAAACGTGACTCAGTAACTTCCCTAGAGTCATCCCTTCCCTAGAGCCATCCTAAGCCCGCACTCCCCTCGCACCCTGGAGTTGTGTGAATCCCTTGGGCCCATTGAACCGCGAGTTCTAATACTATTTTATAGCGAAATTACACGATCCACATCCCATATCAATTCATCACCTAGCAGGGCACACCCGATTCAAATACTTTACCTTTGAGTCCATTCAAGAGCTTTGCTTAACTCTAATATTACTCCACGCAAACGTGTCTCAGCAGTTTCCTAGAGCCATCCTGAGCCCTGCTCCACCCGATTCAAATACTTCACCTTTGAGTCCATTCAAGAGCTTTGCTTAACTCTAATATTACTCCACCACGCCCGGGGCAAACGTGACTCAGTAATTTCCCTAGAGTCATCCCTTCCCTAGAGCCATCCTAAGCCCGCACTCCCCTCGCACTCCACCACGCCCGGGGCAAACGTGACTCAGTAATTTCCCTAGAGTCATCCCTTCCCTAGAGCCATCCTAAGCCCGCACTCCCCTCGCACTTGTGTGAATCCCTTGGGCCCATCGAACCGTGAGTTCTAATACTATTTTATAGCGAAATTGCACGATCCACATCTCATATCAATTCATCACCTAGCAGGGCACACCTGTGTAAACGGGTCCAATAAGTATGTTGGACCACCTCCTTACCTAAAAGGTTAACCTATTAGGTTGAGGCTCTAACATACTTATTAACTCATCTACACTCTTGAATTTATTCAATGTGGGATTCATGTGAAATATCCCAACAGATTCCAGGTGCAAATGTTTCCTATACAAATTATCATGGACTAAAAAGCATTTAACTCCTCTTCATTCCACTTCTCTTCATTTTTCTTTTTAATTCTATATATTTTTATATTTTGTTAGTAATGGTCGACATATATTTATAAATATATAACAAAATGGATTCCAAAATCCATAGTAGTTGAGAAATAATAAGTTAATAAAGATGACAATGATGCCAACTTTTGATTCTAAAATTTTCTTCTAGTATTCTTATGCATCAATACAAAGATAGCCTCCCTTTGTAAAGGTATACCACCTACTTCAAATGAAGAGATTTTGACGCTGAACATTACGGATACAGGTCCATAAACCTGGGAAAACTCCCTTAATTACTGAATAAGTACAAATGTATAACACTTGTAATGTTGGGAAAACAAGAAACCATAAATAACAGAATATTCATCTTCGGCCAACATAATTGAGTCTTGATCTCCTACTTCTCACAGGTGTAAACCACTTCTCTGCGTTGGCTGTCTTTGATATGAGTCGTTTGTATTCCCTCGATCTCATCACTCCTTCCATGATGTTTATATCCTCGCAAATCTCACGCCGAGAAAGAGATGCCATGCCAGGAAGTATGTCTTTCTGGAAATCTTTTAGTCTCCTTCCCCTTCTCAACTTAATCCCACCTTCCTTTTTGTCCTTTTCATTCACTTCAAATGGATTCGATGTAACACAATAGTCGTCTGCGCCGAGTTCGGTTAAATTCAGCACCATTGCTTCATAAGAATCAATAGAACACTCGGGCTGCTCCCTCTCACTGGCTCTAATCTCATTTGATCCTGATATGGTGGTCTCAACAGTGTAGTTGCTAACTGGATTTTCCAAAGAAATACATACAAGTGATAAAGCTGCTTTCTGAACAAGAATATCTATTTCAGCTGACTCTCCTTTTTTCTTGATGCAGAATTGATGCTTCATTTCACTACTGCCAGAAGATCCCGAGTCTGGCTGATGTGCAGTTTCTGCAACTTGAGATGATTCAAAATTTTGGATCATACTGGAAGGAGAAAGACTTGATCCTCCCAAATCAGTTCCAGACAGCATGGTCCCTGTGATGTTTGGATTGTCCTCAGCAAAGCAGTCAAACGTGCATGCAGTTGGAGTAGGACATCTGCTGCAATGTGCATCTCCGTTTGCACTTTGACTGCTACACGGACGTGCAGGATCTATCTCTTCATTCACCTTCCCACAGTTTACTTCTGGCCTAGTTGTATCTTTATGCTTTCCATTTTGAATATTTAATCGAAGGTCCACATTCCTAGTATGGTTGCCATGTTCCTCACTAAGGTCTGATCGGAGCTCAGACATTGACTCAAGATCTGTACTGTGTGTGTTATTTCCATTCTCTTCCTTAAATTTAGGACTTATTGCCGATACATAATTACTATTATCGTTGCTGTTGGAATCCCTCGAGCCTGGAACTGCATCACCTAGCCCCAAAACAGAAGTCTCCTTAGAGTCGTTATCCATAGAGCGTGCACTTCCATCAAATTTATCGTTTACTTTACAAGAAATACCTGAGGAGCTAGCCGATGAAGGAAATGACAGGGTTGAATCATTTGAGTGAAAGGAAGATTCATCAAGCTGGATCTTGTTAAGGTCCAAATCTATAGGAGGAACGCTGGAATTGAACAGTTTGCCCTTGGTGAACACATTGTCACATGGACCATCGTCATAGCATTCATCAAGTCCTGCAGAAGCAACAGAAATCAGAACAGTCAAATCATATGCTTAACATAGTTTTCTAAGGTTACAACTATAAAGCACGCATCACTTTACCAACCTTCATTAGAGGAGTTCTGCTCCTCACAGATTCCATTGCCAACTATGAAAGAATCAGTTATTGTAAATGCATGAAACGGATCTTTCACCAGACTATCTGTTAAGTTTTGATCAGATTGTACAGGAACTTGGGAGTCATGCTTATGTCCAGAAGTGATATGAGCGCCACACCTTAGAGAAACCACTGATTCGCTGTCATCATTTGATACCATTTCTGCTGATTCCTCTATTTCAATAATATCTTGGGAGGGGGCAGAACTAATCTTGTCATTCAAAGGTTCCCCAGCAATACCCTTTTTTGTACTGCTCCCTCCAATGCTCAGGGAAAGCTTCACCTCCTCTGGAAAATATACACCATCACTGCGAAAGTAATGATTTCTCTCATTAGATATTCCTATAAAGTCAAACTTATTTCCCTTAACTGAGAAGTCCTGACCAACATAATTCGTGCACTTGATGGAAGGAAGTTGAAGATCTAAAGAGCTCTGCTGTAGTCTAGAAGAATTATTCCTAACAGATTGAGTCGAGCCCACCTGAAAGACACGTGAAACACTAGAAGACGTCAAATAGTTAACCAATTAACACATTGTGTTACAACATCCTTTGACATTTGATGCGGCTAACCATCGACCCTCATCTTCATGGTCATAGAAATATTGTATGCCACATAGGCACATACACAACATTTAACAATGAAGGACAGCTAACTCTGACCAAAAAGAAACACAAGAAAATACTTAATACTATAGAAAAATATAAATCACTTTCCCTTGAGGGTGGTTCCAAAGTTGCAGTAATCTTTTACCATGAAAATTGTGGAATATGCTTTCTCTGTTGCAAGAGGTTCACATCTTAGCTGATCAGAAAAGAAGCTAACTGTTGATTGTGTGCTTCCATTCCCTAGTTTGCATCCATTCAACTCTCTCCAGCCACATTCTTTCATCAAGGTCTTTTGTGTTGTATATAACCGATGGAGTTCATGGACCTAATAATAGGCAGTGGCAAGACGAATAAACAACTAATTCAAGCCAGGGTTATGTGTTGATCATCAGCCATTAGACATCTACTCTTAACATAAGACAAATAAATTTCGGAAATATTAAAATCAGGCAAGAGATTTAGTTTTATGTCAAATACACCAGCGTTGGACCACAAAATCAAGCTAAAGACAACTAAATATAGATAACCTGTACTATTATTTCTTATGAAATAAGCAAGCCAAGTCTTTGAGAGGATCAGATAAATGAAATTGATTGAAAGGAACCAGAATTTTTCTCTAGCATTGGTGCAAATACCTGCTTCCTGAACACAACCTCCTGGTTGAGGATTGTCTGCCTCAAATTTTCTTTAACAGAATTAGTGTTCACATGTGAAGAATTTAGATCGTAATCTCCTCCCATCAACATTTTACCTTCCCAAGAAGAGTTTTTTTAACTTGTCAGATTAAGTTGGGCATCTTTAGAGATGATCATATCATTGTACGAGGATCCTTCACACTGTCTTCAAGCCCCATCCCTGAATTGTGTTCACACAAACCGTCAGGTGTAAGATAGGTTATGCTGCCAATTAATCAAGGACATCCAATCTTTAACAAATGCAGTCATATTAAGGCATAAAACTTTGTGAATGAACTGAACAAGAAAATGGAACAAGAAAACAAGAACAACTAAATAAACAGCAATAGTCATAGTTTTATTTCAAGTGGAAGCCCATAACCTTTTATAGCATGTAAAATCACACTTTTCTTGCCAACCTATTTCATAGAAAAGGAAGCTCTCAAAAATAAAAAATTCCATAGTATCAACATATATATCAGCTTCTCTCACTACTCAAAAGTCACATAATTACTTGGATTAGTATGCAATGTCAATTTCCAGTTTAAACATATGTAGCACAAGAACAATGTTTGGACCCAACACGAATAGTTGTAGCTTAAAGCAGCAATTAATAGTTTCTACAGTCACACAATGCTAAGAATAGAGAATCAAAAAACTGAATGCTTTCCTTAACTTGTTGGAAAATGGCAGACAAATTTACCCATCAAGTCAGAAAATGAAATGTCAACTTTAGCGTCATTACTAACAGTCCTAAATTTTTCTAAAAACTAACCTAATTTTTTTTACAATATTACCTAGTCACGAATCTTAAAGGCCAGTTTGGATGTGGAGAAATCTAAGGAAACACAAAAGAGTATTAAACAATATGTAAATCACTTCCATTCCATTCTATTCTAACGTTAAAACAAAAACCCAATTGCGTTTTGAAGTTAATCAGAATAAAGATTCAATCTTTTTTTAACTCCATATTCTCACATATACAGATATAGAAAAAGATGAGCAATTTACGCTGAATATTAATCCATAAAGCTCGAAGTATTAAGCAAAGAACTAATAATCAACCAATATCAAATTTCAAACACTAACTTTAACAACAACAAAATAGAAAAATAAACTAAAATCGCAAACATTTTGCATCTATTAAATACATAAATAAAGAGCAAAGCAAGTAAGACTGTAAGAAAGAGGTTACCGGGAGTGGAAAGATGAACAATATTTGATTTTTTTTTTAAAAAAAAAATCAATTGAGAAGAATCAGCAGATTGAGTGATCCTAGAGTTTCAAAACGACACAGCTTCACTCCCCAAAAAACTAGGCAGAGAATGTATACAGAGAGAGCCCAGAGGCAAAGATTTTAGAGAGAGAAAACTGAAGATTTATTAGAGATATAAAAAATCTGAAGGGAGAGGAATTCCCAAAATAATCCTCGTTGGGTCTCGTTGTTATTGGTGGTGCTTAGCTAATGTGTATAATTTAGCATTTCATCATGCCTTATATTAGATTAATGGTAAGTGTTTTAATTTATTTTTTTTGATTTCAAATAGGTCTTAAATAATACTCCATGATAATAAATAATTTATTTTTTAATTAATGTTATTATAATAGCGTAGGTGAGATTAAAAATTTGAAACTTTTAATACCATCCATATTTTAATAATAATTTATAACATAATTAAGTATATAAAATTTATCTAATTAATATTATAATAACATATTATTTAAGACATTTTTTAATCCCAGACATTTAAAACCCAACATCACCCTATTTATTGTTATCATATTAATATTCATATTTATAGATAAATATCCTAAATTTCATGTTTCTTTCACTTTTTCTTTCTCTCTCTAAAATTTTGAGGTTTCGATTTCTGATTTAAAGATGACCGGTCAGACCTATTGAAACAGTTGCTATTACAGAAGGGGAAAAAGCCTCAAATCTCAATCAAAATTTTCAACAGTACGGCATTCTTGGGAAGAGTGTTTTGCATTCTGATGATAGTTACAAAATTGAGTTTAATCTCCCCCGTGCTCGTCAAACATGGTTAAAAAACTGTTTGTCTTTAATCTCCTCAACTATCCTAGCCCAATTCGTGTTCGTGTTCAGATGAGTGTAAATCTTGTTGACGTCCCGATTCGGAAAGAGAGGTCGACGGCTTCCATAATTCCCGTTCAATTTTCTTCGATTGCGTCTCGGACCTATAATTATAACTCGTATCCCGATCCCTAGGCTTATCTAATGTGCGCATATGTGGTTTAAGGCTCTTCATAGTCTCATCAACAACAATAAAATTCTTCGCCCTTGAAGGATTGAACCAATTTCTTTATAAAAAATGAAAATAGAATTTTCAAACATATTTGTTAAGTGAAATTTGAGCACGGTGATCGAGGGGAAAATGAAAATAGAATTTTCGAGTTGGGGCACTGGTGCCTCCAATTGAGCTTGCAATGATGTATGAACATTATATTCTTTCACCCATTTTATTTCTTTAATCCAGACGTAGTCTCAAGACCTCACCTCACCTCAAATGATGTATGAGCATTATATTAATTAGGCATATCTCTTGTGATTAATAAATAATTATTTAAATATTCAATGTGAGACCAAATAAAAATCTTTAAGATTATCATTAGCAGAATACTAGAATGATGCTCAAATTGAGCAGCATTCAAGAAAGTAGTGGTACATTATACTACCAGATATGTAACTCCATTTACAGGAGGACCACTCAAGTGTCCTTTTTATACCAGATATGTAACATTTGGGGTCATTATATTAATTAGTGATAATCATCACTATATTAATTAAGTATATACAATAAATGATTATTTTAATATTTAATATCAAAATTTGAAACCTTTAAATATTATCCTTACTAGAAGGCTGGAATGATGCTCAAATTCAGCTGCCTTGAAGAAAGTAGTACTCCACTAAATAATTAAATAAAGTATATACTAGTCAACAACAACTATTTTAGTGCCAAAATTCAAATTGCTTATCAAGCCTAACATTGCATTATTAAACAAAGTATATACTCCCTGGTCAACAACTAGTATTTTAGTAGTAGTACGAAAATTCAATTTGCTTATCAAGCTTAACATTGCATTATTAAATAAAGTACTACCTCTATCCCATAATAACTGTCGTTTTAGAAGGAAATTTTTTTCCCAATTTATTTGTCGTTTACAACTTTCTAGAAGAATAAATTATTTACTTTCCTATATCACCCCTACTTTCTCTCATTGTCCCAAGAAATTTTTTCCTTGTATTAATAGTTTTCAACTTCCCATAAAGGGGTAGTGATGAAATTTCACACTAATTTTAATTAATAAATGATAGCACTAAATGACTTTCTTAATCCATATGCATCAAGCTAAAACGAACAGTTATTATGGGACGGAGGGAGTATATACTAGTCAACAACTATTATTTTTAGTTACCAAAATTCAATTTGCTTATCAAGCTTAACTTGTGAGTAGTGACTAATGAGAAGAAAACCAAACAGCACGTTGAATTCTTCCAAATAAAAATCTACGTGGCGTCTTCACATTAGTTCACAAATTAGAATTTGGTTGTATTAAAATCAAAATTTTGGGATTAAAGGAAGCTAGCTGTGCAATTGTGCATGAGCGACTCCTCTGGTTTCGAGACTGTGCGTCTGCATTGGAGTTTCCTCTATTTGGGTTGGCATATTCGCCAATTGCTTTCGTCTTAGACCACTACTTCGAAGATTGTGAAAAAACCAATAAACCTCTGTTTCTATCTTCTTGTATTTATGCTACCAAATTTATTTATTATTAGTACTGGATCTCCTTCATGATTCTTTCTCACATTCAAGTTATTCCATTATTAAGCTCAAAATCTTAGCTTATTTTATTTTATTTTTCTTCTCTGTATTCAATTTAAGTGCTTTTTTTTAACCCTTTTTACTCTATAAATGGCACATGCATCCGGGTTCTTTACACCTTCAGTTCCGAGTGTTAGAGGGAGGATTTATCCATCTATAGCCGTATATCGATCTGGGTTTTGTTCCCAGGAGGGAATCTACACAAGGGTACTGTGCAACAGCACTACTGAAGGTGCAGAGAAACTTGGGTCTCCTTCTGAATCTCGGGTACCCAGGTAAGTTCTGTTTCTTGATTTTTCCCCATTTCTTTATAATTCATCAATTGGGGGGTTTTGTTTACCTATTTTTATTTGCTTGCGATTTATTTGTCAGTTAGGTGTTTTGCTGCAATTGGATTTGAAATTTGTTGTTATATTTGTCAAAAGGAAAACTTGAATTATACATTTTTGCGGCGTGCCTTTTTTATTTTTTGTTTGGTATTTGGTTGGAATGTTCATGTTGATTTCTTGTGGAGTAGCTGAACTAATCGTGTAGGACTTGCTTTGTGAATGTTTATAATTTAATAGGTTATGTTGTTCATCTGTTAAAAGTTGTGTCTATCTTATTTGAGCAACTCAATTTCAACTATTTTGGACTCCTTTATAGGGAAATTGAGTTTAATTTGTGTACTGGAATGTATAGAGAAATGGTATAGATGGAGCTGCTGATTATGCTCAGGGTATGGGTTTTCTGTCTGATTGACATATTAAAAGGTAGTTGTTAAAAACTCTTATCTTGCTGATCACTGATTAAAAAACTAAAAAATTATATTAGCTTTATAAGAATTGAGAAAAAAATAATATGTTTAAGCCATTTTATAACTTCTCCTAAGTAATGGCGAGCTGAAATGTCAGCAATACCACAAAGGAAGACATATTAAAAAAATGTGAGGACTAGTTTGATTATTGGTGTACATAAAGGCTTGGTCTTACAAACTGATCCTTATCAATGACAACATTGCAATTGATTTTGACTACTGAAATCTGAAAAAGGAATAGTTAGTATTTTCTGTGCAAAAGGTTAAGGAGATTTTGGTCGAGGTGGTTATAGTCCCCCCCCCTCCCACCCCTCCACCCACCCGTCCGTCAAAAAATTTAAGTTACTTGGGTCATGGCATGTTCGGTATTATAGGTATATTGATTGCGATGTTGAAACATAGAAGTGAAAATAACTTCCCAAGGATGGGGAAGGCTTAGGAAGTAGCTTTGTTCTTCGTCTTGTGGTGGAAAAAAAAAGGTTAAAAAATTTCAGACTCTTGAAGGTGTAATGCTTTCTAAGTAAAAAAAAAAAGCATTTGGAATTGAGCTCAGTGTTATTTTCTTTGCAATTTGCACTTAAGGAGGTTTGTCTTACACCCCTGGATCCTTGCTAGGGGTGAAAACGAGTCGAATCTCAGCAAGCACTCTAATGTTCAGATTCGGCTCGACTCGAAAAACTTAAGCTTAAATTAGACTCGAATTCGATAAGGAATTTTTAATTTTGCGCCAGATTTGACTCGGATCATTACTCGGACCTACTCGGCTCGTAAGTATTCGACTCGTTTACAAAACGAGTTACTCACGAGCCTTCAAATCGAGTTTCAAATATGAACTATTTCACTTAATACTGAACCACTACATACTAAATTGATTATTGAACTAATGTTTATATATAAAAGTCTTTTACTTTTATTTATGTAAAGAAATTACAAAGAATGTAATACGAATTGACAATCAATTCACTGGTTTATTCAAGTACAAGCTTACACAATTTAATACTAGCTTGTTAGTATGGATCAAACCAGTATTCGAAAATCTATTGAGCAGATATCAAATATGGTTCGAAAAAAATGAAATACTCAAACCCTAATCTGAGCGAATACTGGTATACTCAAATTCGACTCGTGTATCATTAAACAGAAAACGAGTATGGATCATATTCGACTCGAATCAATTTCGAATTCGAGCTTTGGATCATATTTTCGAACCGATCTCGAGTCGAGTATCGAGTTACTCTGCTCGGCTAACCCCCCTAGTCCTTGCATATTTTTAGTCAATTATTCTAAATTTGTATAGGTTGTTATTTATTTTGTCTATGCAGCCTGAGCCATGCACAGGCCTCCATAGAATGTACTTTTTACTTCATTTTTTGCTCAAAAGAAAATTATTAGTTAGTTTCAGTTATGCCATTAGGAATATCATTTTTGTTTTTGGGCCTAGTCTTAAGGCCAATCGTTCAGCTGAAATGTGTGCATGCCTTGCCAACTACTTCTAGTTTTCATATAAATCAAAATCTTCAGTGTATTTCAATTTTACTACTCAAAATCTGAATGAATACGTGCTTATGTATTTATTATCTTTCTATGTATTTGACAAGGTAGACAATTAGTACCTTACCTGTGATAGTGCAAATTTGTATTGCTTTAGAAGTTGTGCATAATATTTTTGTTTGAGCCGCTTTGACTCATGTCTCATTGTTCGTTATATATTTTTCTTTAGGGTTAAGGATTGTAGTTATTGCTGCTTTTTCTTATTTCCCTTTTCCTGTTGGCATGAGGCTGGTCAAGAATTGGCAAGTGATTAAAAGAATATTCCTTTTTCCATTCTGATTTTGATAGCATATCTTTACAGGCTCCTCAGTAAAGGCTGCAAACTAGTTGGATGTGGTTCTGCAGTACCAAATTTAAAGGTTTCCAATGACGATCTTGCAAAACTTGTTGAAACTAATGATGAATGGATATCTGTTCGAACTGGAATACGGAATCGACGAGTACTTTCAGGTCAGATTTTTATTGCATTGCATTCTTGCTTATATAAATCACCAGATGAACTGTTCAAGGTCTAACCATTGGATTTACAAAAGTTCAAGGTTGTTTTTCTTTCTATGAGTTCACCTTAGATTTAGGAGCCGTCTAAGCTATAGCTGAAGAGAAATGTTAATAGTAATTAGTGTCTGGGGCTCTTGCTGAAAAAATTGGAAATTTTTTACGTGCAATGTGAAAATAATGTTGTTTTGATAAAATTTTTAAACTTCAAGATCTTGTAGGTTATGAAATTAAGAATTGAATCACCATAACTAAATAATTGAAAGGTGTGGACCTACAAGGTACCCAAACCTGTAGGATATTTGAGTCATTACCATCTGAATACTAAAATGATGCAGCCCAACTAAGCTAATCTTGTTCTGCAAGTTCTTAGTGTTCTTTCTAAAATCCAGTGGATTCCAGTTGCTGTCATATATGTCTGAATTTTATTTGCTGGTTCTATGTGGGTGTAACTGGAGAACTGTGATTTAAAACCTCTTTTTGTCTGTCACTAGGAAAGGTTTCAGACCAAACTTCAGTTCTATCTTTCTTCTCAATCATAAGGGCACCGTGCTACCATTTAGCCATACGTTTTACGATCACCTTAAATATGATTTTTACACTTGCTAAAACTAAAAAAAGGATATTCTTTGGAATTTGAAATTGATTAACCATTTTTTGGTGCAAAACATGTAGTAAAGAAAGATATATGTGGGAGGGCCATGTTGTGGTAGTATCTAGGATGATTCCTAATGATTCCACAGTGTTCATGTCGAAAGCTCATGGTCCTATCACCTTTCTTTTGCTGGCTTTTATCATCCTGGGAGTATATTTGTTTTGGAAATTGTACACAAGTAGCTCAAGCGCTATATGCTCAGTCTGACATAAGCAATTACAGGGATGGATAGCTTGACAGCTCTGGCTGCAGAGGCAGCAAAAAAAGCTCTCGAAATGGCAGAGGTTGATCCTGATGATGTGGACCTAGTCTTGTTGTGCACATCAACTCCGGAGGATCTATTTGGCAGTGCCCCTCAGGTATTAATTGTAGAAATATATCATATCAGGACATTTGAAGTGGAACCTGCTAGGTTCGTCTCACGAACATAATTGTGATTTGTGAAGACAAATTTTATACTACTATCTTATTAATTTCTGTAGCAAATTGTTATCTGTACACAGGAATTATATGCGTATAGTGTGAACTTGAGTATTGGAGCACACCATTTCAAGTGATGTCATGAGTCTTTTCTTTTGACTTTACTGGTCTAAAACTACACTATTTCTTAATCTTCAATTTTCATATCAGATACCAAAAGCGCTTGGCTGCAAAAGGAATCCATTAGCTTTTGATATCACTGCTGCTTGTAGTGGGTTTATCTTGGGTTTAGTCTCGGGGTCTTCTTATATCCGAGGTAAAAGTTTGTTTTCATAGCTGTCTGAGATTTAACAATGGTTTAAAATTGTCAATTATTTGAAACTGCAAATTTATTTATTATTACTCTCTTTGTCTTATAATAAAAGTCCTGGTTGATTTTTTGCGCATATTAAAAAAGAGGATAAAATGACAAAATTGTCCATATTTAAATTCCCATTTAGTTTCATAGTTTTTTGCACATAACTAGTGATACTCCATAAATATGCATAGAGAATAAAAATATGACAATTAATAGTAAGGGTATTATAGACAAATTATTGTAAAAACTAGATTATTTAAGGTAAGTAGACATTTAACTTGAGATTACTTAAAATAGTAATAAGGACTTTTATCTTGGGACTGAGAGAGTATTATTTTTGACAAGTACTAAACCTGCAATATGTTGCAGGGGCTGGCTTTAAAAATGTTCTTGTGATTGGGGCTGATGCCCTTTCTCGTTTTGTTGATTGGACTGATAGAGGGACCTGTATCCTCTTTGGGGATGCTGCTGGTGCGGTGTTGTTGCAGGTAATGTGCTATAATGCATGCTCTGGCATTACTTAATTTCTGTTTTTGCAGTCTTGACAATACGTTGTTTTCAGGATACTTTTAACATTTTAGTAATATTTTTTAGGTTGCAACTATATCTAAACCCAGGCTGTGGGGGGGGGGGGGTCCTTGGAGCATTTACATTCAGCTTTTCTTTAGATCTGTTAGTTTAGAAATAGTTTCAGTACAAATAATTTTACTTGCTTTATGCTTTATGCTGAAAAGCATATACTAAGATTAGTACAGTTAATCTATATCTTCCACCAACTCACTGGATCTGCTACAGAATCTTAACTAGGAATTTTAAAAGTTTGTAAATCTTGACAACTAGAGAAAAAAGGTTTGCTCAGCGGTGTAATGCTTCATGAATTGGTTTAGATCCATATCCAAAGTTGGATAGGAGCTTCTAACCTTCCAACTTATCTTTGACCGTTTAATCTTTAGATCGAATGGCCTATGATTAACATCGTCTGCACAACTATTGTGCAGGTGGTATATCCCGTCCAAATTATATCTCGTAAACATATATTTAAGTGCGTGTGTGTGTGTGCGTCTGTGCAAGTGTCAATGCAGAGGAAAAGAGTAATCACTTTGAAACTGTCCTTAAAGTCCTTTTCCTATGTATGGTATATAAGATGATTCACGTACTTTCCAATCAAACTATAACACATTCTGGAGTAATTATCCCTGTTTTAACCTTTATTACATGATATCTTTGATTGTGCCTGATCATGTACTCAACTTCCTGTTGCTTTTAAGTAATTGTAAATACATATTTGTGGGAAATAAATTCTTGCATCTAGACTGATTTTACAGTTACTCTTCAGGCCTGTGATAGTGAGGATGACGGTTTATTTGGTTTTGACTTGCATAGTGATGGTGAGGGCCAGAGGTTTGTGTCATTACCTTCATGAGAATAGAATTTTTTTGATTTATGTCCAAATCAGACGTGAACACTTATGTGCTTAATGTGCAGGCATTTAAATGCCACCATGAAACAAAAGGAAGTGGATCATGCATTGGGTTCTAATGGTTCGGTGTTAGGGTTTCCCCCAAATCGTGCCTCTTATTCATTCATCCAGATGAGTGGTAATGAGGTCTTTCGCTTTGCTGTTCGTGCTGTGCCGCAGTCAATTGAGTATGCACTACAGAATGCTGGTCTTACTGGGTCTAGCATTGATTGGTTACTGCTCCATCAGGTATGAGCCTGAATTCACAAAATTAACGTAATAATTTTTTTTGGTAACTCAGACAAACATATTACACCTGCAAGCGTGGCATATTCTAAGAAACCCTATGGTGAAAAGTGTTTATATAGGTCAATTACTGATCTGCGATACCTTCTCCTTCCTCAATAAAAGATTGTTGAAATGTGTGTAAATTTGTGATTTCACCTTCAACACCTCCTTCCTAATCTGCCAGTGTTGTGTTATTTATGTCTTCAGTAGAAGTAGAATAGTCATATTGCTTTACTGGCCCAATTCGGTAAACCTATTGAGCATTGTTTCTTAATTCCATACTCCTGATAAGAAACGGAGTCTGATTAACCTATCAACCGAGTTTAATTGATTAAAGCTGTTGAGCATTATCTCTTAATTCCATACTCCTGATAAGGAAATGGACTTCAAATGTGTTATATAATATGCATGAGTGCACTAGTTATACACAAGTCCTTGATATGATCTGTTACATGCAGGCAAATCAGAGGATCCTTGATGCTGTTGCCTCGCGTTTAGAAGTCCCATCAGAACGGGTAATTTCAAATTTGGCGAATTATGGTAATACAAGTGCTGCGTCTATCCCATTGGCACTGGATGAAGCTGTTCGAAGTGGGAAGGTGCAACCAGGCCACACTATTGCAACAGCTGGTTTTGGGGCTGGTCTGACTTGGGGTTCTGCTATTGTAAGATGGGGATAAAAAAACAAATTTCTACAGATAGGGAACTAAAAATCTTACAGACCTCCGATCTTGCTTCTGATTTCATATGTTGGTTAGTTACTTTTGGGAGGTTGCCATTGTATAATCTCCTTGAGTCATTTTTGTTTATTTTAGTTTTCTTACTTTTAAACTGTGGAAAGATCAATAAACTTCATTCTTTTCCTCAGTCTTCTCTTTGCCTTTTGCTCATCCTTTCAACCCTTTGTATAAAGGAACTTGTGCATTTATAGGTATTGAATGAGATTTCCTACTATGTTGGTTTTACAGTAGTAGTATTTTATAAGTTGAATTAAATGAACTAAGTATACATATAAAGTGGCAGATGAAAGACATTATAAGCTGGACAAAGTTGGGTGATTTATTGCATGCGGGAATACAAAATCAATTTACACCTGATGCTGAACAAATAGGATGCAAAAAAATGATAATAAATTACCAAAGTTACAATGGGAGAAAATTTACAGAAAACGTGTACTCATTGAAGTCCAACCTCTTTAAGTCTAGATTTGATCCTTTGTAAAGTGCCTTCAATTGCAACATCAAATGCGTCCTTTTTGGTCCTCAAACCAAGTGAACTTCCATGCTTTCTGTATATAACTCTAGGCAATATCTCCAGCACTTTCTCTCTCATCCTCCTAACTTCAGCTTTTGGTATGCTCATTAATACATCCAAGATCCTCACCCCTTTAAACACAACCTCTTCTTTCTGTATAAAAACTGAAAATTCCTCATACTTTTCCTCCGGCATATGCCACCTATACTGCGATTTTGCAGACAATTCCTCAAAGAAAACTGGTATACACCCGGCAAGAATGGCATCAAATGTCGACCGCCTTGTTGGCGTATCCCCGGGAGGCTGTAAACAAAAGCTGGCCTGCAACATTGGCTTCATGAATCTAATAGGATCATGCTCACAAATCCCATTAGAACAATCCACAAACTCGCATAATTTTGAATACCCTTTACTTTGATTGCTCCAATGAGTACAATTTTCGCATTCCAATCGAATGCTTCGCCTCACATTCGGATTTGCCGAAAATCCACCACCACCAGCAAATAGCATCAATGTGGTTCTTCTTGACATTCTAACCCTATTGACCCACGAATCAAAAAGGGCAAAATTTGGAGGATGAAATGAAGTTGGATATGGAATTGCCATTTCTTGAAATGGGTATGCCCTGGATTCAAAAGTTAACGCAGTGACATTAAAAAATTCGGGTAATTCAAGAAAAGAAGTTCCCCAAATGGACGGATCATTTGATAACAGCCGACTAAAATCCCAAGCCGGACGGGCCATGACTAAAAAATGGTCATGGCCGTGATTTTTTTCCCAGACGGAGGGAGAATCAAAATAGCGAAGAAATTGGAACAAATCGAGGCCGTGTTGGGAACTGGAATTGACATCAGAGCCGTAGAGGTATCGGAGAGAGTCGATTCCGGCGTAATACGGGAGGAAGACGGCGGCGGCGGCGTGGGGATCGGAAGTGAGACATGGGTATTCGAGAATGCGGCGGTGGAAGATGTGTTCGAGCATATAGGGATCGGTGCGGAACCAGGAGTGGGAGCGGTTGTGGGTTTTAAGGCCGAGGCCGTGGTTGGAAATGTAAGGACAGAAGTTATGGAATAAGGGGTATTGTGAACAGTTTGCGAGGAGGTCTAGGTTGTACTGCGGTGGCAACTGTCTTATGTGGATCCAACGGTCGGTGCATTCTGATTCCAGGTCTTGGGGTGTGGTGGGGTTGATGAGGAGAGAGGATAAGAGGAGGAGGAGAAAGAAAAGTGGTGGCATGGTGGTGGTTGATGGGTGGAGAGATAGGGGGAGAGTGATTTTTTTGTTTTGAATATTTGTTATGAGGTCATTTGTTGCAGTTTGATTGGTTGGTTATTAACTAGCGAGTGAAACTGTTTTTGTAGATAAGATGACGACGCGTATGTTTTGATTTTTTTGGGTTGTGTTTATGGTTTTGAGTCGGAGATGTAGAAGAGAAGAGAAGAGAAGAGAAGTAACTAACTAACTGTTAAAATATGTAGTAGTCCAGCAAAATGATGAATAACTAACTCCTCCTCACTCTATCTGACTTGGACGATACTCGTACTGTTGACTAGCAATATTGTCGGTGGAGGTCCAACTGCCTCTTCTTTCCACCACCAAGTATGCCCATTTCCCGCTTTTTCACTCTCCATCTACTTGGCTCCTCTTTGTTTCTGCTGGAGTATAAAATAACATTGATTCCCCGATCTCTAGTCAATGGTTATTGATTATAGTAATTAACCACGTCCGACCGTCTGGTGCGTTTTTAATTAATTTTAATTGATATTTAAATTAATTCAAATATGTTTTTATCATTCTTAAAAAAGAAAAAAGAAAAAGTAAATACATAACATATGAAATGTGTTCCCATGCATGTCCTTCCATTTCTTTAGCTATAAATAGAATATTTCAGTGAAAAAGAGAAAGTAATGTTTTATAATTTGTTTTGAGAGAAAAAAAATAAATAGTAAAATGATAGATTTCCCTTTCTTAAATAACTTCAATCAAGTGAAAATCTGATTTTTCAGCTTATTGGAAAATTAACACCTAGAAGTATAAATAAAAAGAAAGGTAGGGGTGCTTTTTGACACTAATAAATTATTTAGATAAAAATTTATTTAAAAAAACTATTATCCGACAAATGGGCCTTAAAAGCGTTGTATGTCTCTTTGAAGAAGTGAGTGAATTTATGTTTTACTCCATTTATCATCTTACAATATTAAAGAAATGGCCTTGGAGAGGTGGGCCATGAGGCGATCAAATCTCTAGTTGAAATAGAACCGAACCTTTTCAGTTGAAATCATTTACACAAAGGTACTACTAGTTTACTTAATCCATATAGGGCCATCATACATTGGACTAGACTCATGATTCATCTACTAAATCCAATTCATTTGGTTTAAATTAAAGATTAATTACGTAGTTTAGTATATTTTAAAAAATAATTAAATACATAAATAAAATAATTATATAATTAATATTTTAAAATAAAATTGTATTTTTAATTTTGGTATATAAAAAAACAACAAGACAAACTAAAACACTTGTTTAAGCGTCGTCATCACTACTTCCTTCGATCACACCGAGGCGAGGAGCTTCAACTCCTTATTTACTCTCTCCCTCCCTCCCTCTCTCACTCTCTCACTCTCAGTCGCTGTGTACCTGAATAACACTTATGGCTTCTTCCTTTCATTCTCTCTCCTCTCCAGCTCTCTCCTCCACTGATCTTCTGGTAATTTCGCCACTCTCTCTCTCTACCTCTACATGTATATGTATGTGTATATTTGATTTATTGAAATTTGTTTAACAGGATAGAAGATTGAGATTAGCAGTTCAATCTGCAAGGCCAACTTTCACCTTCAACTCTCGCAGATCATTTCCCCAAATTATACGACCTTCTTCTTCTCTTGATACTGGTCTCTCTCTCTCTCTCTCTCTATACATACATACATATATCGGATTATATTATTCCTCATTTTATTATGTTCATCAATTTGCTGTTGATGCGTTTAGGTTTAACCACTGAATTGGAATCTGTGTCTTCTCACAGTGAGATCGTTCCTGATACTGTCATTTTCGATGATTTTGAGAGGTCAAATTTCTTCTCTTCTTCCTTTATTTTTTTCCTACTCAAATTCATGCATCCTTTTCAACTAGAAACTGAAATTGATTAGCTTGATCGATTCATAATTTGGTGATTATTTCTTCCAAATTGCTGTTCAATTTAATTAGGTTCCCTCCTACCGCTGCCACTGTTAGCTCTTCCCTGCTCCTTGGTATTTGCAGCCTTCCTGATACCACATTTAGGGTATGTTTATATATGTGTGATTAATGTCTGTCTATACTTTATTGAATTGTTTAATGTGACCTTCTTTCTAGTTTGGAATGTCTCGTGTATTAATACATTGGCAGTTCAATTTGATTGTATTTCCCCTTATGTTTGAAAAGTTTAAAGTGAGAGTTGTAGACCTCAGTCCAAATATCAGTACGTTATTTTAAGTGTATAATGGGAAACAAAATTAAGTCTTGTCCAAGGATTTATCTTTCTTAAACTATGTGTGGTGTGAACTTGGTTTGTCACTTAAAATGGATGGAGAAAGTAATAAACAAGGAAATAATGAATAAAAGACTGGACTCATATTTTTTGATCTGTATGATTACTTTCGCGAGCATATACTATCATGCAGTTGCATGCACTAATATGCATTTTTACTTTCTTTGGGGTGTAGGGTGCTGTGGACACTGCACTGGCAGATAGGGAATGCACTGGGTTAGATAGCTCAGATGCTCGAATGTCGTGTTTCTTTAATAAGGTTGGTATAGTTCCTTATGCGATGGCATTTATGTGCCCCCTCTGTTTCAGGATTCTATTGCTCATAAATGGCAACTGAATGACAGGCTTTAATAAATGTTGGTAGTGACCTGGCAAGGCTAGTGCCAGGTCGAGTTTCGACCGAAGTGGATGCTCGTCTTGCATATGACACACATGCCATTGTTAGGAAGGTATAAATCTTTTTCCAATCATGCAACTGTTTTTCATCTTTCTATAAGTTTCAGCTTTGATATTATCAGTAGTTCTTCGTGTTGGAAGTTTAATTGTATTTTCATTGGCTGTTTTACTTCTGTCTATCATCATCTACCATGGACCATGGTAATACCTGGTTTAGCCACAATGATTTATAGCCTCTGTCAAATTCTTATATGAGCTAAATTTTATTCTATTTTACTTTTTAGTTTGAAGTTTTAACTTTTAAGGTGATTTTTTTTTGGCATTTCATAAACTTTATGTAAATTCACAAGAACTTTTCTTTCAATTTTTGTTACCTTTTTCTTTAGTTCACAATTTTGCAGTGTTTCACTCATGAGAATGTCTTATAGCATCAACTCATACTTTTAGCTAAGTAGTCTTCTATATCTGGTAATATCATGTTGCATATTCTTCTTAGCTATTGTTGCCTAGAAAAATCAGATGAGCAAGTATGACTTTTCCCTCTGTTTTTATTGAGCTACTCTATTATTTCTTTCATGGATGGTGCCAATCTTCAAAAATCATGTTATGCTAACTGTCCACAAATTTTAAAAAGGACATGTTCAATGTCATGTCCAATATGTTACCCTTTATGTAATTAAATTCCTATGTATTTCACACACTTGTTTACCATAATGTGCAGGTGCATGATCTGCTGAAATTGTACAATGAAGTTGAAGTCTCCCCAGAACGTTTATTATTTAAAATTCCTTCAACTTGGCAAGTGAGTATCTGAGAAGAAATAAATCTCTAATGTTTCCTTTGAAATCAATGTGTATACATGGAACTAGAACTTCTAACTATTCTTGGCTACACGTTATTTACCTTATTTTTATTTTTATTTTTATCTTTTTCTTTCTGTTCAGGGAATTGAGGCATCAAGATTGTTGGAGTCTGAGGGTATACGGACGCACATGACTTTTGTTTACAGGTATATATAATAGCACTTTTGTTCAAGTACCCCACTGCCTGATAATTATGATTGTGACTAATTATTTATATTTTAAAAAGATCTAGACCTGGACCAAGCTTAAAAATCCACTTAAATCAAGCAATTTTGGGTACTTGCTCTTCCATGTACTGGGTGAAGTTTGGAAAGAGGAAAATTATGTAGTATTTTTTGATTCAGTTTACCCATTGAGTAGCGCTGAGGAAGCGAGAATCAAATTTTTTAAAAAGATTCTGTGTTATCTCCTTTATGAATGGTTGAACTTCAACTTGCATTTTTAAATTTCCATCTTTGTTCAGAGATATAGATTGACCAGAATATTTGATTAAAAATCCCAGTGTAGTAATCTTTTTGTTCTTCCGACATTATCCTTTCGCGTTATCAAGTTTTGACTGACTTGCATATGAAACCCCTAATTTTTATTTTTTTAAAAAAAATTTATTAAGGTTTATTGAAATATTATTGCTGTCAGTTTGTCCAGAACTAGGTTTACACAGGATTTGATGAAATCATAAAAGGAACTTCATATATAAGCCCCAACTTCTGGTCGTGTTTATATTTGATTTCTAGCGCACTTCTATGATGCCGTAATGAGTTAGTTAGGGTAGATCTCAGCATGTTAGTCAGTGTCATGCTCATCTGATTGGCATGCTGTGTAATGTGCCAGGATATAGTTCTGTCAATGAGGCAAGGTCAATTTACTAGTTTCTTGTGTTCATTTGCTATGTGTGTTAAATTTGTTCCAGATTTTTTTTTCTGAATGTTAGATTTGTGAATCTACAATGTCACAAACTAGAGTTTAAGAAAATAATTGGCTGCTAATGCGTTTTCTTCCATTTTAGGTTCTATTGCTGGCGTTTTACCTCTTTTAGTTTAAACTCTATATGTATACTGTTACATTTTTCTGTCCATTCTATTGCTTAGGGAACTAACAAATAATGCTCAATCACTAATGGTTAGTCGTGCTTCATCAGCTTTTGTCAAGCTGCAGCTGCAGCTCAAGCTGGTTCTTCTGTTATTCAAATTTTTGTTGGTCGAATAAGGGTAAAGTCCTTTCCCTTATAAATGATTATTTTGAATATTTAAGCTAATGCTTTAATAAGCTGTGCATATTGTCAGGATTGGGCTCGTAACCACAGTGGTGACCCTGAGATAGAAGCAGCTCTTAAGAGAGGAGAAGATCCTGGATTAGCTTTGGTTAGCTTCACAACCTGCTGCTTGAATCTCTCTATTAATCATTACAAACAACGAGGGTTATGTCTTGGTCATTGTGCAAAGTGTGCAAATTATTTGTAGTGTAGGGCAGCCACATATCAATGGTTAATTTTGCTGTAGATAGTGCTTATTCTCTTATCATGTGATTGGGTGCAACCTTAGTTAGCATAAGAATACCCCATTAAATAAGTATCCATAGGGAAATATGTTATCTCATATATATATATATATATATATATATATATATATATATATATATGGTTTGTCTTCAAGTAGGTTTTGGAGTGCCTGTCGAGTATACACATGTTCTAGATTCTTGAAAAAAAATAGAGTGCTTGTCAGGTGTGTGTATGTTTATATATATATAAAGGGTTAATTTAAATAAGTTTTAGAGGGCTTGTCAGGTTAAGGCAATTTGAAAGTGATGGTAGTTTTGTTACTGATGTGTAAGACATTCGAAAACATTTATAAGCTTTTATATGTTGCATCGCTTCTTCAAATTTTCTTGCATGATTACAAATTAATCTGATATCCTGATACAAGTTGTTAACAGCTTCTGAATTGGAAATAGTATACCAAGCAATTACTTGCATTTGATGCAAGTGGCATAAATATTTGGAATTTAGATATTTCTTTTTATGATATTTTTTGATTTATTTTCCTCTCAAACAAACAGTCAAGTTATCTTGCTTTTGGGTGCGAAATAGTGTCAATTAAGTAATTCTCAGAACAAACAGTCAAGTTATCTTGCTTTTGGGTGCGGTATAGTGTCAATCAAGTAATTCTCAGAAGGTTAATTTAAGAGTTCAATGAATTATGATCTCACTACATGTTCTCCAATGTTGCAGGTGACTAAAGCTTACAACTACATTCACAAATATGGGCATAAATCAAAGTTGATGGCAGCAGCTATTCGAAACAAGCAGGACGTATTTAATGTTTTAGGGTAACGATATTCACCTTCAAATCGAAATTAGGAACCTTTGAAAATCCTCACCTCAATAATGATAATTTTTATCTCCAACTCTATTTCCTACATTTTCAGGGTTGACTATATCATCACTCCATTGAAGATATTGCAGTCTCTTAAGGAATCAATAAATCCTCCTGATGAGAAATACTCTTTTGTGAAAAGGCTATCACCACAGTCAGCTGATGCTTACAAATTTAGTGAAGAAGAGGTTTGATCTCAATTAATGATTATATTTTTACATTCGCATGGATGCTAATGTAATCCAAGAGAAAAGGGTCCTTCAGGAGAAAGAAATTTCTCTCGGTCTTATCCATCATTTAAAATTCATAAAGGTTGCTCCAAACAGTAAAAAAATCTGACTTGATAGAAAAAGTTAATGATGGTTGGTAAGTTAAATTAGAGGGGGTTTTAGAAGGAAGAGCACTGTACTACTGCTTTTTGTAAATACTTTGTTTGCCCTTTCATTAGTTACTTTTTCAGTTCACAAAATTTAGTTGTAGGAAACTCTTCAACACATTAAAAATTCTTGGTCCAAGATTTTGCACTAAAGTTTTCCAAGTGTTTCTGTGGCAGTCAAAGTGATAATGAAGTTTTTAAGTCTATATACTTTGTGAATCTGTGATGGTAAAAAAGGTTCCATCATAGGGCTTCCATACAAGTGCTATAAATGATACCTTTTGAATATCTATTTATAGTAAGGAAATTTAAAGAAGCCACGGTCTATTAAATATATCTGCCCATTACTTTTTTCCTTTTCAAGTATTTATCCGTCCGTTACTTATTAGTGTTTTGTACCTGCATAGAGTTTTTGAATTCTTCCAATTAACTATTTTAAGCTAGAAGGTACAGATAATTTTCTCTTCATTTCAGCTTGTGAAGTGGGACCAATACAGCTTAGCATCAGCTATGGGCCCTGCTGGCATGGAGCTTCTGACTGCTGGGTTGGAGGGCTATGCTAATCAAGCGAAGCGGGTTGAGGAGTTATTTGGAAAGATATGGCCACCACCAAACGTGTAAGTGCTCTCCTGAATCAATAAATAGGAGAACTTGCGGCCTTAAAATAAGAGAATGAGTTGAAGCCAAGTTCTGTTTGTAAGGTTTAAGCCCTTTTCATTTAGTTTTTCTTGTTCCATGTTGGGTGTACTGAAGTTGTATGTTATGATAAACCAAATGACTGATGTACAGTCATCCATGTCTTATCAGAATCTTAAGATAACAAAACTCAACATTTGGGCCGTCTCTATCTCCAATTATGTTAAACACTGAACTTTGATGCTGGTCATTCCTTGAGAAAGAGTGAAGGAACTCGAGTTCTTGAGCGATTGTTCATATTTAGACAGGGAGTCGGGTACATAAGCATCTACTCTATACTCCCCTCCGTTCCTTAATATAGGTCGTTTTAGAGAATTATTTTTGTTCCTGAATATAAGTCGTTTGAAAATTTCAAGTAAGCATTAATTGCTTAGTTTTCAATATTACCTCAAGTAATAAATATAACTTTGGTTTTCTCACTTTTTTGCCCAATAAATAACATTCTCTTTTTTCAATACAAGGACAATATAGACAATTGATAGTATATTTAATGTTTTACAATCATTTTTTTAATATTTGTCCGCAACTCTAAAATGACCTATATTAAGAAACGGAGGGAGTATATATTAGGAGTTGGATTTTAGTAAAATGTTAACATTTGCTTGGCCATTTAATACCATCAAAGTCTTGATGGCCGAACCCTTGTTAAAGCCCACTGATGTAGCTTTTGTAGGCTGTCCCTCCGTTAGCAACCATTGTTTAAATTACCCTCCATTCTTATGTGCAAGTCGTTTTAGATTTTTTTATATTTCTAATTATTTGTCGTTTGTAGTTATCTAGGAAAATTGATTACTATTTTTTTCAAATTATTTTTTATTACTCCACCTACTTTTTTGATCCATATTTATGAGATAAGTGAGGTGAAGGATATTATAGACAATTGATAATATAGTTAATATTTTTAAATTATTTTCTTAATTCTTGTACACATGTTTAAAACGACCTATATTAAAGAACTGAGGGAGAACTATTACTCTATTATAGGGGTGTAAGTCGAACCAGGTAGTTCGGTACTCGATTCGAGATTGGCTCGAAAATATGATCTAAAGCTCGAATTCGAAGTTGATCCGAGTCGAATCTGATCCATACTCGTTTTCTGTTTAATGATACACGAGTCGAATTCGAGCATACCAGTGTTCGTTCAGATTAGGGTTCGAGTATTTCATTTTTTCTCGAACCAGACTCGATACCTGCTCGATGGATCATATTCGAATATTGGTTTGATCCATTCTATTAAGCTAAATATGTGATATTTGTATCAATCTTTATAATTTATAAAATGTAGTATAAAATTAGGGGTGTAAGTCGAACCAGGTAGTTCGGTACTCGATTCGAGATTGGCTCGAAAATATGATCTAAAGCTCGAATTCGAAGTTGATCCGAGTCGAATCTGATCCATACTCGTTTTCTGTTTAATGATACACGAGTCGAATTCGAGCATACCAGTGTTTGTTCAGATTAGGGTTCGAGTATTTCATTTTTTCTCGAACCAGACTCGATACCTGCTCGATGGATCATATTCGAATATTGGTTTGATCCATTCTATTAAGCTAAATATGTGATATTTGTATCAATCTTTATAATTTATAAAATGTAGTATAAAATTGTGTAAATTTGTACTTGAATAAATCAATGAATTGAATGTCAATTTTTATTACATTCTTTATAATTTCAATACATAAATAAAAGTGAAAATTTTTTATATATAAATATTAGTTAAGTAACCAATTTAGTATGCAGTGGTTCAGTTTTAAGTGAAATGGTTCATATTCGAAACTCGATTTGAAGGATCATGAGTAACTCGCTTTGTAAACGAGTCGAGTACTTACGAACCGAGTAGGTCCGAGTAATGATTCGAGTCAAATCTGGCGCAAAAATATAAATCCCTTATCGAATCCGAGTCGAATTCGAGCTCAATTTTTTCGAGTCGAGCCGAATCTGAGCATGAAGGTGTTCGCTGAGATTCGACTCGTTTACACTCCTATATAAAATTGTGTAAATTTGTACTTGAATAAATCAATGAATTGAATGTCAATTTTTATTACATTCTTTATAATTTCAATACATAAATAAAAGTGAAAATTTTTTATATATAAATATTAGTTAAGTAACCAATTTAGTATGCAGTGGTTCAGTTTTAAGTGAAATGGTTCATATTCGAAACTCGATTTGAAGGATCATGAGTAACTCGCTTTGTAAACGAGTCGAGTACTTACGAACCGAGTAGGTCCGAGTAATGATTCGAGTCAAATCTGGCGCAAAAATATAAATCCCTTATCGAATCCGAGTCGAATTCGAGCTCAATTTTTTCGAGTCGAGCCGAATCTGAGCATGAAGGTGTTCGCTGAGATTCGACTCGTTTACACCCCTACTCTATTAGGGCTTGTAACTAACTGATAATTAATACTACTAAGCAATTGTTTGGGCTAGCCAAAATGCTGCAAATAGTATGTGTTGGTATAACAAATCAAGATGACAGGTGGTAAGATTTTATTGGTAATTGAGATGCGAGAGAACTCTGCCAAAAAGATACTACTACCCCCGTTCCTAAAAGATTATTGTTTAAAGTTTTGGCACATGGATTAAGAATGTACTCCTTCCGTCTCAAATTATCTGCTGTTCTAGAGTTTCACACAGATACCAATGTGTAATAAAAATACTAAAATACCCTTATTAGTAGAATTATGAAAAATGTGTTTAAAAAAAAGTGCATGAAATAGTATGTAGAAAGAAGAAGAGAGAGAAAGTATGAGTGCATTAAATAGATAAATAGTCTAAAGAGAAAGAATGTATGAGTGTATATATATGTGTGGAGAGAGGAAGAGAGAAAAAGTATGAGTGCATATATATGTGTGGAGAGAGGATGAGAGTAATGACTATCAATAATTAGGTAAAGGGGCAAACTTGGAAAATAAAGGGAAAAAATACATTTAAATCTTGAAAAAATAGATATTGTGGGATAATTTTTTTTGTTAAAACAGCAGATAATTTGGGATAGAAGGAGTATTATTTACCAAGTAAAATTTATTTGAAATTTTATCACTACCCTTTTATAGGAAGTTGAAAACTATTAATACAAGCGAGAGAATTTTTTGGGACAATGAGAGAAGGTAGGGATAATATAGAAAAATAAATAATTTATTCTCCTCGAAAGTTGTAAACGACAAATTTTTTAGAATAATTTTTTTTTTAAAATGATAATCTTTTAAGAACGGAAGGAGTACGTTGCTTTTTAGCCAAATTAAATTATAATGCTGCAAAAAGTTTATACACAAAATAAAATGCTGAGTTGGAACGTCAATGATTTAAGTAAATAATTAATTTTACATCGTTTGGTTTTCTGTTGTCAGGAAATTAACTAGTTAACGCATGTGAATGGTAGACATAACATAAAACATGGATGTGATGTGGCGGCTAGGTCTGACAAAATATGATTATAAGTTAGTTTTGATTTTTAAAATATAGTTATGGTTCTATTTAAAAACTAAAATCATATTAATCATCTTTAATATAGATTGTGTGAGTTGAAACAATATGATTATGGTTCAAAATTATATTAATCATTTTAAGATATTTTGATTTTTAAACAGAATTTTAAAAAAATGAAATTATGACAGTCACAATTAAATTAATTAAGTAATAATATGATATAAAAATTATTAATATAAATAATAAAATATTAAAAAACTATACTAATAAAATTTTAAATTGAAATTATTAATACCCTTTCATATTTAAATAATTTTTCAAAATTGTTATTAACCTGCTAATAGAAAGGTTGGATCATATTCAAAATACACCATAGTATAATTTTTTTGTAATTAGAATACTAGAATTTACATAAACTGACACATACAGAACAACATTAATCACCCAAAATAAGAACATATTAATTTATAAAACATACAAGATAAGTAGAAAACTGAACCATATAATTCTATACACCATATTAAAATTTAATTAATTAGACAGACATTAAAAATGATCTCACTGTCGTGATCATTCTGTATAATAACAACTCCAATTTTTTCAAACTCATCCGGAACGGTAAATTTACGATCATACTCTATTTCAGTCAATCCTTTTATTTCATCCAGTCGGTATGTTATCGCTTTGATTATTTTCCACTCAGATCCAATAGCTTGAGAAACAAATTTAAGATCCATTAGATTTTTTTTATATAATATATATATTTTGGATCATTTTTATATAACTTATATGATATATATATATATATATATATATATATATATATATATATATATATATATTGGATCATTTTTATAATGGTATTCAATTTCATATATCAATATTTTAAAAAATTTGGGTCGACAACGAAGAAAAGATGAGAAAAGAACTTTTCGATTTGGATCGGAATGGAATATAGGTTGAAAAATGGTTAACCGGTTCAAAACTATATTTGTTTTAAAAAATATGGGTCCAAACTTTAACTGTAAGACCCCAACTTTTATAAATAAAGATGAATTTTTCTATAAATATTATTTTTGAATATTATGGAGTAAATTTGATATAATGTTATAGTTGTAGGTAATATTTATAAATTTTACAAAGTACGCAAGTTGTTATATAATATTCGATTGGTCGGGAAATATTCGTTTTAACAGGGAATATTCGTACAACGACACAATCATTGGTGGACCCCACAACGGAATTATTGTCGGATTGAGAAAACGACAAAAATATTTTATTAAAAATAACGGCGGAAGTTTTACCATTGATACTGTTGAACTACTCGGTAGTAAAAGTACAGTATCACGTGTGATTGCATAGTAGCACACGGTATTGATTATTAATGCTTATGTGAGAAGTCACTCGGTTTGATTCAATTATTGTCAGTTAATAATATGAATTATTTAGCGATAATGAAGTTTTGTTTTATTCGTATTATTAACGTAATAAAACAGAAACATCTTTTTATATAAAACATAATACTTTATTAAAGTTATTCTATAAATAGAATATATTATATTTTATTTAAAAGATTTTTCTTTAAATATGGACTGTCAGATTAAAGTAATCAATCTGGACCGTTCATGGATTAGTTACTATGCATTCTATTTTTCTATAAATAGCAGCTCATTCCTTCATTATTTCTTACGAATTCACTGAACTCTAGAGAGAGAGAGAAGAAAAGTATTCTGCTACTTAACTACTTCCTTATTTCAGTTCTTTTTTTAAAACGGTAAGGGGTGTTATTCTTTCTTATTCATGAAGAGAACTGTTGTTATTCCATTTCTTATTATTCTGTTGGAATAACTTGTATACGCGGTCTACCCTATACTTGGTGACATTCTTCTGTTATTCTGTTGGAACATCTTGTCTGTGTGTTTTACACCGGACCTGGTTCCGTCTTGTTATTATTCTGTTGGAACATCCTGTCTGTGTGTTTTACACCGGACCTGGTTCCGTCTTGTTATTATTCTGTTGGAACATCCTGTCTGTGTGTTTTACACCGGACCTGGTTCCGGCTTGTTATTATTCTGTTAGAACATCCTGTTTGTGTGTTTTACACCGGACCTGGTTCCATTATTTATTATTATTGTGTCGGAATATCCTGTCTGTGCGTTTACGCCGGACCTGGTTCCATTATTTATTATTCTGTTAGAATAACCTGTCTGTGCGGTCTATCGTATGCATGGTGATTTCTTTTGTTATTCCATTCGTTATTATACTCAGTTGGTTAAGTTTTAACTTCTATACTCCATGAAATTAGTGAAATATCCTTGATAATTACGGTTCATCCAGTATCTTTTCATGAAAATATTCTTCTAAGTATTCTTGAATTTTACTCCACAAAGCAGTATCATGTTGACAATTTGGACGTTGTTAATTCTTGGATAAATTAATTCTTGAACTTGTTTTATTGAATTCTTATATCATTGTCATCATCCTCATGTTTATAAAATGTTGAAAGTCATCTGTGGCTTGTAGTGCATAGATGGAGTTGGTATGATTATGACCAAGGATTATTCGGTATAATCATGACCGTAATGTTACAAATGATGTGGTAAAAGTCTTCATTGGCCCGTAGTGCATTGATGGACAGTTGTTGGCATGATCATGACCATTAATGAATACATGAATATCCTTGGCCGTAGTATAGGGGTGATTCGATGATGTGAATTATTTTATTAAGCTGAGTCCGAGCGATAACAGTGTTGAAAAACCTTCTAAATCATAAAAGATAGTAGAGTTTATTTTTTACTTGACTCTTTTAATGGATTGTTTGTTCCGCTGCAGTTAAACTTGATGTCTATTATATTTTATCAGTGTAACACTGTTGAAGGCTAATGGTAATTTATTCTGCATTATCTTAGTCATAATATTTCTTACTGGGCTAGTTGAGCTCACCCTTTCTTTCACTGTTCTCTTCAGGAAATGAGAATAGAGCTGGGACGAGTTGGGAAATGGAGTGATGGTCCAGAGGATAGCATTAGTAGTCCTCACTATTCTGTGAAATAGTGTGATAATAATTGTAATGAGGACTCCTTTTGAGTATGAATACTCTCTAGAAGACAATATTTGTATTCAAACTCACAGATTATGTTTGGTCGTATTGTACACGACAGTTGTATTATTAAGTTGTATTTGTATTCAGTACCATGTATCTGGTGACCCAAGATGGGTAATGTATACCTAATTTTGGGGGCGTCAGAGTTGGTATCAGAGTTTAGGGATATGATCCCTGGCTAAGATGTGAGAATAGAACTAGGAGAGGAGAGACGGGGAATTCCTTCGCTAGTATGACCTACCTAAGTTTATTTGTATGGTATTTAATTGGTCGGTCATAATATAAGGATAATATATGACATATCAATTAACTTTTATTTTGTGACAGTATCTGAAAATGGCATCCGAGAATGTTGAGAATAGCAATGGAGCACAGGCGACTGTGGAATCACCACATATCAATAATCGGGATAATGTGCATCAGGAAGGCGACAATCCTCATGCAAACAACAATACTGACCAAATGATGAATGATGGAATGTTTAGAAGCTTTATGCAGTTCATGCAACAGCAGGCGAGAGCGGCTCCTGTTCAAAATGTAGGTGGAAACACTGAAAACTCTCGGATGGTCACCGCTAAACAGTTCTAGGAGCTGGGACCACCGGAGTTTAAGGGAGAGCCAAAACCACTTATAGCGGAAACATGGATAAAGCAGATCACCAAGATATTTGATATCTTGGGATGCTCCGAGGAGCAAAAGGTTCCCTTTGCCGCCTTTATGTTGCGAGGAGAGGCATATTACTGGTGGGAATCGATTAAGCGTACTCAACCTGCCGCACTGAAGATGTCTTGGGAGAAGTTCCAAGAGTTGTTCAATGACAAATACTTTCCCGAAAGTGTTCGTCACATGAAGGAGGTGGAGTTCATCAAATTGGAGCAGAATAATATGACCGCGTCGCAGTATGAGGCTAAATTTGCTGAGTTGTCCCGGTTTGCGTCCCACTTGGTGGATAATGAAGAGCGAATGACGCGAATGTTTTTGCGAGGTTTGAAACCTGAGATACGTCAACATCTTATTTCTCATAAACTGTGTTTGTATTCAGATGTTGTGAATAGGGCTCAGTTAGTGGAGCGCGATAACGAGTCAACGCAACCAAAAGAGAGCAGTCGACAAAATGATAATACCAGTGAGATCAGTCATCGAAGCGGTGACAACAAGCGTGGAGGGAATCAACATGCTAGAAATGGTAACCACTTCGGTGGTAATGAGGGCCAAAACAATAAGAATGGTCATTTCAAGAAGAGGAGATTCAACAATGATGGAAAGACGTCAGCACCAGCACCCGTTGTTAAGGAAGGAGAACGACCACCTATCATATGTTTCAAATGCGGAAGGGAGGGGCACATCAGTCCAAACTGTGTGATGTCGTCTAAAGCATGTTATAATTGTGGAAGAGAAGGTCATTTAACTCGATTTTGTCGTTTACCAAAAACAAGTTCAGCCAAGATGGAGACACCAAAGGCCGTCCCAGAAAAGTCAAAACCGGTAGTGCAACGGAGAGCGTTTGTTGTGACCTCCCAGAAAGCAAGGAACCCGAATGAGGTCATCACGGGTAAGCTTATCATAAACTCTAACGAAGTCTATACTTTATTTGATACCGGTTCTACCCATTCTTTTATTCTCCTACTTGCGCTCATCGATTAAATTTGACTCCGAAGAAATTAGACTTTGACTTATCTGTTGAAACTCCATTGGGAGAAACCTTCATTACATCCACGGTTTATAAGTCTTGTTTGGTTCAAGTTGGTACCCACACATTACCTGTCGATCTGATTTCATTAAAAATACTTGCATTTGACGTGATTCTAGGGATTGATTGGTTAACTACTCATCATGCAAAAATTGATTGTTTTCGTAATGTTGTTAGCTTTCATATTCCTAATCGACCTATTATGCGAATTCAAACAACCAAACCATTAAAATCAATCGCTGTCATCTCAAGCCATAAAGCTATTCGTTTATTGAAAAACGGATGTCAAGCTTTCTTAGCTTATGTGACGGATCTAAACAAAAATACGTCAGTTTTGAATGATATTTCTATTGCTAATAAATTTCCTGACGTATTTTCTGAAGAACTTCCTGGCCTACTGTGACAACCCCAAAATAGGTCCATTCCACCCAACCCATTCTGAGTCGTCAAATACATGGTACAGAAAATAACTACAACTTTATTACAACAATTGTCGTGCAAAATACAACAACACATATGCTGTGAGTTTGGATACAAATATATACCAAATGTGACTCATGTTCCAACCGTGGACATCACCTCACAATAACACCTTACATAAAGGTATAGTCAAAAACTGTTTTAGAAATTAGAATCTTTGGGAAGTGCTCAAGGAAACCTTCGTACATGGGAGGCTACGCATCTAGGTTATGATAGATATCATATGACCACAGAATTATCCTTGGTTGACCCAATAGACCCCAAAGAAAAACGAGAAGATTACTATCATATTCTTCTCAATGATGAGTCTTCTCTTGACTTATCATTATCTCCACTGTCTCTAATTGAGAATTATACTTCAAACAAATACCAAGATTATATAGGTAGTGCCCATAGATATACTCAGCAAGTGGATGAGCACAACCATGTCTTATGATGACACGAGGTTGTATGTCATTAGACATCTTGTATGATAGTGACAAAACACCCTTCCAACGTTGGGTTCGCCTCACCCTATTTTCTTCACCAAATATAACTACTAAATGATGACCACCGTTCTATTCTCTTGTTACCCCCGCTCGACCCAGCTACACTCTTATTACCTGAAAGGAATTGTGAAGCAAAAGGGTGAGCACAACTAGCTCAGTAAAGAATATCATGACTAAAGATAATTCAATTATCAATAGCCTTCATCAACAATAAATCAGAGATTTAGAACATATGGTAAATGATAAAAATTTCAACCATAGTTGCAGCGGAACGAGCAATCCATTAGAAGAGTCAAATAGATTATAAAGTCTATTATCTTCTCCATGTTAAAAATCCACCAACAATGTTTTATCCCTGTAACATCAATCAACAATTCTGGTCCACAATCATATGAATAACTCATAATCATAACTGTAGTTCTAAATTCCTCTTCTCATCCAGGACGATGATAATTTTCATCACCTATCTTTACCTGAAACATCAAAGATCATGGTTACACCAAATCACATTTCCTGTTCATAATCATACTAATAACTTCATCTTTGCACTACGTCCAAAAATATTCATTTGTATCACCAGTTGGTCATGTTTATCTCAACATCTGTTCATCTTTGCACTACTGGCCAAAGATATTCAACATGTCATCTTTGCACTACGGGCCAAAGATATTCATCAACAATTCATCTTTGCACTACAGGCCAAAGATATTCATCTGTAAGACCCCAACTTTTATAAATAAAGATGAATTTTCTATAAATATCATTTTTGAATATTATGGAGTTAATTTGATATAATGTTATAGTTGTGGGTAATATTTATAAATTTTGCAAAGTAAGCAAGTTGTTATAAAATATTCGTTTGGTCGGAGAATATTCTTTTTGTCGGGGAATATTCGTACGACGGCACAATCATTGGTGGACCCCACAACGAAATTATTGTCGGATTGAGAAAACGACAGAATTATCTTTCTATAAAAATAACGGCTGAGGTGTTACCGTTAAAACCGTTAAAACTGTTGAACTACTCGGTAGTAAAAGTACAGTAATACGCGTGGTTGCATAGTAGCACACGGTATTGATTATTGATGCTTACGTGAGAAGTCACTCAGCTATACTTAATTATTGCTACAGTAATTGCTGCATCATATCTCTTAAATTATTGTCATAGTATCATCTGTATAATATGTTATATTATTAAATCAATAATTGAGACGTTGTGGTAAGTTTGGTTATTTTATGGGGGGCCATATGTCATCATCTAAGAGTCTCTTCGTCAATAGTAATTACCGTCGTCAATAGTAATTACCGTCGTCAATAGTATTTACCTTGGTCAATAGTAATTACCTTCGTCAATATTATTTACCTTGGTCAATAGTATTTACCTTGGTCAATAGTAATTACCTTCGTCAATAGTATTTACCTTGGTCAATAGTAATTACTTTCGTCAATAGTAGTTGTCCCTTCAATATTACCAAGAGTCATTTGACCCTTCGTTAAGACCAAGAGTCATTTGACCCTTCGTTAAGACCAAGAGCCACCCTCAGTTTTTCTATAAATAGAGGCCTAGGGCTTCATTATTTTTCACGAATTCATTCAAGCTATAGAGAGAGAAAGTATAGAGAGAATAAGAGAGAGAGAATAAAAGTATTCTGCTACATCACTTTTCCAATATCCAGTTCTTTTAAGGTAGGGAATATTATTTCTTTTATATTCATGAAGAGAACTTCTGTTATTTCATTCGTTATTATTCTGTTGGAATAACCAGTATACGCGGTCTACCCTATACTTGGTGTAAGACCCCGAATTTTATGAAATAAAAGTATTCAATTTTTCTTATAATTACTATTCAGTAAATGGTTAAATTGATAAATGTTAAAGTTAAGGGTGATATATGATTTTTTTTCAAAATACACAAGTGGTTATAAAATAATCATTGTTGTCGGGGAATATTCGTTTGGTCGTGGAATATTCTTTCTGTCGGGGAATATTCGTACGACGGCGCAGCTATTTGTGGGCCCCATAACAGAATAACTGTCGGGTGAAGAAAACGACAAATTTAAGTTTTTACAAATAACGGCGTAGTTGTTACCGTTAACACTGTTGGAATACCCGGTGGTTAAAATACAGTAATACGCGTTATTGCACAGTAGCACATGGTATTGCATAGTATTTTTAAAATTATTGATTCTTACGTAAGAAGGCACTACTCAATAATTGTTACAGTAATTACTGTTCAATATTTTATTTTATTGATTCAATAATTGTTGCGTTGATATTTTATATTATTGTTGTTTCAATAATTGTTGCTGCACAGTATTTTCTATTATCAGATCAATAATTCATATTATTTGAATAATATTATTAGATAACATTATTGTCAATGTCTAGAAAGTTCTGTCTAAGGAGAAGTTTGGTCATCTAATTGCGCGCCAGTAAGGAGAAATTCTTATTGGAAAGCCCCCTCTTTCCTGGGAACGGCCTGGTTGTCATAAATGTGATTCTGTAATATTATTTGTGAATAATTAATTATTGATTCATATGATAAGAAAATATTTATTTTATGTGGATATAAATGAGGGATATATTTTTGTGGTTAAAAATGAAGGAGTTAATGTTGAGGTTTTTATCAGTATTTTTGTCGGAATGGAGGTATTAAAAATCAGGATTTTTGAGATATTTTGCGGGGGTTATAATTTTTAATCCGACCGTTGGATCGTGGAAATTTTTGGATATGTTATACATATATAAGTTGAGTATATGTCCATAAATTTTGAACCGTTAAAAATGAACGTATGATTTGTTATGAATTTTAAGAGGTGGCTGATTCGGAAATCAGGTTATAAATCATTTTTGGTGGAAAATTCTAGAATTGGTGGGCCCCACTTGTGGTTGGTGAAAAAATGTGCTGAATTATATTTCAAATGTGGTGGGTGGGAATAGTAGCAGGTAAAGCTATCAGGTTGCAGGTCAAACCTACCAAAATTTTTCTATAAATAGAGGGCTAAGTTAGAATTGAAAATCACACCAGAAACATAAGCTTTCTCTCTTTCTCTCTCTATATTATGAAGCATATTTTGTGAGTTTTTAGATACTTGGTGAGTTGCTATTCATCAGTGCAAGTTTTCTTCAGCATCATATCCGATACCGATCAGAAGTACTGCTCTTTTGAGGTAAGGGATTGTAAGGGATAGTAATGGATTTTAAAGGTTGTTATGATTTTCAGTTTCGTAATTTTTCTGATCTTCAAAAATTATGAAAAAATTTGAAATGATATTTTGATGAGTTTTATTGATTGTGTTCAAAAATGGTGATTTTTGGATGTATAGATTAAGAGTTATGAATCTTACAGGAAAAGACTATTTTAAAAGTAACCGCTTATAATTCCTTGTGGTTAACTCCAAAATTGATGAAATTTTTATTGGGAGTACATGTGTATGATAGAAGTATACTCTGTAAATTTCAAAATTTTTGGACAAAAGTACAATTTTTGATAAATGTTTAAATATTCGGCTATTTTGGCCAAATGAAAAATAGTAAATGACTTTTAAAAATTCTGAGAAAAATATATGTTCACTATGGGACTATATTATGCTAAATCCCAGAAAAGAAATATTTTTGGAACTGATTTGGTATTTTTCATGAAAATGGTCTAGTTATGAGTAAATGAATTAAATATGTTTTGTGAAGAAAGAAAATTAAAAAATAGGATTTTATGGCTTGAGAATCCTATATGAGGTATATGCAGATTTTTGATGAGAGTTTTGGTTATTGATGATGAAATTGTAAGAGTTGACATTTTATGATGATTAAATGCATTAATTAGTAAAGTGTAAACAATTAAAATAAATTGTTTATAAATTTAAGTAATGTTATTCTTTCAATATCATTATACCGAAATATTGGTATGAATTTTATTGTAAAATTTCTATCTTTTGTGTCGGGGTTACTATTCATGAGTTACGAATATTACTCTTGAGATTAAAACTATATGTTGATCATATTATTTTTATCATCATATATAACATTTTTATAACCTTGATGTTGAAATTCTCTTTCACTGGAGTGTAAAGATGGGTAGATTATTGGTATGATCATGACTAGGGTTCTCTTTGGCCTGTAGTGCAAAGTTGAATTGTGACTGGTATGATCATGACCATTGAATTTATAATTGAATATCTTAAGCTTAAGTGCAAAGGTGAATTGATCAACATGGTTATAATTATTGTTTATATAAATTCTGAAATGATTATATATTTCTTTGAGATATGAATATATTTGGCCTGTAGTGCAAATATGAATTGTTGATGAATATCTTTGGCATGTAGTGCAAAGATGGCCTGTTGATGAATATCTTTGGCCTGTAGTGCAAAGATGAACTGTTGTTGAATATCTTTGGCCCGTAGTGCAAAGATGGTTTGTTGATGAATATCTTTGGCCCGTAGTGCAAAGATGGATTTGTTAGTATGATTATAAACAGGAACTGTGATTTGGTATAACCATGATCTTTGATGTTTCAGGTAAAGACAGGTGATGAATATATTCTTCGTCCTGGGTGCGAAGAAAAATTTATAGTCACAATTATGATTATGAGTTATTCATATGATTGTGGAAAAGAACTGTTGAGTGATGTTACATGGATAAAATATTGTTGGTGGAATTTTAACATGGAGAAGATAATAGACTTTATAGTCTATTTGACTCTTCTAATGGATTGCTCGTTCCGCTGCAACTATGGTTGAAATTTTTATCATTTACCATATGTTCTAAATCTCTGATTTATTGTTGATGAAGGCTATTGATAATTGAATTATCTTTAGTCATGATATTCTTTACTGAGCTAGTTGTGCTCACCCTTTTGCTTCACAATTCCTTTCAGGTAATAAGAGTGTAGCTGGGTCGAGCGGGGGTAACAAGGGAATAGAACGGTGGTCATCATTTAGTAGTTATATTTGGTGAAGAAAATAGGGTGAGGCGAACCCAACGTTGGAAGGGTGTTTTGTCACTATCATACAAGATGTCTAATGACATACAACCTCGTGTCATCATAAGACAGGGTTGTGCTCATCCACTTGCTGAGTATATCTATGGACACTACCTATATAATCTTGGTGTTTGTTTGAAGTATAATTCTCAATTAGAGACAGTGGAGATAATGATAAGTCAAGAGAAGACTCACCATTGGGAAGAATATGATAGTAATCTTCTCGTTTTTCTTTGGGGTCTATTGGGTCAACCAAGGATAATTCTGTGGCCATATGATATCTATCATAACCTAGACGCATGGCCTTCCATGTACGAAGGTTTCCTTGAGCACTTCCCAAAGATTCTAGTTTCTAAAACAGTTTTTGACTGTACCTTTATGTAAGGTACCTTTGTGAGGTGCTGATACATGATGGTGTCCAACGTCACATTTGGTATATATTTGTATCCAAACTCACAGCATATGTGTTGTTGTATTTTGCACGACAATTGTTGTAATAAAGTTGTAGTTATTTTCTGTACCATGTATTTGACGACTCAGAATGGGTTGGATGGAATGGACCTATTTTGGGGTCGTTACACTTGGTGACATTCTTCTATTATTCTGTTGGAACATCCTGTCTGTGTGTTTTACACCGGACCTGGTTCCGTTTTTATTATTATTCTGTTGGAACATCCTGTCTGTGTGTTTTACACCGGACCTGGTTTCGTCTTGTTATTATTCTGTTGGAACATCCTGTCTGTGTGTTTTACACTGGACCTGATTCCGTCTTGTTATTATTCTGTTGGAACATCCTGTCTGTGTGTTTTACACCGGACCTGGTTCCATTATTTATTATCCTGTCGGAATATCCTGTCTGTGCGTTTACGCCGGACCTGGTTCCATTATTTATTATTCTGTTGGAATAACCTGTCTGTGCGGTCTATCGCATGCATGGTGATAACTTTTGTTATTCCATTCTTTATTATACTCAGTTGGTTAAGTTTTGATTTCTATACTCCATGAAATTTGTGGAATATCCTTGATAGTTGCGTTTCATCCAGTATCTTTTCAAGAAAATATTCTTCTAAGCATTCTTGAATTTTACTCCACAATGCAGTATCATGTTGTCAATTTGGACGTTATTAATTCCTGGATAAATTAATTCTTGAACTTGTTTTATTGAATTCTTATATCATTGTCATCATCCTCATGTTTATAAAATATTGAAAGTCATCTGTGGCCTGTAGTGCATAGATGGACTTGGTATGATTATGACCAGGGATTATTCGGTATAATCATGACCGTAATGTTACAAATGATGTGGTAAAAGTCCTCATTGGCCCGTAGTGCATTGATGGACAGTTGTTGGCATGATCATGACCATTAATGAATACACGAATATCCTTGGCCGTAGTGTAGGGGTGATTCGATGATGTGGATTATTTTATTAAGCTGAGTCTCAGCGATCGCAGTGTTGAAAACCTTTTAAATCATAAAAGATAGTATAGTTTATTTTCTACTTGACTCTTTTAATGGATTGCTTGTCCGCTGCAGTTAAACTTGATGTCTATTATATTTTATCAGTTTAACATTGTTGAAGGCTAATGATAATTTATTCTGCATTATCTTAGTCATAATATTTCTTACTGGGCTAGTTGAGCTCACCCTTTCTTTCACTGCTCTCTTCAGGAAATGAGAACGTAGCTGGGACAAGTCGGGGTACGGAGTGATGGTCCGAATGATAGTATTAGTTAGTAGTCCTCACTATTCTATGTAATGGTGTGTTAATAAATGTAATGAGGACTCCTTTTGAGTATGAATACTCTCTAGAAGATAATATTTGTATTCAAACTCACAGTTTATGTTTTGTCGTATTGTACACGACAGATGTAATAATCAGTTGTATTTGTATTCTGTACTATGTATCTGACGACCCAAGATGGGTGATGTATACCTAATTTTGGGGGCGTCACAGTTGGTATCAGAGCTTAGGGATATGATCCCTGGCTAAGATGTGAGAATAGAACTAGGAGGGGAGAGACGGGGAATTCCTTCGCTAGTATGACATACCTAAGTTTATTTGCATGGTATTTAATTGGTCGGTCATAATATAAGGATAATATATGACATATCAATTAATTTTTATTTTGTGGCAGTATCTGAAAATGGCATCTGAGAACGTTGAGAATAGCAATGAAGCACAGACGACTGTTGATTCACCACATATCAATAATCAGGATAATGTGCATCAGGAAGGTGTCAATCCTCATGCAAACAACAACACTGACCAAATGATGAATGATCAAATGTTCAGAGGCTTTATGCAATTCATGCAACAACAGGTGAAAGCGGCTCCTGTCCACAACGTAGGTGGAAATACTGGAAACTCTCAGGCGGTCACCGCTAAACAGTTTAAGGAGCTGGGACCACCGGAGTTTAAGGGAGAACCCAAACCACTTGTAGCTGAAACATGGATAAAGCAGATCACCAAGATATTTGATGTCTTGGGTTGCTCCGAGGAGCAAAAGGTTCCCTTTGCCGCCTTTATGTTGCGAGGAGAGGCAGATTACTGGTGGGAATCGATAAAGCGTACTCAACCTGCCGCACTGAAGATGTCTTGGGAGAAGTTCCAAGATCTGTTTAACGACAAATACTTTCTCGAGAGTATTCGTCACATGAAGGAGGTGGAGTTCATCAAATTGGAGCAGAATAATATGACCGTGTCGCAGTACGAGGCAAAATTTGCAGAGTTATCCCGGTTTGCGTCCCACCTAGTGGATAATGAAGAAAGAATGACGCGGATGTTTTTAAGAGGTTTGAAGCCGGAGATACGTCAACATCTTGTTTCTCATAAACTGTGTTTGTATTCAGATGTTGTAAATAGGGCTCAGTTGGTGGAGCGCGATAACGAGATAACGCAACCAAAAGAGAGCAGCCGGCAAAATGATAATACCAGTGAGAGCAGTCATCGAAGCGGTGACAACAAGCGTGGAGGGAATCAACAGGCCAGAAATGGTAACCACTTCGGTGGTAATCAGGGCCAAAACAATAAGAATGGACATTTCAAGAAGAGGAGATTCAACAATGATGGAAAGACGTCAGCACCAGCACCTGTCGTTAAGGAAGGAGAACGACCACCTATCATATGTTTCAAATGCGGAGGGGAGGGGCACATCAGTCCAAACTGCGCGATGCCGTCCAAAGCATGTTATAATTGTGGAAGAGAATGTCATTTAGCCCGATTTTGTCGTTTACCGAAGACAAATTCAGCTAGGATGGAGGCACCAAAAGCCGTCCCAGAAAAGTCAAAACCGGTTGTGCAAGGGAGAGCGTTTGTTGTGAACTCCCAAAGAGCAAGGAACCCGAATGAGGTCATCACGGGTAAGCTTATCATAAACTCTAAAGAAGTTTATACTTTATTTGATACCGGTTCAACCCATTCTTTTATTTCTCCTACTTGCGCTCGTCGATTAAATTTGATTCCGGAGAAATTAGACTTTGACTTATCTGTGGAAACTCCGTTGGGAGAAACCTTCATTACCTCCACTGTTTATAAGTCTTGTTTGATTCAAGTTGGTACCCACACATTACCTATCGATCTGATTTCATTAAAAATACTTGCATTTGACGTGATTCTAGGGATTGATTGGTTAACTACTCATTATGCAAAAATTGATTGTTTTCGTAAGGTTGTTAGCTTTCATATTCCTAATCGACCTATTATGCGAATTCAAGCAACCAAACTATTAAAATCAATCGCTGTCATCTCAAGTCATAAAGCTATTCGTTTATTGAAAAACGGATGTCAAGCTTTCTTAGCTCATGTCACAGATCTAAACAAAAATACGTCAGTTTTGAATGATATTTCTATTGTTAATAAATTCCCTGACGTATTCCCTGAAGAACTTCCTGGCCTACCCCCAGAGCGTGAAATTGAATTTTGTATCGACCTTGAACCCGGTACAAAACCCATTTCCAAAGCCCCATATCGAATGGCTCCTATTGAACTTCAGGAGTTAAAGATCCAACTGTAGGAATTGTTAGACATTGGCTTTATTCGTCCTAGTACTTCTCCTTGGGGTGCTCCTGTTCTATTCGTGAAGAAAAAAGATGGAAGTATGCGACTTTGTATTGATTATCGGGAGTTGAATCATGTCACCATCAAAAACAGGTACCCATTGCCACGTATTGATGACCTGTTTGACCAGTTGCAAGGAGCACAATTCTTCTCAAAGATCGATCTTCGTTCTGGATATCATCAGCTGAAGGTTAGAACTGAGGATATTCCGAAGACGGCTTTTAGAACTCGGTACGGGCATTATGAATTCCTAGTCATGTCCTTTGGATTGACTAATGCTCCTGCTGCCTTCATGGATATGATGAACCGGGTATTCAAAGAATATTTGGATCATTTTGTGGTCATCTTTATTGATGACATCCTTATTTATTCCAAAAGCCGTGAAGATCATGAGCAACACTTGAGGCTGGTACTCCAAAAGCTTCGTGAATACAAGCTTTATGCCAAGTTGAAGAAATGCGAGTTCTGGCTGGAGGAGGTAGCATTCCTTGGGCACGTAGTATCAAGTCGTGGAATATCGGTTGACCCGGCAAAGATTGAAGCTATTCAAAGCTGGGAACAACCTAAATCAGTGACCGAGGTACGTAGCTTTCTTGGTTTAGCTGGTTATTATCGGAGATTCGTGGAAGGATTTTCTCGAATCGCTACTCCATTAACTCAGCTGACTCGGAAAGATACAAAGTTTGGTTGGAGCGAAGAATGTGAGCAGAGTTTTCAAGAACTCAAGAGGAGACTCATTTCAGCACCTGTTCTAACAATACCATCTGGCTCGGAGGGATTTGTCATCTACAGTGATGCTTCGAGCAAAGGGTTGGGATGCGTTCTCATGCAAAATGGAAAAGTCATAGCCTATGCATCAAGATAACTCAAGGAATATGAGAGGAATTATCCTACTCATGATCTAGAGTTGGCAGCTGTTGTCTTTGCACTTAAAATTTGGAGGCATTACTTGTATGGGGAGAAAGTGGAGATCTTTACGGATCATAAAAGCCTCAAATATTTCTTCACTCAAAAGGAACTCAACATGCGACAACGACGTTGGCTTGAACTGTTGAAAGATTATGATCATACCATTCAATACCATCCTGGAAAAGCGAACGTGGTAGCTGACGCATTGAGTAAAAGATCATATGCGGGTACAAGATCCTGGAAAAGGAACATATTCTACGTTCCAAGGTTATACCTCAAGTCAAAATTTTGTGGAGAAATCACGATGTTGAGGAAATGACTTGGGAGTTAGAATCTGAAATGAAATCAAGGTATCCTTACCTCTTCGACATACCAGGTACGTACCCTAATTTCGAGGGCGAAATTTCATAAGAAGGGGAGGTTGTAAGTCCCCAACTTTTATAAATAAAGATAAATTTTTCTATAAATATTATTTTTGAATATTATGGAGTAAATTTGATATAATGTTATAGTTGTAGGTAATATTTATAAATTTTGCAAAGTACGCAAGTTGTTATATAATATTCGATTGGTCAGGGAATATTCATTTTAACAGGAAATATTCGTACAACGGCACAATCATTGGTGGACCCCACAACGGAATTATTGTCGGATTGAGAAAACGACAAAAATATTTTATTAAAAATAACGGCGAAAGTTTTACCATTGATACTGTTGAACTAATCGGTAGTAAAAGTACAGTATCACGTGTGATTACATAGTAGCACACGGTATTGATTATTAATGCTTATGTGAGAAGTCACTCAGTTTGATTCAATTATTGTCAGTTAATAATATGAATTATTTAGCGATAATGAAGTTTTGTTTTATTCATATTATTAACGTAATAAAACAGAAACATCTTTTTATATAAAACAGAACACTTTATTAAAGTTATTCTATAAATAGAATATATTATATTTTATTTAAAAGATTTTTCTTTAAATATGGACCGTCAGATTAAAGTAATCAATCTGGACCGTTCATGGATTAGTTACTATGGATTCCATTTTTCTATAAATAGCAGTTCATTCCTTCATTATTTCTTACGAATTCACTGAAGTCTAGAGAGAGAAACTATAGAGAGAGAAGAAAAGTATTCTGCTACTTAACTACTTCCTTATTTCAGTTCTTCTTTAAAACGGTAAGGGGTGTTATTCTTTTTTATTCATGAAGAGAACTGTTGTTATTCCATTTCTTATTATTCTGTTGGAATAACCTGTATACGCGGTCTACCCTATACTTGGTGACATTCTTCTGTTATTCTGTTGGAACATCCTGTCTGTGTGTTTTACACCGGACCTAGTTCCGTCTTGTTATTATTCTGTTGGAACATCCTGTCTGTGTGTTTTACACCGGACCTGGTTCCGGCTTGTTATTATTCTGTTAGAACATCCTGTCTGTGTGTTTTACACCGGACCTAGTTCCATTATTTATTATTATTGTGTCGGAATATCCTGTCTGTGCGTTTACGCCGGACCTGGTTCCATTATTTATTATTCTGTTAGAATAACCTGTCTGTGCGGTCTATCGTATGCATGGTGATTTCTTTTGTTATTCCATTCGTTATTATACTCAGTTGGTTAAGTTTTAACTTTTATACTCCATGAAATTAGTGAAATATCCTTGATAATTGCGGTTCATCCAGTATCTTTTCATGAAAATATTCTTCTAAGTATTCTTGAATTTTACTCCACAAAGCAGTATCATGTTGACAATTTGGACGTTGTTAATTCTTGGATAAATTAATTCTTGAACTTGTTTTATTGAATTCTTATATCATTGTCATCATCCTCATGTTTATAAAATGTTGAAAGTCATCTGTGGCCTGTAGTGCATAGATGGACTTGGTATGATTATGACCAGGAATTATTCGGTATAATCATGACCGTAATGTTACAAATGATGTGGTAAAAGTCCTCATTGGCCCGTAGTGCATTGATGGACAGTTGTTGACATGATCATGACCATTAATGAATACACGAATATCCTTGGCCGTAGTACATGGGTTATTCGATGATGTGGATTATTTTATTAAGCTGAGTCCCAGCAATAACAGTGTTGAAAAACTTTTTAAATCATAAAAGATAGTAGAGTTTATTTTCTACTTGACTCTTTTAATGGATTGCTTGTTCTGCTGCAGTTAAACTTGATGTCTATTATATTTTATCAGTGTAACACTGTTGAAGGCTAATGATAATTTATTCTGCATTATCTTAGTCATAATATTTCTTACTGGGCTAGTTGAGCTCACTCTTTCTTTCACTGTTCTCTTCAGGAAATGAGAATATAGCTGGGACGAGTCGGGAAACGGAGTGATGGTCCAGAGGATAGCATTAGTAGTCCTCACTATTCTGTGAAATAGTGTGATAATAATTGTAATGAGGACTCCTTTTGAGTATGAATACTCTCTAGAAGACAATATTTGTATTCAAACTCACAGATTATGTTTGGTCGTATTGTACACGACAGTTGTATTATTAAGTTGTATTTGTATTCAGTACCTTGTATCTGGCGACCCAAGATGGGTGATGTATACCTAATTTTGGGGGCGTCACATTAACCAACCTGAATAAATAAAAATGGTTAACCAACCCATTTTGTTCTAGTTAATATGGTTTGACCCAACAGTTAACTAACTATATTGTCAGGTCTAATGACAGCTGCTGTAAGACCCCAACTTATTAATGAATAAAATCAAATTTTCTCTAAATATTATTGTGAATAATAAGGGGTTAATTTGATATAATACTTTGGTTATGGGTGAAATGTGCAAATTTTACAAAATAAGCAAGTGGTTATAAAATATTCATTTTATCGGGGAATATTCGTTTGGTCGTGGAATATTCTTGCTGTCGGGAAATATTCGTACGACGACGCAGCCTTGTGTGGGCCGCATAACGGAAAGCGATTGGATGAAGAAAACGACAAGTATAAGTTATTTATAAATAACGGCGTAGTTGTTACCGTTAATACTATTGGAATATCCGGTGGTTAAAATACAGTAGCACACGGTATTGCACCAATTATTGATTCTTACGTAAGAATGCACTACTCAATAATTGTTACAGTAGTTATTATTCAATATTTTATTTTATTGATTCAATAATTGCTGCGTTGATATTTTATATTATTATTGTTTCAATAATTGTTGCTGCACAGTATTTTCCTTTATCAGATCAATAATTCAAATTATTTGAATAATATTATTAGATAACATTATTGGCAATGTCTAAAAAGTTCTGTCTAAGGAGAGGTTTGGTCATCTAATTGCGCGCCAGTAAGGAGAAATCCTTATTGGAAAGCCCCCTCTTTCCTGGGAACGGCCTGGTTGTCATAAATGTGATTCTGTAATATTATTTGTGAATAATTAATTATTGATTCATATGATAAGGAAATATTTATTTTATGTGGATATAAATGAGGGATATATTTTTGTGGTTAAAAATGAAGGAGTTAATGTTGAGGTTTTTATCAGTATTTTTGTCGGAATGGAGGTATTAAAAATCAGGGTTTTTGAGATATTTTGCGGGGGTTATAATTTTTAATCCGACCGTTGGATCGTGGTAATTTTTGGATATGTTATACATTTATAAGTTGAGTATATGTCCACAAATTTTGAACCGTTAAAAATGAACGTATGATTTATTATGAATTTTACGAGATGACTGGTTCAGAAATTGTTGAATTTTCGGAGTTTATCATTTTGATAAAAAATTCTAGAATTGGTGGGTCCCACTCTTGGTTGGTGAAGAAATGTGCTGAGATTTTTATTCAAATGTGGTGGGTGGGAATAGTAGCAGGTAAAGCCATCAGGTTGCAGGTTAAGTCTGCTTCGGCGTGCTAACATTTTCTTATAAATAGAGGGCTAAGTTAGAATTAAAAATCACACCAGAAACAAGTTTTCTCTCTTTCTCTCTCTAGATTATTGAGTGTATTTTGTGAGTATTTAGATACTTTGAGAGTTTCTATTCATCAGAACAAGTTTCTTTCAGCCTTATACCGGTATTCCGACCAGAGGTACTGATATTTTGAGGTAAGGGATATTATTTTCTTCTTAATGATATTATTTTCTTCAATATCATTATGCCGAAATATTGATATGAGTTTTTATCAAATTTAGAACTTTTTGTGTCGGGGTTACTATTCACGTATACGGCACTATTCACGTATACGGTACTATTCACGAATACGGCACTATTCACCGAAAAATAAAATTTTCTCTTTTTGTCCAAGATGTCTATTATGGTTACTATCTTTGATTGTATCCATGTTTTGATCTTTATTTTTGAATTCTGCTTCACAATTGATTATTATGAAGTATTATTGATCTTGGATAAACTGTTATACGAATCCCTAATATTTGTCCTTCTGTCTCACTGGATTCGTTCTCTTTAAGATATTTTTCATCATCCTCAGTCCTAAATGATGATATTACTGAATATCTTTGGCCTGTAGTGCAAAGATGTATGATTACTTGATGAATATCTTTGGCCTGTAGTACAAAGATGTATGATTACTTGATGAATATCTTTGGCCTGTAGTGCAAAGATGAACAGGTGTTGAGATGAACATGACTGACAGGTGATACAAATGAATATCTTTGGCCTGTAGTGCAAAGATGAATATTTGGATAAAGATGATTATTAATTGATGTTACAGGGATAAAATATTGATGATGAATTTTTAAATCTTAGAAGATAGTAGAATTCTTTCTCTACTTGACTCTTATAATGGTTTGCTGTTTCCGCTGCAGTTGTTGATCTAAAACTTGTTGTCGATTATATTCTATCAGATTTTTCCCTGTTGAAGACTAACGATAATTTGTTGTATATTATCTTAGTCATAATATTCTTTACTGGGCTAGTTGAGCTCACCCTTTTCCTTTTTGTTCCATTTTTCTTCTCAGGAGGTGAGAACATAGCAAGATCTAGTCGGGGTATGGAATGATGGTTCTAGAAAGATGTTTTAGCAGTCCTCACTATTTCTGTAAAATAATATTTAAATAATTGTATTGAAGACTTATTTGAGTGTGGATATTGTCTAGAAGACAATATTTGTATTTAAACTCACAGTATGTGTTGTCGTATTTTGCACGACAATTGTATTATTGAAGTTGTAGTTTGCTTTCTGTACCATGTATTTGGCGACTCAGAATGGGTGTTGTATACCTATTTTGGGGGCGTCACAGCTGCCAGCTGAGGAATTTATAAATGGGATAAGAATTTTATGAAGGGAGTACATTCTTAATTTTTTTTTTATTATTGCATCTGCTCTTGTTCACAAAAAATATTAATAAATGCAATAAAAATTGAGAACCTATATAATAAATGCAATAAAAATTGAGAACCTATATATATATATATATATATATATATATATATATATATATATATATATATATATATATATATACTAGTTGTGACAACTCCAAAATAGGTCTATTCCATCCAACCCACTCTGAGTCGTCAAATACATGGTACAGAAAATAACTACAACTTTATTACAACAATTATCGTGCAAAATACAACAACACATATGATGTGAGTTTGGATATAAATATATACCAAATGTGACTCATGTCCCAATCGTGGACAACACCTCACAATGATACCTTACATAAAGGTATAGTCAAAAATTGTTTTAAAAATTAGAATATTTGGGAAGTGCTCAAGGAAACCTTCGTACATGGGAGGCCATGCGTCTAAGTTATGATAGATATTATATGGCTACAGAATTATCCTTGATTGACCCAATAGACCCCAAAGAAAAACGAGAAGATTACTATCATATTCTTCCCAATGGTGAGTCTTCTCTTGACATATCATTATCTCCACTGTCTCTAATTGAGAATTATACTTCAAACAAACACCAAGATTATATAGGTAGTGCTCATAGATATACTCGGCAAGTGGATGAGCACAATCCTGTCTTATGATGACACGAGGTTGTATGTCGTTAGACACCTTGTATGATAGTTGTAAAACACCCTTCCAACGTTGGGTTCGCTTCACCCTAGATGATTCACCAAATATAACTACTAAATAAACTTTTTTATACTGCTTCGGGAGAACCTCCACAGCTAGAGACCACCGTTCTATTTCTCCGTTACCCTCGCTCGACCCAACTACACTCTTATTACCTGAAAGGAATTGTGAAGCAAAAGGATGAGCACAACTAGCCTAGTAAAGAATATCATGACTAAATATAAATAAGTTATCAATAGCCTTCAACATAATTAAATCAGAGATTTAAAACATATGGTAGATGATAAAAATTTCAACCATAGTTGCAGCGGAACTAGCAATCCATTAGAAGAGTCAAATAGACCATAAAGTCTATTATCTTCTCCATGTTAAAAATTCACCAACAATATTTTATCCATGTAACATCACTCAACAGTTCCTTTCCACAATTATATGAATAACTCATAATCATAATTGTCACTCTAAATTTTTCTTCGCACCTAGGACGAAGAATATTTTCATCACCTGTCTTTACCTGAAACATCAAAGATCATGGTTATACCAAATCACAGTTCCTGTTCATAATCATACTAATAACTTCATCTTTGCACTACGGCGAAAGATATTCATTTGTACCAGTTGGTCATGTTCATCTCAACACCTGTTTATCTTTGCACTACTGGCCAAAGATATTCAACAACCTGTCATCTTTGCACTACAGGCCAAAGATATTCATCAACAATTCATCTTTGCACTACAGGCCAAAGATATTCATCAACAGTTTATATTTGCACTACAGGCCAAATATATTCATATCTCAAAGAAATATATAATCATTTCAGAATTTATATAAACAATAATTATAACCATGTTGATCATTTCACCTTTGCACTTAAGCTAAAGATATTTACTTATAAATTCAACGGTCATGATCATAGCAGTCACCAATTTAACTTTGCACAACTGGCCAAAGAGAACCCTAGCCATGATCATACCAATAATCTACCCATCTTTACACTCAAGTGAAAGAGAATATCATCATTAGGGTTATAAAAATATTATATATGATAATAAAAATAATATGATCAATATATAGTTTTAATCTCAAGAGTAATATTCATAAATCAACTATAATTTGGTCAGAAAAAGAAACTAATTTTGTCGTGAATAGTACCCGTGAAAAGTAACTTGTGAATAGTAACTCGTGAATAGTAATTCATTAATAGTAACCCCGACACAAAAAGGTAGAAATTCCACAATAAAATTCAAACCAATATTTCGGTATAATGATATTGAAAGAATAACATTTCTTAAACTTATAAACAATTTATTTTAATTGTTTACACTTTACTAAATAATGCATTTAATCATTCTAAAATGTCAAACTCATAAGATTTCATCACCAATAACCAAAACCCTCATCAAAAATCTACATATACCTCATATAGGATTCTCAAGTCATAAAATCCTATTTTTTAATTTTCTTACTTCACAAAACATATTTAATTCATTTACTCATAACTAGACTATTTTTATGAAAAATACCAAATCAGTTTCAAAAATATTTTTTTTTCTGGAATTTAGCATAATATAGTCCCATAGTGAACATATATTTTTCTCAGAATTTTTAAAAGTCATTTACTATTTTTCATATGGCCAAAACAGCCGAATATTTAGACATTTATCAAAAATTGTACTTTCGTCCAAAAATTCTGAAATTTACAGAGTATACTTCTATCATATACATGTACTCCCAATAAAAATTTTATCAATTTTGGAGTTAACCACAAGGAATTATAAGCGGTTACTTTTAAAGTAGTCTTTTCTCATAAAATTCATAACTCTCAATCTATACATCCAAAAATCACCATTTTTTAGACACAATCAAGAAAACTCATCAAAATATCATTTCAAATTTTTTCAGAATTTTTGAAGGTCAGAAAAATTACGAAACTGGAAAATATAACAACCCTTAAAATCCCTTACTATCCCTTACCTCAAAAGTGCAGTATTTCTGACTGGAATGCAAAGTCGAACGAAACTTGCACTGAATAGCAACTCTCAAAGTATCTAAATACTCACAAAATATGTTTCATAATATAAATAGAGAAAGAGAGAAAGCTTATGTTTTTGGTGTGATTTTCAATTCTAACTTAGCCCTCTATTTATAGAAAAATGTTAGCACGCCGAAGCAGACTTAACCTGCAATCTGATGGCTTTACCTGCTATTATTCCCACCCACCACATTTGAATAAAAATCTCAGCACATTTCTTCACCAACCATGTAAGACCCCAATTTTTATAAATAAAGATGAATTTTCTATAAATATCATTTTTGAATATTATGAAGTTAATTTGATATAATGTTATAGTTGTGGGTAATATTTATAAATTTTGCAAAGTAAGCAAGTTGTTATAAAATATTCGTTTGGCCGGAGAATATTCTTTTTATCGGGGAATATTCGTACGACGGCACAATCATTGGTGGACCCCACAATGGAATTATTGTCGGATTGAGAAAACGACAGAATTATCTTTCTATAAAAATAACAGCTGAGGTGTTACCGTTAAAATCGTTAAAACTGTTGAACTACTTGGTAGTAAAAGTACAGTAATACGCGTGGTTGCATAGTAGCACACGGTATTGATTATTGATGCTTACGTGAGAAGTCACTCAGCTATACTCAATTATTGCTACAGTAATTGCAGCATCATATCTCTTAAATTATTGTCATAGTATCATCTGTATAATATGTTATATTATTGAGACGTTGTGGTATGTTTGGTTATTTTATGGGGGGCCATATGTCATTATCTAAGAGTCTCTTCGTCAATAGTAATTACTGTCGTCAATAGTAATTACCGTCGTCAATAGTATTTACCTTGGTCAATAGTAATTACCGTCGTCAATTGTATTTACCTTGGTCAATAGTAATTACCTTCGTCAATAGTATTTACCTTGGTCAATAGTAATTACCTTCGTCAATAGTATTTACCTTGGTCAATAGTAATTACCTTCGTCAATAGTATTTACCTTGGTCAATAGTATTTACCTTGGTCAATAGTAATTACCTTCGTCAATAGTATTTACCTTGGTCAATAGTAATTACTTTCGTCAATAGTAGTTGTCCCTTCAATATTACCAAGAGTCATTTGACCCTTCGTTAAGACCAAGAGTCATTTGACCCTTCGTTAAGACCAAGAGCCACCCTCAGTTTTTCTATAAATAGAGGCCTAGGGCTTCATTATTTTTCACGAATTCATTCAAGCTATAGAGAGAGAAAGTATAGAGAGAATAAGAGAGAGAGAATAAAAGTATTCTGCTACATCACTTTTCCAATATCCAGTTCTTTTAAGGTAAGGGATATTATTCTTTTGTATTCAAGAAGAGAACTTCTGTTATTCCATTTGTTATTATTCCGTTGGAATAACCAGTATACGCGGTCTACCCTATACTTGGTGACATTCTTCTATTATTCTGTTGGAACATCCTGTCTGTGTGTTTTACACCGGACCTGGTTCCGTTTATTGTTCTGTTGGAACATCCTGTCTGTGTGTTTTACACCGGACCTGGTTCCGTTTTATTATTATTCTGTTGGAATATCCTGTCTGTGTGTTTTACACCGGACCTGGTTCCATTATTTATTATTCTGTCGGAATATCCTGTCTGTGCGTTTACGCCGGACCTGGTTCCATTATTTATTATTCTATTGGAATAACCTGTCTGTGCGGTCTATCGCATGCATGGTGATTTCTTTTGTTATTCCATTCTTTATTGTACTCAGTTGGTTAAGTTTTGACTTCTATACTCCATGAAATTGGTGGAATATCCTTGATAGTTGCGTTTCATCCAGTATCTTTTCAAGAAAATATTCTTCTAAGCATTCTTGAATTTTACTCCACAATGCAGTATCATTTGGACATTCCTGGATAAATTAATTCTTGAACTTGTTTTATTGAATTCTTATATCATTGTCATCATCCTCATGTTTAAAAATGTTGAAAGTCATCTGTGACCTGTATTGCATAGATGGACTTGGTATGATTATGACCAGGGATTATTCGGTATAATCATGACCGTAATGTTACAAATGATGTGGTAAAAGTCCTCATTGGCCCGTAGTGCATTGATGGACAGTTGTTGGCATGATCATGACCATTAATGAATACACGAATATCCTTGGCCGTAGTGCAGGGGTGATTCGATGATGTGGATTATTTTATTAAGCTGAGTCTCAGCGATTACAGTGTTGAAAAACTTTTTAAATCATAAAAGATAGTAGAGTTTATTTTCTACTTGACTCTTTTAATGGATTGCTTGTTCCGCTACAGTTAAACTTGATGTCTATTATATTTTATCAGTTTAACATTGTTGAAGGCTAATGATAATTTATTCTGCATTATCTTAGTCATAATATTTCTTACTGGGCTAGTTGAGCTCACCCTTTCTTTCACTGTTCTCTTCAGGAAATGAGAACGTAGCTGGGACAAGTCGGGGTACGGAGTGATGGTCCGAATGATAGTATTAGTTAGTAGTCCTCACTATTCTATGTAATGGTGTGTTAATAAATGTAATGAGGACTCCTTTTGAGTATGAATACTCTCTAGAAGATAATATTTGTATTCAAACTCACAGTTTATGTTTTGTCGTATTGTACACGACAGATGTAATTAATCAGTTGTATTTGTATTCTGTACTATGTATCTGACGACCCAAGATGGGTGATGTATACCTAATTTTGGGGGCGTCACAGTTGGTATCAGAGCTTAGGGATATGATCCCTGGCTAAGATGTGAGAATAGAACTAGGAGGGGAGAGACGGGGAATTCCTTCGCTAGTATGACATACCTAAGTTTATTTGCATGGTATTTAATTGGTCGGTCATAATATAAGGATAATATATGACATATCAATTAATTTTTATTTTGTGGCAGTATCTGAAAATGGCATCTGAGAACGTTGAGAATAGCAATGGAGCACAGACGACTGTTGATTCACCACATATCAATAATCAGGATAATGTGCATCAGGAAGGTGTCAATCCTCATGCAAACAACAACACTGACCAAATGATGAATGATCAAATGTTCAGAGGCTTTATGCAATTCATGCAACAACAGGTGAAAGCGGCTCCTGTCCACAACGTAGGTGGAAATACTGGAAACTCTCAGGCGGTCACCGCTAAACAGTTTAAGGAGCTGGGACCACCGGAGTTTAAGGGAGAACCCAAACCACTTGTAGCTGAAACATGGATAAAGCAGATCACCAAGATATTTGATGTCTTGGGTTGCTCCGAGGAGCAAAAGGTTCCCTTTGCCGCCTTTATGTTGCGAGGAGAGGCAGATTACTGGTGGGAATCGATAAAGCGTACTCAACCTGCCGCACTGAAGATGTCTTGGGAAAAGTTCCAAGAGCTGTTTAACGACAAATACTTTCCCGAGAGTATTCGTCACATGAAGGAGGTGGAGTTCATCAAATTGGAGCAGAATAATATGACCGTGTCGCAGTACGAGGCAAAATTTGCGGAGTTATCCCGGTTTGCGTCCCACCTGGTGGATAATGAAGAAAGAATGACGCGGATGTTTTTAAGAGGTTTGAAGCCGGAGATACGTCAACATCTTGTTTCTCATAAACTGTGTTTGTATTCAGATGTTGTAAATAGGGCTCAGTTGGTGGAGCGCGATAACGAGATAACGCAACCAAAAGAGAGCAGCCGGCAAAATGATAATACCAGTGAGAGCAGTCATCGAAGCGGTGACAACAAGCGTGGAGGGAATCAACAGGCCAGAAATGGTAACCACTTCGGTGGTAATCAGGGCCAAAACAATAAGAATGGACATTTCAAGAAGAGGAGATTCAACAATGATGGAAAGACGTCAGCACCAGCACCTGTCGTTAAGGAAGGAGAACGACCACCTATCATATGTTTCAAATGCGGAGGGGAGGGGCACATCAGTCCAAACTGCGCGATGCCGTCCAAAGCATGTTATAATTGTGGAAGAGAAGGTCATTTAGCCCGATTTTGTCGTTTACCAAAGACAAATTCAGCTAGGATGGAGGCACCAAAAGCCGTCCCAGAAAAGTCAAAACCGGTTGTGCAAGGGAGAGCGTTTGTTGTGAACTCCCAGAGAGCAAGGAACCCGAATGAGGTCATCACGGGTAAGCTTATTATAAACTCTAAAGAAGTTTATACTTTATTTGATACCGGTTCAACCCATTCTTTTATTTCTCCTACTTGCGCTCATCGATTAAATTTGATTCCGGAGAAATTAGACTTTGACTTATCTGTGGAAACTCCGTTGGGAGAAACCTTCATTACCTCCACTGTTTATAAGTCTTGTTTGGTTCAAGTTGGTACCCACACATTACCTATCGATCTGATTTCATTAAAAATACTTGCATTTGACGTGATTCTAGGGATTGATTGGTTAACTACTCATTATGCAAAAATTGATTGTTTTCGTAAGGTTGTTAGTTTTCATATTCCTAATCGACCTATTATGCGAATTCAAGCAACCAAACCATTAAAATCAATCGCTGTCATCTCAAGCCATAAAACTATTCGTTTATTGAAAAACGGATGTCAAGCTTTCTTAGCTCATGTCACAGATCTAAACAAAAATACGTCAGTTTTGAATGATATTTCTATTGTTAATAAATTCCCTGACGTATTCCCTGAAGAACTTCCTGGCCTACCCCCAGAGCGTGAAATTGAATTTTGTATCGATCTTGAACCCGGTACAAAACCCATTTCCAAAGCCCCATATCGAATGGCTCCTATTGAACTTCAGGAGTTAAAGATCCAACTGCAGGAATTGTTAGACATTGGCTTTATTCGTCCTAGTACTTCTCCTTGGGGAGCTCCTGTTCTATTCGTGAAGAAGAAAGATGGAAGTATGCGACTTTGTATTGATTATCGGGAGTTGAATCATGTCACCATCAAAAACAGGTACCCATTGCCACGTATTGATGACCTGTTTGACCAGTTGCAAGGAGCACAATTCTTTTCAAAGATCGATCTTCGTTCTGGATATCATCAGCTGAAGGTTAGAACTGAGGATATTCCAAAGACGGCTTTTAGAACTCGGTACGGGCATTATGAATTCCTAGTCATGTCCTTTGGATTGACTAATGCTCCTGCTGCCTTCATGGATATGATGAACCGGGTATTCAAGGAATATTTGGATCACTTTGTGGTCGTCTTTATTGATGACATCCTTATTTATTCCAAAAGCCGTGAAGATCATGAGCAACACTTGAGGCTGGTACTCCAAAAGCTTCGTGAATACAAGCTTTATGCCAAGTTGAAGAAATGCGAGTTCTGGCTGGAGGAGGTAGCATTCCTTGGGCACGTAGTATCAAGTCGTGGAATATCGGTTGACCCGGCAAAGATTGAAGCTATTCAAAGCTGGGAGCAACCTAAATCAGTGACCGAGGTACGTAGCTTTCTTGGTTTAGCTGGTTATTATCGGAGATTCGTGGAAGGATTTTCTCGAATCGCTACTCCATTAACTCAGCTGACTCGGAAAGATACAAAGTTTGGTTGGAGCGAAGAATGTGAGCAGAGTTTTCAAGAACTCAAGAGGAGACTCATTTCAGCACCTGTTCTAACAATACCATCTGGCTCGGAGGGATTTGTCATCTACAGTGATGCTTCGAGCAAAGGGTTGGGATGCGTTCTCATGCAACATGGAAAAGTCATAGCCTATGCATCAAGACAACTCAAGGAATATGAGAGAATTATCCTACTCATGATCTAGAGTTGGCAGCTGTTGTCTTTGCACTTAAAATTTGGAGGCATTACTTGTATGGGGAGAAAGTGGAGATCTTTACGGATCATAAAAGCCTCAAATATTTCTTCACTCAAAAGGAACTCAACATGCGACAACGACGTTGGCTTGAACTGTTGAAAGATTATGATCATACCATTCAATACCATCCTGGAAAAGCGAACGTGGTAGCTGACGCATTGAGTAGAAGATCATATGCGGGTACAAGTGCAATATTAACAACACAAAGGCCCATTTTGTGTGACTTGCAAAGGATGGAGATAGAGTTGAAGACTCCAGGGACCCATGTGATGATGGCGAATATACGAGTAGAACCGACTTTAATCGATAAAGTTAAAGCTGCTCAAGCTACAGACCTGGAGCTGATGCGTATGAGGAAGAAAGTGCAAGAAGGTTCTATGCCGGAAGCAAGAATCGATGAAGAAGGAATACTTCGAGTCAACTCCAGACTTTGTGTTCCTAACAACCCTGATTTAAAGTATGAAATCATGATGGAGGCGCACAACACACCGTTTGCAATCCATCCTGGAAGTACCAAAATGTATCATGATCTTCGTCATACATTTTGGTGGAGCAATATGAAGAGAGAGATAGCGTTGTTTATCTCAAGGTGTCTAACTTGTCAACGAGTCAAAGCGGAGCATCAAGTACCAAAAGGTCCATTGCAACCACTTGAAATTCCAGAATGGAAGTGGGAGCACATTACCATGGATTTCGTTACCGGTCTTCCTAGGGTTTCTCAAGGTATTGATGCGATTTGGGTCATTGTTGATAGATTGACCAAGTCTGCTCATTTCTTACCGATACGAGAAACTTATACACTTGAACGTCTTGCTCGTATGTACATAAACGAGATTGTAAGACTGCATGGTATGCCAGTATCCATAATTTCTGATCGAGACCCAAGATTCACTTCACGATTTTGGGTTAGTTTACAAAAAGCTATGGGCACGGAGTTACGATTTAGTTCAGCATATCATCCTCAGACGGATGGACAATCAGAGAGGACTATTCAAACTCTTGAAGATCTATTAAGACTCTGTGTCTTTGACTTTAAGGGAAGTTGGGACAAGTTCTTACCATTGGTGGAGTTTTCCTACAACAACAGTTATCAAGCAAGTATTGGCATGGCTCCATTCGAAGCATTGTATGGAAGAAAATGTCGTTCTCCAGTATGCTGGGATGAGGTGGGCGAAGCAACGTTGTTGGGACCGGAGTTGGTACGTATGACTACAGAAAAGATTCAAACGATCCGACAACGTATAAAAACCTCACAAGATCGACAAAAGAGTTATGCTGATCTTCATCGAAAGGACGTGGAATTTGATGTAGGAGATCATGTGTTCTTACGTGTTGCTCCATGGAAAGGAGTTACGAGATTTGGAAAGAGAGGAAAGCTAAATCCTCGATTCATCGGTCCATTTTTAATCCTCGATCGAGTAGGAACTGTGGCTTATAGACTCGCTTTACCGCCAAGTATGTCTCGTGTTCATAACGTTTTTCACATATCCATGTTACGCAAATATGTGGAAGACCCGAACCACATTATTGAGTTAGAACCGGACGAAATAGCGGAGGATTTGACGTATGAAGAAGTTCCTGTTCAAATCTTGGATAAGAAGGAACATATTCTACGCTCCAAGGTTATACCTCAAGTCAAAGTTTTGTGGAGAAACCACGATGTTGAGGAAATGACTTGGGAGTTAGAATCAGAAATGAAATCAAGGTATCCTTACCTCTTCGACATACCAGGTACGTACCCTAATTTCGAGGGCGAAATTTCATAAGAAGGGGAGGTTGTAAGACCCCAATTTTTATAAATAAAGATGAATTTTCTATAAATATCATTTTTGAATATTATGAAGTTAATTTGATATAATGTTATAGTTGTGGGTAATATTTATAAATTTTGCAAAGTAAGCAAGTTGTTATAAAATATTCGTTTGGTCGGAGAATATTCTTTTTGTCGGGGAATATTCGTACGACGGCACAATCATTGGTGGACCCCACAATGGAATTATTGTCGGATTGAGAAAACGACAGAATTATCTTTCTATAAAAATAACAGCTGAGGTGTTACCGTTAAAATCGTTAAAACTGTTGAACTACTTGGTAGTAAAAGTACAGTAATACGCGTGGTTGCATAGTAGCACACGGTATTGATTATTGATGCTTACGTGAGAAGTCACTCAGCTATACTCAATTATTGCTACAGTAATTGCAGCATCATATCTCTTAAATTATTGTCATAGTATCATCTGTATAATATGTTATATTATTGAGACGTTGTGGTATGTTTGGTTATTTTATGGGGGGCCATATGTCATTATCTAAGAGTCTCTTCGTCAATAGTAATTACTGTCGTCAATAGTATTTACCTTGGTCAATAGTAATTACCGTCGTCAATAGTATTTACCTTGGTCAATAGTAATTACCTTCGTCAATAGTATTTACCTTGGTCAATAGTAATTACCTTCGTCAATAGTATTTACCTTGGTCAATAGTATTTACCTTGGTCAATAGTAATTACCTTCGTCAATAGTATTTACCTTGGTCAATAGTAATTACTTTCGTCAATAGTAGTTGTCCCTTAAATATTACCAAGAGTCATTTGACCCTTCGTTAAGACCAAGAGTCATTTGACCCTTCGTTAAGACCAAGAGCCACCCTCAGTTTTTCTATAAATAGAGGCCTAGGGCTTCATTATTTTTCACGAATTCATTCAAGCTATAGAGAGAGAAAGTATAGAGAGAATAAGAGAGAGAGAATAAAAGTATTCTGCTACATCACTTTTCCAATATCCAGTTCTTTTAAGGTAAGGGATATTATTCTTTTGTATTCAAGAAGAGAACTTCTGTTATTCCATTTGTTATTATTCCGTTGGAATAACCAGTATACGCGGTCTACCCTATACTTGGTGACATTCTTCTATTATTCTGTTGGAACATCCTGTCTGTGTGTTTTACACCGGACCTGGTTCCGTTTATTGTTCTGTTGGAACATCCTGTCTGTGTGTTTTACACCGGACCTGGTTCCGTTTTATTATTATTCTGTTGGAATATCCTGTCTGTGTGTTTTACACCGGACCTGGTTCCATTATTTATTATTCTGTCGGAATATCCTGTCTGTGCGTTTACGCCGGACCTGGTTCCATTATTTATTATTCTATTGGAATAACCTGTCTGTGCGGTCTATCGCATGCATGGTGATTTCTTTTGTTATTCCATTCTTTATTGTACTCAGTTGGTTAAGTTTTGACTTCTATACTCCATGAAATTGGTGGAATATCCTTGATAGTTGCGTTTCATCCAGTATCTTTTCAAGAAAATATTCTTCTAAGCATTCTTGAATTTTACTCCACAATGCAGTATCATTTGGACATTCCTGGATAAATTAATTCTTGAACTTGTTTTATTGAATTCTTATATCATTGTCATCATCCTCATGTTTAAAAAATGTTGAAAGTCATCTGTGGCCTGTATTGCATAGATGGACTTGGTATGATTATGACCAGGGATTATTCGGTATAATCATGACCGTAATGTTACAAATGATGTGGTAAAAGTCCTCATTGGCCCGTAGTGCATTGATGGACAGTTGTTGGCATGATCATGACCATTAATGAATACACGAATATCCTTGGCCGTAGTGCAGGGGTGATTCGATGATGTGGATTATTTTATTAAGCTGAGTCTCAGCGATTACAGTGTTGAAAAACTTTTTAAATCATAAAAGATAGTAGAGTTTATTTTCTACTTGACTCTTTTAATGGATTGCTTGTTCCGCTACAGTTAAACTTGATGTCTATTATATTTTATCAGTTTAACATTGTTGAAGGCTAATGATAATTTATTCTGCATTATCTTAGTCATAATATTTCTTACTGGGCTAGTTGAGCTCACCCTTTCTTTCACTGTTCTCTTCAGGAAATGAGAACGTAGCTGGGACAAGTCGGGGTACGGAGTGATGGTCCGAATGATAGTATTAGTTAGTAGTCCTCACTATTCTATGTAATGGTGTGTTAATAAATGTAATGAGGACTCCTTTTGAGTATGAATACTCTCTAGAAGATAATATTTGTATTCAAACTCACAGTTTATGTTTTGTCGTATTGTACACGACAGATGTAATAATCAGTTGTATTTGTATTCTGTACTATGTATCTGACGACCCAAGATGGGTGATGTATACCTAATTTTGGGGGCGTCACAAACCAAGAGTGGGGCCCACCAATTCTAGAATTTTCTACCAAAATGATAAACTCCGAAAATTCAACAATTTCTGAATCAGTCATCTCGTAAAATTCATAATAAATTATACGTTTATTTTTAACGGTTCAAAATTTGTGAACATATACTCAACTTATATATGTATAACATATCCAAAAATTACCACGATCCAACGATCAGATTAAAAATTATAACCCTCGCAAAATATCTCAAAAACCCTAATTTGATTTTCAATACCTCTGTTCCGACAAAAATACAGATAAAACACCTCAACATTAACTCCTTCATTTTAACCACAAAAATATGTCCCTCATTTATATCCACATAAAATAAATATTTCTTTATCATATGAATCAATAATTAATTATTCACAAATAATATTACAGGATCACAATAATGACAACCAGGCAGTTCTCAGGAAAGAGAGGGCTTTCCAATAAGAATTTTCCTTACTGGCGCGCAATTAGGTGACCAAATCTCTCCTTAGACAGAACTTTTTAGACATTGCCAATAATGTTATCTAATAATATTATTCAAATAATATGAAATATTGATCTGATAATGGGAAATACTGTGCAGTGACAATTATTGAATAACAATAATATAAAATTTTAACGTAGCAATTATTGAATCAATAAAATAAAATATTGAACAGTAATTACTGTAACAATTATTGAGTAGTGCCTTCTTACGTAAGAATCAATAATTTCAAAAATACTATGCAATACCGTGTGCTACTGTGCAATAACGTGTATTACTGTATTTTAACCACCGGGTATTCCAACAGTATTAACGGTAACAATTACGTCGTTATTTGTAAAAACTTAAATTTATCGTTTTTTTCATCCGACAGTTATTCTGTTATGGGGCCCACAAATAGCTGCGCTGTCGTTCGAATATTTCTCGACAGAAAGAATATTCCACAACCAAACGAATATTCCCTGACAACAATGAATAATTTATAACCACTTGTGTATTTTGAAAAAAAATTCATATATCACCCTTAACTTTAACATTCATCAATTTAACCATTTACTGAATAGTAATTATAAGAAAAATTGAATATTTTTATTTCATAAAATTCGGGGTCTTACACTAGTAATTGTCCATGTCTAAAGGTACGGCGTAACGAAATTCTCTATCTCTCTTTGTGTGTCTCTTTCTCCGTTTCAACAATCTGAAAATTAGAATGAATCTGTTTATAATATTATAGACGGGTAAAATACAAATGTGGCCACTAAGTTTTTTTGTATTTTTGGGTATTAAACTCATTTCTTTTGGTCAACGCAAATCGAACCCCTTTTTCTTCAAAAATTTAGATATCAAGCCCCTAAGTGCCACATGTGCGTTGACCTGCCGACGCACATGTGGCACTTAGGGGCTCGATATTCATATTTTTAAAGAGAAAAGGGCTCAATTTGCATTTTGCACTTAGGGGTTCAATATCCAAAAATACTTAAAATTTAGTAGTCACATTTGTATTTTACCCTATTATATATATATATATATATATATATATATATATATATATATATATATATAATGAACTAATCAAGAGTGTGTCAACTTGGTAGTACTGTGGAAGTCCAAGTCCATGTGGAAACATGCATGCATATTCTTTTAAGTAATAATGATTTGAATCTGGTGGTTCAACTGGCACATGCATTTCCTGAATCCTGCCAAATCCAAATCAAGATTGATTGATGTTCCTGCTCCATGCTAATTTTTCGTCCAAATCACACTTTTGTCTTTTTATGTTGTTATTGATTGTCAAAATTATTTTTGAAGTTCATTTTTTGGCAATTTAATCCTTATAGTGATTAATTATTATCAATTATATATTTTTTTTAAAATTTTAATTAAAATCTGTCCAAATTTTGACTAGACCCATTTTACTAGGGGCTAATTTGTCTTTACAAAAATTTAGATACAAAAAAATAAATACAAAAGTACTTAAATTACAAACAAATAGAAAAAAACTATAAAAAAGAAGTAGTTTACGTCGTGCTAGTAAATCTGAAATAACTAGAATTTAAGATTTTTAATAAGCTCCTTTTCAATAAAGAAAAAACACTACAACAAAAAGAAAGATGACACATTTAAATTACATTACATTAGTTCAACGTTTGAGATGACAATTAATGGGATGTAAACAATCAAATTTATTAAGTTTACATGGATATATATGTTTTTATATACGTGTCTAAGAATGTCTGGGTCCCTTATTATGAGTCATGATCACTATCACTCTAAAAAAATAATTATAAAAATTTGAATGCTTATTATGTAAAATTATGTTCTCATGCAACGGATCCACGTGGACACTTAAATTTAGGCGGAGGAAGTAAATAATTAGAATTCTTTTATGAGTACATGAGTATTTTATATTTTTATCTTATTAATTATTTGTATAATTTTAATAAAATATATAAAAATAAAAATAAATAAAATTATAAAGTAATCATCTTACATGCAATAATTAATCCCTCCCTAAACACAAGGAATCAATAGACTCTTTCTATATGCTCTCTTTGTAAAATGAATTTTATTTTATTTTTCTCTCTCCTCTCGATCCAACCATGCAGGAAAAACCAGCCAACCAAAAACCAAGATTCTTATAGACCCGTTAGTAACGGACCACTACATGGTTAAATATTAATCCCACACAAATCCATCCGTCTCTCCTTAAATTATTCTTTTTAAAATTATATAAATGTCATCCTCTCTTTTTCTTTTCTTTTTTGTTATAAATAAGCAGCTTATATATATTCTCATTAAAACTTCAGTCCATACCATATAGTACTAGCTAGCTATATGTTCTTCTTTGTTAATATAATTATAATATAGAGGCATTAATTGTCAAATCCATATCGTACATTAATTTTCAGATATGGATCCAACCACCGCTGCTTATTTCCCTTACATTCGCTTGCCGGAGGAGACTGAACCTCCGGCAAAGCGACAGCAACAGCGGCGGCGGCGATCCTTAAGGATGGTTATGTTTTTATTGACGGGATTGTTGGCGGTTGGTTTGATGGTTGCCTTAATAACTACTACAGGTAAGATTAAATTGTTTTCAATAGGTGGTGGTGGTGGTGGATCAGTTGCACCGGCTAGTACTTCTACAGCTACGCCGCCGGAGAAGATTGTTCGGGCGAAGCTACGTGGGTTATCGGAAGGGGTGTCACTGAAGTCATTCCGTCAGCCGTGGTTGGAATTGGAACTGACTAATTTTCCATGGACCACCAATATGCTGTCTTGGCAAAGAACTTCATTTCATTTTCAACCACAAAAAAATTGGATGAATGGTATATATATGATTTGTATATACAATATCTATTATCATTTCCACTTCATAAATTTAAATTTGATACTTATTTTATTGTTATTCTTTAACGTTCACTTGTTAATATTTTACTATACTTTATGTTGCCATAACTATTCTTTCATATTTGGCATGTGATATGATGGATTGGCACTGGTGAATATCTTATGGGGGAATGAATCTGCTTCATTCATTTTGTTCCAGATCCTAATGGTAAGTCCATAAATTTCTCTCCCTCGCTATTTTTTTACATTTAATCGTGCCGGCCTAGCTATATATATATATATATATATATATATATATATATATATATATATATATATATATATATATATATATATATATATATATTTATATTTATGACCCAAAAATAAAATTATGCATGCATATGTACGTATTATTTGTATTAGGAGTAGTATTTTATGTGACAAAACATATTAAATTTAGGCAAATGTTATTGGCAACGCAACGTACTTCCTTCATAAACAATCGTTACAACATTGGCCTCACTCTACCTAGTTACTAGTATTGTTGGAGTATTTATAAGTTAGTTTTTTCTTTCACAAGCGTACCTAACACTAGAGCAATCATGTTCAATTTGTGTACTACTTACTTGATGCATATATACTGATATTATTACAGAAAATAAAAAAAAATATTGTCAAAATCTTAATTAATTAATTAAGTATTAAGATCCAAGCACAAAATCTTGCAGGTCCACTATTCTACAAGGGATGGTACCATTTGTTCTACCAATACAACCCAGATGGTGCAGTATGGGGAAAAAAAATTGTGTGGGGCCATGCTGTATCAAGGGACCTGATCCATTGGCGCCACCTTCCGGTAGCCATGGTCACTGATCGATGGTACGACGCCAACGGCGTGTGGACGGGCTCCGCCACCATCCTCCCCGATGGCCAAGTAATCATGCTCTACACCGGATCAACCAACGAATCCGTGCAGGTGCAAAACCTTGCATACCCTGCCGATCCATCTGATCCCCTCCTCGTTGAGTGGGTCAAGTACTCCAACAACCCGGTTCTAGTCCCACCGCCCGGTATCCATTTCAAGGACTTCCGCGACCCGACGACCGCATGGCTAACACCCGAGGGCAAGTGGCGCCTCATTATTGGCTCCAAGCTAAACAAAACTGGCATTTCACTCGTTTATGACACCGAGGATTTTAAGAATTTTACACTCTTAAACGGGTTGCTCCATGCGGTTCATGGTACGGGTATGTGGGAGTGTGTGGACTTTTACCCGGTTTCAAAAAGTGGGGAAAATGGACTAGACACATCAGTTAACGGTCAAGGAGTGAAGCATGTAGTGAAGGCTAGCCTTGATGACGTTAGAAACGATTACTATGCACTTGGAACTTATGATCCGAGCTCGGGTACATGGGTTCCGGATCATCCTGAGTTGGATGTTGGTATCGGGTTGAGGTACGATTATGGTATATACTACGCATCAAAGACATTTTATGATTCAAATAAGAAGAGGAGAATATTGTGGAGTTGGATTAAAGAAACCGATAGTGAAAGTGCCAACGTGAAGAAGGGTTGGGCATCCGTTCAGGTATATATATATATATATATATATATATATATATATATATATCATTGATGGTTGGACATGTAACATTTATTTATTATTTTTTTGGTCATGTACAATATATATATATATATAGGGCATTCCAAGGACCATTTTGTTTGACACGAAAACTGGTAGCAATCTAATTCAATGGCCAGTTGAGGAGCTTGACAATATGAGATCAAACAAAAAGGTATTCAATAATGTGGAGATTAAAGCCGGCTCAGTTGTGCCACTCCATGTTGGCTCAGCGACTCAGGTTTGTACATTAATTTATTTTTAGCATGAAATTAAATATATACTGGTAACTATTGTTAGACACAATTCAATTTCCATGTAATTATTACAAGGTGATTAATTAATTTGTGGCGATGGATGGATATATTTTGCAGTTAGATATCAAAGCCGAATTTGAGATTGATAAGGAAGCCGTGGAGAGAGTTCATGAATCCAATGTGGTGTATGATTGTAAGGGCAACGGGGGCGGAGCTGCTGACCGTGGTGCATTAGGACCATTTGGTTTGTTAGTTCTTGCTCGTAAAGACCTCTCCGAGCAGACTCCTGTATACTTCTACATTGCTAAAGGGTCTAATGCCAATCTCCAGACTTTCTTCTGTGCTGATCATTCAAGGTCGGTCAAATTTTCAAATATAAATCATATTTTTCTTCATATAATTTTATAAACAATGACCAATTTCTTGCAACTAAGATATGTGTTATTTTTGTAGGTCTTCTGAGGCAGGTGATGTTGATAAGGCAATTTATGGCAGCACGGTACCAGTACTCAAAGGTGAAAAATTAACTGTCAGGATACTGGTAAGTAAAATAACTAATTTTTCATTTCATCTTATTGGATATATATATATATATATATATAGAGTCCGGATCTTAAGCTCACCCCTTATCCAACTCACCCGAGCTCACTCCCCCTTTAGCGACGGATCCGGCGACGGTTCGGTCATACAACCATCGTGTTTACTTTTAGCGACGGACAAAATATAACGTCGCTAAAAGCATAGGCGACGGTTGTATGACCGAACCGTCGCCGGATCCGTCGCTAAAGGGGGGTGAGCTCGGGTGAGTCGGATAAGGGGTGAGCTTAAGATTCGGACCGTATATATATATATATATATATATATATATATATATATATATATATATATATATTTCAAAATTTGGAACGAATTTTAAGTAGTGATTACGTACTTGGGTGGATACTTGTAATTAATTCAGGTGGATCATTCAATAGTGGAAAGTTTTGCTCAAGGAGGGAGGACATGCATAACCTCCCGGGTTTATCCAACAAAGGCCATCTATGATAATGCTCAACTTTTCTTGTTTAACAACGCTACCGATACCAAAGTTACTGCCTCACTCGAGATTTGGCAAATGAATACTGCTTACAGACAATCCCAACCTGCTGCTTTGATAATGTAAATTGCAGTGCTCTACGGATCATGATTTATATATATTCCGGTTTGCCTTAAAATTGTTTTATTCCTTTTGCATGTAATCTCTTTAATTTTATGTTTCATTTAGAATTTTTAATTACTCCATTTTGTAGAGTAAATGATGATGAGTTCATCTGGTGCATATATATATACTTCTATTGTTTGCGGATCTTAAGAGCTTACTTTGTTTAATTTGGAAGTACGTAGTAAATATTATGAAGTTTTGCCCCCTCTCTCTATATGTATTTATCTTAAATATTTTACTCAAGATAAAAGTATTTCATGTATTTTGGATAAAAGCATTTAATGTAATTACTACTTCTCTTAAAACAGTCTAGCTACTAAACTTGAGTATTAATGTTTATATCTTTATACCAGTGGGCTTTGCCCCACTGGTACCTTCCCCGCATGTTTACCATGAAGTTGCACAACAAAGTGCAAGCAATCCTTCGGTGATTGCTCTAGTTGCAGGTGTTAGGCTAGTTGGGAGGTAGGTGGGGGGTTAAGGGTAAGTTGGGGTTGTTAGAATATATATATATAGCTGCTAGGGGTTCAATGGTACGTATCCTTCCGAGACGTCTTCCATTTTCTTTAAAAAGAAAGAAGAAACCCTCAAAATCCTTATGATCTAGTCACCCTCGCTAATGCTGGATTGGTCATTCATTAATTGTTGCTAAAGATCATACAAAATGATGGATGGGTGGAAGCAAAATCTTGGGGAAGCTATATTCTTAATCATTTAGCTTAGAATAAACTGATTTTATGGTTTCAAGCTGTACGTACGTACGAACCGGAGATTCTAGAAAGTAGAAAATTGTAAAGAATATTCAAATGGTGAAAGTTTAATGTTTAGCACACCCCTATAAGGAATATCTGTATTTTTCTTAATTGTCTAACACAATTTATCTTTTTGATATATATATATATATATATATATATATATATATATATATATATATATATATATATATATATATAAATTTTCTCGATCGGTCCAATCTTTTCTCAAGTAAAATATATATATACTAGTACTCCATGATTTTTGCCGCTTTATTTAGTTTGCCATCTAATTTCATTGAATCATATCTTGATTTTCAACAAACTAAGCATAAAATTATTTTCGTGTTCTATTAAATTCATTGTCTTGTTTTTCCCCCGTCTTAAACTAGCTAGCTAGATTTATCAATTTAGGAATTAATTATATATACATTTTTTGGCTAGCTAGTTGCTAGTGTTGGTTGGGGAATTCAGAATATATATATATATATACGTACATTGATTAATTCATTTGTAGTTTTATTTGTTTATCTGTTATCTCCTTCTTCCTCATAAATTGATTCATTTGTATATATATTTTAGTACTATTCTATATATATATATATATATATATATATATATATATATATATATATTATTAATGTATTTTCATGTATTTTCTTAAATTGATTCATGCATGATAATTTTAATGTTTGCATATATGCAGGTTTGCTTTCTTGTCATTAGTCCTTTATTGGATTCTCACTTAATTCAAGGTATGAAACAAATGCTTGTATCAATGAGCCTTCGATCTCTCTCTCTCTCTCTCTCTCTCTATATATATATATATATATATGTGTGTGTGTGTGTACTACTATTATAAATAGTTGAAGTCACTAAACTGAATAATTAATAATAATGTACAGATATGGCATGCACTAACAAATTGTAGAGCCAATCGAATCGTGGTCTGAGCCGCTGAAGATTTCGCCATTGAAGCAATTAACCACCGCGCGCCAGGGAAACTTGCAGTTAATTTCAATTGCATAACGAATGAGAACCCGACCGACCTTTTTAATTCGGCCTAGCAATTAAAACAATTTAATTTGCTTAGCTAGGTTACGTGCATGAGAAGAAATTAAATACAAGTACTTCAGCCATTTTAAGTTAGATTACGTACACGAGGAGGAATTTAGATTAGCATTTTTCTTTTTAATTACCTTTCATTAACCTATTCCTATTCCTATTCTTGAGCAGTATGCATGGGTAATTAGCCTTATCCCAAACTCTCTTTTTTAATTTCTAACTCCTCTATTTATTAATCTTGAATTGGACTTACATTTCATATTTTAATTTGACGAATTTCTTTAACATGAAAATATTTACATATATAGTTTGATTAGAATGCCACAATTAGTAAATAGTGGTACAACTAGTTACTGCTGGAGTAGCGGAAGGTGAGGTTGTTGTATTTTCTATTTGTTATTTGACAATACGTACGTACGTTCAAGTGCACTGCTAGCTTCCCCTATCATGTTTGATTAAAATAACTTGCATGACTTGGATCCACAAATTTTGATTATCACCACCTGTGTGACAAAACCAATACGTACGTACACCAGCCTTGGGATTGTTTCTCTGTACGTGTATCTCTCTCTAAATATAAAATATATATATATGTAATTGTTTACTTATTCCTTTTGCATTTTCCATTATTACATTATTTTTCTATATACTCTTCTTTCAGTCAAATTATCAACTAACTTTTCATAGCCTTGATTCAAATTTATGCTCATCTGACTTTTCACTAACCTCACTGTAACTGGGGGGAAAAAAAATAGCTTCCCTTAAAAGGTTAAAAGGTTAGAGATCCAGTGTGTATACAGTTTTAAGTTGGGATGAGCAAAAAAAAAAACACTGATAAAAAACTGTTAAAAACCCTAACAAAAAAAACACAAAAACTCTAGTGTATGATTACTAAATTAATTGTATTCGTGAATAATTAATTGTCTACGTGTTACTATCTTTTTTATTTGTGTATGTAACTTTTTCTTCTACTTATTCATATATATATATATATATATATATATATATATATATATATATATATAACAACTTTTGAGGAGTATTCATAACTTTTTTTTAGCACAATGTTGTTAGTAAGTTCTAATAATTTCATTGATACATTAGTAGCAATATTAATTGTGGGTAATAGTTGTGGTTTGAACTTTAAACTCCTTTTATTAATTATTAATTTGTTTATTTATTTATTTCATTCTTTTAATAGCATATCAGCTGATACCGTTAGTAATTGAACGATTTAGTTAACCGTAATTATGATTACTTTTATAATACAATTTAAACCCCTACTTTTTAAGGTTCCATGTTGGTGTTCCAGGTAATAAAACTAATCTACTAATACTAGTACGTTCCTTTTTTAATATTTTTTTCTTAACATCAACTGTGTATTTTTAAAATCTAAAATTATTTTCAATTCATTAACTAGCTTCAAATTAATATAATTTTTATTATTCTAAATAATTTGAAAAATATTAGTATCATATATTAAATTTAAAGTTTTACAAATTAATTAACTTTAAAAAGTTAGGGAACAAAAAAAACGAACCAAAGACATTCAACTATAACGACGGATTTTTCGTCGTTATAGCACAGAAAGCCGATGTCATAATTAAGTCGACGGTTCGTACCGTTGTTATAGTCAATTTGTTTTTAGTTCGTTTTTTATTTTTATTTTTGGGAGAGTATATATATATATATATATATATATATATATATATATATATATATATATATATCATATTTAGTGATCTTGAAATTAGGGTTGGTCAAATCAGATCTTGAAATTAGCCAAAGCTATAGGTGAATTAATAATAGGTCAACCCATCATATCATTCGGCTGGGCTGGCTAAACCAATTAGTATATCATTACTTTACCAAAAGTTTGATTGTTTAGAAAGCAAAACTTTGCTCGATCATTTTTTGTCCCCTCCCCTCTAAATTACTCAAATGAATTCATCCATCGTCTAGATTATGACAAAAAGTTTCAAATGATGATGATGTGTTTGCATTTAATTAAATCAAACTAGTAGTCCTAACTACAGTTTAATGATTGAGTTTACCTGAATTTTATACATCATGCTGCTTGGATGTTAAGGATTCTTTTCTTTTACCAATGGAGTAGTAACTTTTTAAAGATTGTGCAAAGATATCATTGGGTTGAAGTCCAATATCAAATAAATAATAAAAAAATAAAGAATTAATATACTCAAGACTTAAAACTTAAATTTTCAAGACAAATTGAGTTTCAAATATGTATATTAATGCTTTGTGCATGCGCACACGCTCCCCGGTCTTCAAAAGACACGTGGTGAATTAAAAAGTTGACTCTTGATGTAATGAATTCACTTTACGACTCGTAAGGAGGAGTTTTTTATAATATTACAAGTGAATTGAAATCTCACATCGAATAAATAATGAAAATTTGAATGATTAATATATATGAATGAGCTCAATAATCTAATGACTTAAATTTTTCAATCAAACTGAGTTCCAAACATGTATGTTAGTACTTTGTGTACGAGTACAGGACAGACGGACTCCCTAGTTATCACCCAACACATTTTCCCGTCTTCCTTTGAATATTGAAACTTTTCTTTCTATATTATTATTATGAACAAAGTTTTAAATTGTCTAAATATGTAATATTAAAATATTGTAGTATTATACACCATTTTAATGTATGTCCACGTAATTCAAACATACATTTTTCAAGCACTATAAATATTTTGTGTTATTATACATAGACATATATATTTATGTATAGTCATTGTTCGATGACTAATTTTCAATAAGAATAATATTAATGATATTCTCATGTTTGTGCAAAAAAAGTAAAATAAAAAATTATGGAGATATATGCCCATGAGGATTGCCATGCTAGCTACTCATCTTTTTCATTAATAAATGTTAACATTATGTAACCTTCCGGCTTAAACCTGATAATTATTTTTTTCCGTGATTATGTTTAGCAACTCATTAGATCCAAAAAAATAAATAAAATGTTTTTATGATTTAAGAAAACAAATTTAATTAAAATTTTACGCTCAAATATTCTATTTATAAGGTTTGGATTTGACTTGAATAGAGAGTTAACAAATCAAACATCTTGAATAGTGCAATGGGCAAACAATTTTAAACCCAACTCCCTCCGGTTTGATGTTCATGCCATTTTTTCTATTGAAAGGATTACTTTTTATATTACACTTTTAATTAAGCGCGGGAAAATGAATCAAACGATTTGGGCTTGATTCGTGTATTCGGTTTGATTAAAAGTTCGATTCGAGCTCGATTTAAAATATAAACGATTCAAATATGAGCAGATTTTAAAGTTCGATAAATTATTTGTACCTGATCTTTAAATTGTAATTTTTATTGATATTTGGATCATATTCGTTCGAAAAGTTAAAACTGCTCGGGTTCGATTCGAGATAATGTCCGACTCAATAGCTAAACAAACCTTATTCTATATATACTCCATAAATTTTATGAATCAAATTTGAATAACTAAATATTCGATTATTCCTACTTTTAACTTGGAAGTGGTTAGCATGAAGTTCAATTTTGAGTAAGTTGGTCAATTGACCAATAGAATACTGATACGCATGCAATATTTTATATGTGTCAATATTTTATTGGTCAATTGACTAATTTACTAAAAAATGAGCTTCATGCTAACCGGACCAACTAACTTGTTCCTTTTTCTTTCTTTTCATATGAATTACAAATATATAATTTATTTTGGGAAATTTGTTTAAATTTCAATCCACGCGTATGGGTCCAACAAGGTGCTGGCCGCGACCATGTGGCGCTTTCAGAGGATCTCTACTTATGCCTCTGAACATGTATATCAGTATACGTGCCTATGTACATACTATACAAATATGTTAAATACAAAACATATTAGTATTTTTTTTATTTTACAAAATCTTTTATTTATTAATAATAATATAAAATGACGTAATATTATCAAGAATGCCATTACCATTATACTATTATTTGATTTATTATTATTATTATTTTTAAAAATAAAATTGAACTAAATAAAAATAATATTAATAGTAGTATTATATTAATGTCATAATATGGTCGGGTGGACGACAACATTAAACCGATTGAAAGAGTGTAAAGCTTATACGGCTGAATTTTTGCTCTGTCGATTGGCTGGCATTTGGTTAATAGTACTACCTATCCTCTCTCTCTCTCTACATTTTATGCCACTCTGTCTCAGTGTCTCACTTTCTCTCTCTTGCCCATGCATGCTCTTGATGATAGTAACTGATAAGTTATTACTCTCTCCGTCCTAATTTAAATAACATTTTAAAAATAGATATAAAAATTAAAATAATAATTAAAAAATATTAAATATAATACTCAATTATCTATAATACTCTTAAATTATTAATTTATCATAGCACAAGAGTTTAAAGTACCAAAAAATAGGTAGAATAATGAGAGGTAATTTTAGAAAAATTATCATTAATTCTCCTAGATTTGAACAAACGTCAATTAATTAGGGACAAATAAAAAGCTCTAAAACGTCGTTTAAATAGGGACGGAGGGAGTATTAATTTTTAAAAATTAAAATAAAATATTGTTAAATTAAAAATTAAAGTGATTCATTAAAATTATAAAATAACAAATCTTAAAATAAGAGGTATTTTTTAGATAATTTATAATATTTAGACTAAAAGTAATAAAAATTATATTAATTTTGAGTTTAAAATGTATTAAATTAATTTTAAAAAATTAATAGTGATCTTATATTTTAAAACAGGTGGGAGTATAATTTTTTTTTCTTTTTCTCTATTCCACAACTTTTATTATTAAATAGGGAGTTGATATTTAATAATTTTATATAAAAATATAATATTTTTAGGTGATTTCTTTTACATTGATGGGTAATGAATTTCATATCCAAAAAGTTTTAATACAAAATCTCCTTTTATATTTCTTTTTCTTTTACCTCATACGAAATGAAAAGAAATGAATCAACTGCTCCTTTCCTTTGTACCAACTAAATAGAGCCGTTCACTCTTTCTCTCTCTCCCTCAACTTTCCACAAACACGTACATTCACACTCTCTCTCCTTTTATTTCTCTCTCTTCCTCTGTTCTGTATCTAGTTTTCTTCTATCTGATAATGTAAAGCTAAGAAATTTGGTTCTTTTCACTTCCAAATATCACCAAAACTCGTATACATGGCTTCCTTTAGCTTTCTCTCACTTCTCTCTGTCTGCATTTCTCTGTTCTTGAGCTTTTGTTCTGCTGAAGATCCATTTGTTTCCTATGAATTTGTGGTCTCTTACATAACTGCTTCTCCTCTGGGTGTCCCCCAACAGGTCTGTTTTTCTGTCGCTCTATACATATATATATATATATATATGTATGTATATACCCTGTATATCTTTAAGTGGGTTGGCTTAATTTTCATGAATATTAGATGGGTAAGTTTCAATTTAGATTCTTAAAAAATTAGTCTTTAGCTTCAGATCTGTAAAATGTGCTTAAATATCTGCAAAATGTGCTTGTTGGTTAAGTTGATTCTGTTTAATGTAGTGAGCTTTAACATATCGTTGATTGTTTTTTTCTTTTTTTGGTAATTTCTGTTTAAAAGCTTCCCTCGTTTTTAGTGATGTTCTTAAATTCCAATGCATTTGACTTTGCAGGTTATTGCTATAAATGGAAAGTTTCCAGGACCTGTTATTAATGTTACTACTAACAACGATGTTGAGATCAATGTTCGGAACAAATTAGATGAAGACCTCCTAATTACTTGGTAGGTTTTTTAATAATTTAATTGTAAATTGGGTTTAATATTTGCATTTCTTATGGTATATGAGGATTTTGAATTTAATGGGTGCTGCAGGGCTGGTATTCAACAGCGGCGCTCTTCTTGGCAAGATGGAGTGCTTGGCACTAACTGCCCAATTCCTCCAAAGTGGAACTGGACTTATGACTTCCAGGTTAAGGACCAGATTGGGAGTTACTTTTACTTCCCTTCGCTCAATTTTCAAAGAGCCTCGGGCGGTTTTGGTGGCATTATTGTTAATAATAGGGCAATAATTCCCATTCCTTTTGCAACCCCAGATGGGGATATTTCAATCATGATTGGTGATTGGTACACAAGAAACCATACGGTTAGTGTTCAAGAATTTGTTAACAAGGACTCTTTATGTAATGTTTGTTGAAGTAAAAGATGTAATGTGACTATTGTTTGGTTCTGTTTGGATTATAGGCTCTGAGGAGGACTCTTAATGGTGGGAAAGATCTCGGAATGCCAGATGGTGTTCTTATTAATGGGAAAGGCCCTTATAGATATAACGATACTCTTGTGCCTGATGGCATTGACTATGAGAAAATTGACGTCCACCCTGGTGAGTAATATGAACAGCATTGTTAGTGAGGGAGATATAATGAAATTGTTACTTCCATAGATCTGCTATTTGTTTGGAGGTTTTGTAGATTAAATTTAAGATTCATTTGGTGTTGGCTTAACAAGGCTGAGTTGATATTTCTTTGCATTAATTCTTTCATTTAAACAAGTCACTGCATACAACTTTTTTTCCAAACAAATTGGTCAAGATTTTGGCTGCTTTTCACTTATATATATATATATATATATATATATATATATATATATATTCCTTAATTCTGGATCTGCGATGATCACTTTTTCATTAGGCTGATAGTTGCATTTACTCCATATAGGCCATGAATGAATATATAGGTCATGAATCAGAGGGCATTAGTTTATTACTAATATATCAGGGACCTGATATTCCGCTAATTGGCTTCAACATGTGTAGTTTCCCTTATGTGATATTCATCTTGTGAAAACTCACCTTGATTTTTTTGTGATATTCATGGACAGTCATATTGACTTATTGTCACTAAATCCTACACTTAAAGAGGGAAATAAACTTCCTATTTCAGCTTCTACTTCTCTCTCCCCCCTCCCCCGATAATTACCAGTTCAGCTTTTTTGATAGAAAAAAATGGAAAAACAAGATTTTGTTGGAGATTCATGTATCATAGATTAGTCTAATTGAAAAACTTTTTGGTGATCCATCAGAAGACATGTCTTGGTGCTTAGAAAGTGAATATACATTACTTTCCCTTTCCCTTTCCTATTTAAACTATTAAATGTTATGATGTTGGGCAGGCAAAACTTATCGCATCCGTGTCAGCAATGTTGGGGTGTCAACTAGTTTGAACTTCAGAATTCAGAACCATAACTTGCTTTTAGCAGAAACTGAGGGATCATATACTGTACAGCAGAATTATACTAGTTTAGATATTCACGTTGGACAATCATACTCTTTCTTGGTAACCATGGATCAAAATGCAAGCACTGATTATTACATAGTAGCAAGTGCGAGGTTTGTAAATGAATCAGTTTGGAAAAGAGTTACTGGTGTTGGCATCTTGCACTATTCAAATTCTAAAGGAATAGCAACTGGTCCCCTTCCAGAACCACCAAGTGATCAATTTGACAAAACATTCTCAATGAACCAAGCAAGGTCCATCAGGTTTGTTCACAATTCCTTTTGAATGGGTTGGCACGTTAATGTTTGTGAAAGCACTTTAATTACTTATTTTTATTCTTATCTGCGTATTTCAACTGATTTAGGAGTCCTATGGTTAAATATGCAGGTGGAATGTGTCTGCTAGTGGTGCTCGCCCAAACCCACAAGGTTCTTTTAGGTATGGCTCCATCAATGTGACCGAAGTATATGTATTGAAAAACAAGCCACCCGTGATGATTGATGGGAAACAACGGACAACACTTAATGGGATCTCATTTGTTAATCCACACACACCAATTAGGCTTGCTGATCAATACAAAGTGAAGGGTGTATATAAGGCTGATTTTCCCAACAGGCCACTTACAGGACCACCTAAGATGGAAACAAGGATAATTAATGGCACATTTAGAGGATTTATGGAAGTAATACTGCAAAACAATGACACCAAGATGCAAAGCTACCACATGGATGGATATGCCTTTTTTGTAGTTGGGTAGGAACTTGCTCCCTGCCTCTAAACACCATTATATCTTCATGTATATGGCTTTGTATCTTCTGCTAAGTTGCTGTTGTTACCTTGCCATTTGATTACTCAATTGCAGGATGGATTATGGTGAGTGGACAGAGGCTAGTAGGGGCACATATAATAAGTGGGATGGAATTGCTCGTGCCACGACACAGGTAAAAAATTGCTATTATTTTGATCGGGTTCGTAGGAGAGCCTAGGCCATTTCTTATACTAGCTCTTGGGTTCATGGCTTCCTCCTAACTTGTCAATCCTAGAAAATCCATTGTTTTGGAGCTTATTTGCATTGGTGAAAACTATTGGACATCTGCTAGAAAATATGATCTTTTGGTGAACATCAGACTGCTATGATGTTTTTTTAGGCAGTTGCATGATTGTACTTGTACATTCTGATCCCATGCCACATAGATAACTTTTCCCGGCCATCAGTTAAATTTGATTCTGCATGGTTCTTTCTACAATACAAAAAGTTATTAGTGCTCATATGCTGATGGGTGATGACTTCACTAAATTGAATGAATGTATGTGTTGTGTACACACAGATATATATATATATATATATATATATATATATATATATATATATATGTGTGTGTGTGTGTGTGTGTGTGTGTGTGTATTTCCCCTTCTTTTTTCCCTATTTCTTAACCAAAAGTTCTAATCCATGAAATCCTTTTTCGCGTCTAACATAGAAATATGTTTTAGTGGCTGGATTTATTGAAGTTTGTGCTTTCCATCTGCTGCTTGTTATGTTTCCATATCAGGAAAAGGAAGTAAACTTGCCATGATTGTTGCGACACATGGTAGTTAATAAATATAACATCAGGGTAAGTACATGGAAAAGAACTTTGAACCTCATTGCCTTATTTTGTGAGAGGACCCTTCCAAATTTTCACTAACAACTGCTTTACAACTGTTGTAGTGCCTTCAGGACTTCTGAAACTATGCAAATTAAATAATCAAAAAATCGAACTTTCATGCATGATAGTTCCCTCCAGTTTTGTTGAGATTAGATTTGATTTGATTGGAGGACATGAAAGAAGTTTTATGTTGTGCTCAGAGAAGTATCATTTAAATTATTTAACATCTATAAGTTTACTAAACTCAGTGGTTTTATGCTGCTTTAGGTTTTCCCCGGGGCATGGACTGCAGTCTTAATCTCACTTGATAATGCTGGAATCTGGAATTTGAGAACAGAAAACCTCGACTCATGGTATCTTGGTCAAGAAACTTATGTCAAGGTTGTCAATCCAGAACCCACTAACAAAACAGAGTTGCCCATCCCCGAAAATGCCTTCTTCTGTGGCGCACTCAGCAAATTGCAAAAGTATGTACAAGAATATATATAGAGGATCCAACCTTTTTCAAACTCTTCTTTTTAAAAGCAACTCAATTCTAAGAATATATATGAATTGGAATGGAGTTTTTAACTAAAACTCAATTATATGGAATTTCAAAACTTGGAAATGAGTTGCTAAAACATATATATATATAGCGTTAGTTCATAAGGCTAGTTCTAATTTTACAATATTGTTATTTCATTTCCAGGCCAGAAGATATTTCTTTTGCAACATCAATCATGAGCAATGAATCAAAGCTGTTCTTTACTCTGCTAATGATGATAAATAATATCCATATTCTACTAAGCATTTAGTTTTCCACTGGGGGATCCTCGCTTGCTAAATTTGTACTTGTGAGTGTTGTTTAGGCGTGTAATTCTCTAGGCAAGCTTGTTGATATGAAACTAAGGTAATTTTGACACATTCATTTTTCCTTCCCTTTGTACTAAAAGCTCCCGGGGATCCATTTTTATATTTATTTGGATTATCATTCTTTCACTACCCAATTATTTATTTTGATGTAATGACAATTCATCCATTTGCAATACAATTAATTAAGTGTATCATAGTTTATTAGAAAAATGTGAATGTAACGTAAACACTAAGATCACCACTTTCTTAAAATTTAATGAGATTTGGGACATGGATTTATGAGAAAAATGTGACTGTCGCACCAATTTAAAACAGAAAGAAACTCAAAAGAAAATGATTATCATTACAACTGCTCAACTAGTAGTGGTGTAGTACTAGTATTTAGTGATGATGGACTTTTCTTTTAGTATATATATATATATATATAATCCATTTCTTGAGCTCACCCTGCCTTTTTTTTTTATAAAAAAAAACATAACTAATAAAAAATGTATAATAATTTTTAGAATTAAAAGTTTTAAAAAAAAAATATTTTTGGTGTGATTTGGGTACATATAACAAAACAGTGTTGTACAGACTGTATAATACTGTTTTGTTATATGTACCCAAATCACACTCAAAACACTTTTTTTTAAAAAACTTTCAATTTCAAAAATTATTATACATTTTTTATTAGTTATGTTTTTTTTTTAAAAAAAAAGGCAAGGTGAGCTCGGGGTGAGTTCAATAAGGGTGAGCTTAAGATACTTCTCTTATATATATATATATATATATATATATATATATATATATATCTGGTACTACAAGCTTTTTCTGTAAAAAGTTGATGTGAGAGAATGCCCACCCCGGCAATGCATGTTGGATCTGTTGATCAGATAGCCCCCGGTCCAACCCCAAGATTTTGCATTTTATTCCTTTCCATTAATTGTGTAGTGTTTAAAGATTTCAGGCATTATGGGGGTCAAATTGTGAAACAAATTGATGTTGAAATGATGCTTTATTATTATTTTTTTTAAAAAATTTAATAGAGACAGATTAATTCCATTAGTTGTTGTGGGGACAATTATATTTCTCTTTTTGTCAAGGATTTGTTGATAGGTACGGTTTAAATGTTGGAGGGATCAAGATTAATGAGATTGGAGTATTATATACATACATGAGTACGTACGTACGTAGCTAGCACATTTTGATACTACACAGTGGTACAGTACTAACTCTCTCTCTCTCTCTCTATATATACACGGAACTGATCCATAATTAACGTTATTAATAGAACTTGAACGTGGTTTAATAGAACTTTCGTTTCCAGTTTAATTTTCAATATTTCACAGTTTAATAATGTTGACAGGACAGATGTCTAAAATACCTCTTTTTGTACAAATTTCTGTCCAGAGTATTAAACTGTGGAGTCTGAAATTTATTTTTGGCATTCGTATTATTAAACTACGGAGCCTAAAAAACTTTTAAAATTTATTTTTGGCATTCTTATTATTAAACTACGGAGCCTAAAAAACTTTTAATTTTTTTTTTTGCATCTACAATATTAAACTGTTGAGTCTAAAAAAACATAAAATAAAAAAAAATTGGCATGCCAGTATTAAACCGAGGAACCTAAAAACTTTAAATAAAAATATTAAGTATCATGCTATCTCTAGAACTTCGCTTTCGTCTCCTATATCCTCTCCTACTTTCTACGTTTGCCGATCGCTGACCTCCTCCTCGGCGTTTAGATCTCTCTGGTACTCCGTTCCCTGGTGGAGTCACAGTGTTGGCTGATGATCTCCGGTCAGTGTTAGGGCTACTGCGTCTCCTATGCTCGAACGTTTCATCGAAAGATAGCGACTATGGATATTGATTGTGATACCGGACAACATTTTTTTTGTTTGCTCCAGTGATAAATGATGGGATTTTCTATCTGATTCGATCCATTAGATCTGAATTGTATATTTGTAGATCATGCTATTGCATTGCAAATGAATTGAGAGTTTGTGGTTGATTACTCAATAGTTTCGTTATTGAGGGTTTGTGGTTGATTAGTCAATAGTTTCGTTATGATTGCGGATTTTTATGATGTGGAGCTAGTTCCTTCGACCATGAAATGTTGTCTTCCTGATAGATAGACTATTTGATAAAATCAGTTTGGGCTCCGCGGTTTAATACTGTAGAAGCCGAATAATATTTTTTAAAATATTTTTCGGACGAAGACTTATATAATGAGAGATATTTTGGACATATGTTCCATCAACAGTAATACCGGAAATTAAACAGTGGACGGGCTCTATTAAACCGTTCGATCATCGGATGAACACTCACGAATCTGTTATAAGAATAGACAAAGTTAGTTATAAATCAGTTCCCTATATATATATATGTGTGTGTGTGTGTGTGTGTGTATCTATATATATAATTGATACATTTAGGATCAAAATGCCTCCCTTAATTTTTGCTCCCTCACCACCTTAATCATTCTCGACCATTGTTAATCCATCTTTTCATGTTTACAAATCAATTATTCTATTTTCTAGTTATTATTAAACTTTTTTCTAATCTTACTATTCGCCATAATCTTGTGTATTGTGTCCTTCTAAGTCTCTTGTTAGGCTCTTTCTTATCGAGATGATAGTTACATTTGACTTATAAATATATATCATTCATGAACACATGAAATTCTTACATTTTTTTTCTTTCTAATATTAAATTTTAAGACTAAAGTTTGTGATAGGAAAATCTTATCAAACCAGACCATCAGAAAATTATGGCTAAAAGCTAGCAATAAGGAGAGTGTTTGGGGGTGTGATATGAAGCATATTAAATCAAACCAGACCATTGGATGGCTAAAGGCTACACGTACACCAGTGAGAAATTTGAAACAGAAAGATCTTCAAAACAGAAATGGAAGTAGTAGGATTTGAAAGGTACATGCTAGAGACAGTGAAACTAAATTAGAAGATATATCTACTTATATAGATATATATATTTAAGTTGTTAAGAGTACTTAATTAGATTGACATATGATCCATCTAGAAATCTATTTTCAAACTGTGAAACCAGAAGCTGGCCGATTAAGGCTACTGCTACACGTACGTTTCTATATAGTACATAAATTGAGATGGAGAAATAGAAAATCAGCAGCTTCGATCAATCACTGTTAGTAAGGTGAGACACCAATGTTAGCCGAACCAAAAAAGCCGTCTTTCATGAGAATATCTTCAGCATTCATATCCTACACGTACAAATTAACCAGAAGAATAAATTAACTTGGAAAATTTTGCTTCTCCTATCATTCTTTTGCAATGCATGCACTAATCTATTACTTAGTAGTATACCTGTTGGCGCACAGTATTAGTAGTTTTCTTGATAGAAGTCTGATCAGCAGGCATGAGACCAAAGTGAATGTGTGGAAAGTGGGCCCACTGTAAATAAAGAGAAATGTCGAGGTAAAATTGAAAATATTTAGTAAATACTTCCTCAGTTTTCAAAATTACAACTGCATTCCCACCTTTTGTTTTCAAGTTAAATTTGGAAACTTTAAAATTTAAAATCGACGTGAATTAATATTAGTTTTGAAAACAACACATATGATACATGTTATTGTTTTAGTACAAATATTCTAGTAGAACTTTATTTTTAATTACTAATATTAAATAAATTCGTATCTATTTTCAATTCAACAATTTACCAAATTAATTTTCAAAAGACAAAATGTATCTCTGATCCTGGAATCAAGTTATATGACTATTGAATATTACCCTTTATGTTAATTTATTGAATAGTTGAGGAGAAGACGGTCGGGTGAGTGCAAGGCAATGGGTTCTTTAGTCTTGAGATTTTGCATGATTGCCTTGTTCCCTTCCCTCTCTTCTCATATCATTAGTTTAATCACTTACACATGTAGTTGCAGTTATTTGTAGCCTTACATATATCACCCTTGTGGTACTTCAGATAATTCTAGACTACATATTTATCAAGTTTTCTGGACTCTCTTTTACTTCAAACTTCCCATGTAATTAGTACTCTTGTAGAATCTCTTTTTGATTTTCATAATAGTTTTTTATTTTCCACATGCATGGGGGATTGGGGGGAATAAGAGAGCAAAGAGTACGTGTGTTGATTAAATGATTGATGGATCAAATGTGTGTGTGTATATATAAATCTATTTACGTATATGCGTATATAAAGGAGAATTAAGTTACATTCTTAGCAGCAGCACTGAAGGCTTCTCTGTGGCTAATATCGGGATTTCCTGCCTTAATTCGTTGGATTTCGTCCCTGCACATTATTAATACATTTATATATTGGTGGTATGACCATGCACTCATATATTGGAGTTGTTTAGTTAGCAGATTCTATGACAGTCACAGTTTTTCAAGGGAAGTGGTTAGCATGAAGTTTATTTTTGAGTAAGTTGGTCAATTGGTCAATAGAGTACTAACACGCACGAGGCTCTGTGTGTTAGCATTCTATTGGCTAATTGACTAACTTACCCAAAAATGAACTTCATGCTAACCGGATCCTTTTTCAAGATAATATATACATATTTTCATAATGATGAATTGATGATCAGTTATATATATACATACTCACTTGATAAATCGATTGTAGGCAGACGGGACTCGCTGTCTTTTCTCCGGAGCTGGACATGCAAACCCACATACAAAAATATGAATGAGTTGGACTTACAAAGGCCTATAAGTAATCTCATGCATCTCTACTAAACTTGATACTTTTTTTCTCCCTCTATATATACCTAATCATATAGTACAGAAAAAACTAGGTGCAGCTATACATAGGAGAAACAAATAATCAAGTACCAAAGTACACTTAGAGACATGTAGTGATAGGGTGATAATAGTTGAACACGTTAAATTGATAGTTGCAAACATGTATTGTGATGTGGCATATAATATACTGTTGTATTATATTATTGAGATATAATATTTTATATCGAAACTAAGACTAAGACCTGAAGACTAAATGTATAATTTATGAGTTTACTCCCCTCATTAATTGTCAATTGACTATGATTTGAATACTTTAATATGGTATCAGAGCATACACTATTCGTGTGAATACCCAACGGCCATGTGTTTGGCTATATATGTAACCCCAATAGCTCACATGCACCACGTTACCAAATAAAAATTGTCCACGCATGCATTTGATTCAAAATTAGGTCACACGTGAGGGGGCGTGCTAAGATATAAAGTCCTACATCGAGGTATATATAGAGACTACTTCACTCATTGTCAATTGATTATGAGTTAGATACTTAAATATATATTATATGATACAAATCTTTAATGTATATTAGGGTGTCTACATATACATATTATATACATATAATATGTATATTTTGAAAAGCAAATGGATTTTATTTCATTAAAATAAAATCCTTACAAAGTATGGTAATCCAAAAGGTATGGATTAGGCCATAAACAATAAATTGTATAAATATTGAACTAACCCCAAATTCAAAATAACACCCTAAAAGCTGCAATTGGAGCTAAGCTTCAACAATAACTTCTCCTAATTAACTAATCCTTCTAAACTGTATATGAAAGAGCTAGCACTCAAAAGAGAAAGGGTCCCTTATTCATTTTTTAAAACTTTTTTTCTTTTCTCTGTTGAATGACTAAAAGAGTACCAACAGTACATTGAGCATGCTTTTTTATGTTTCAAGAGAGAGTTCAACATATATAATTGAAGTAGTTAAAAGAAATTAAATAAATAATCTCACGTCTGTTAATGAGTGGAGGCCTAGGAAGCTGATCAAGTCCTGATCCACCTCTCCCCGATAGAGAAAACTCACCGATCAGATTAGCCTGATTCATCAAAAAGTTCGGTCTACGGTTTGGAATCTCTTCCTGCGCACATAGATACATAATTAATCATCAACCAAAATAATGTATATGGATCAGTATATTAGTTTCAATGGGCACAATTTTTATATTACGCATTTTTTGATCAGATTTTTTTTTTATTAATACAATGTAACAAAAATGTGAGAAATTAATCCAAAAGATTTGGAAAGGGTCGCAAACATAATTGTATTTCAATAAAAACCTTAAATAACATACCATAAGGTTGTGATGGGTAGTAGGAGAAAATAAAGAGTAGGAATGCGGCAAGTAGTGAAGGTGATTATTATTTGGTGAAATATTAGTAGGTACAGGTGGGAGCAGCAGCCCACGCATGTTTACTGGGAGGAGGTTGCTGCAGTGGCCGCATCGCACTGTCACCGTCTTGAACAAACTCGAGCAAGGAACACTCACCTATATATACATAACAAAATAATTAATTACACCCAAAAATTAAATATAATATGAACTACTTGGATGCATGGGATTATTCACTATGTGATGATTTTAGTAAAGTCGATCAAGAAAGAAAGATGGAGTAGACAAAAATGGAAGAAACCTTAATTAAATTGGTGACCTAGCTAGCTATGGCTAATTAGGTAATGAAAATTGAAGCAACGTAGTGCAAAATATGACCCAAATTAATGTAAAACTGTCCCCTTAAGGGAGCTGGGCTTTGCTAGTTAGTGAAACTGATTGACGAAGATAATATCATAGTTAGGGGACAGTTTTCCGCTTTAGTCGTCTAAGATATTTTAATTAAGCACAAAGGGATATATATATATATATATATATATATATATATATATATAGAGAGAGAGAGAGAGAGAGAGAGATCGATTAGTGCTAAATCCTGAAAATTAGAAAATGATAATTAATACCGCAAGAATGGTGTCGCAAATGTTGCAATGAACATAACAGAGCTGCTCGGAGGAGGAGGGAGGGAGTTGGTCCAGAGATGATAAGGAGGCTGCAGGATTAGAGGAGGAGGACATGATCTTTGTTTGCCTTGTTCCCTTTTCAAATTTATTGGCTGCGCTCAGTTCAAATCATGTTAGCTCTCTCACTCTATGATTGATTTGATTGATTGATTGATTTGATTTGATTGATGGACTTGACAGATTAACCACCACCTTGGATCTGCTTTTCTTTCATTCCTTTTCACATATGAAAGAGAGAGAGGAGGGGAGAAAAGTTAAAGAGTATAGGAAATAGAGGGAGAAACAAGTTTGACACAGGAAAAGAGAAGGGTGCATAGTAATAGTAATATAAGGAGAAACCAAGAGGGGTCCATTCACCTTTTCTCATAGAGAATTGTTAAATTTATAATATTTTTTGTTATTTTATAATAAAAATAGGACTGTAGATATATAGTGACGTTGAAAACCATCGCTATAGGATCTATATATAGTGACACTTTTGTTGTGGAAATAATATTTTCTATTGTAGATTTAACAATTCTTTTTTTTTTCCTAAAAATTATTAAATCCAACATAAGTGTCGCAACATAATTTTATTTACAAAATTTATAATTAATCAAAATGTATTTTTATTTAATATGTACTCTTAAAAATATTAAATTATTAGTTTATTTATAATGATATAATAATGTTATTATCATGACCAAATTTATATATATTATGTAATTTTATTCTAAGATTAATATAAGAGGATTTATTTTTATTTTTATGTGTGGAAGAAAATATTGATAAATGGGAATCCTGAAATAGAGGAGTATTTGTCGAAGGTCGATTATGTATGTATAAGGACCGGTGCATATTTAATATTGTCAAATTAAGATTATTTTTATAATAAATTGTGAACATCCATCAGATTAGGAGTGAGTATGGTACGGTTTGAAACCCAAACTCTACAACTGTACACGAAATCGCTTAGGTGCGATTTGACAAATTCAGAACCACACATTAAACCGGTAGTGATTGGTGCGATGTGGTATTAAATCGTGCGGTGCAGTTTCGGTTCCAAAACCAATTAAAACAATAAAATTTTATGCAATTTAAATTAACAATTTAGAATCACACAATATTAAATACCACTTTGAGAATACAAGCAACCTTACTTATAATGTTTTGTCTAAATAAAAGCTAAATAAAATCAAACCAAAACCGTAAATTCGATTTTATATAATGTAGGGTGTGACTAACTAATGTTGAACATAAAATAAATTAATTATTTAATGAGTCTCATGCTTATTATCATATCTCACGTGTCTGTTCGTATTTATTTAATATCGATAAAGTTTATCATCATGTATAACACTTAAGGGTGTAATATGTGATGATAAACGAGTCGAACCGAAGTGAATAGAGGGCTGCTCGAAATGATAAATTCGTACTCGAATTTGAATTGTAATTGAAAAATTCTACTCAAATTCGGCTCGACTCGTATATTTATTACTCGAATTTAATCCGGCTTGGATCGAATAATTATATTCAAACTATTCGCGAGCTTCAAATTTAAGCTCGAATTCGAGTCTCCACATAATAACTAGTTTTATAATAAATATAATTATAAATTGAATTTGTTATTTTACTTAGAAATGAGAAAATATATTTACTATTACACTTTATAAATATAAAATCACAATTAAAATAAAAACAAAACAAAACAATAATAATTAATTATCGTAATTTGATTTATATTTTTATATATTATAAGAGAATGTATCGAACATCTAATCGAATATGTATCAATCGAGTATGTATCGAATCAAAATAAAAAAATTGAGTAGTTTGAATTTTAAATGAGTCGAGTATAACTTTACTCAGATTCTACTCATATTTTTATTCGAACTATTTTTAATGATTAGATTTGGATCATATTATTAACTAATCCAAATCTCGCTCGTATTTTTTCAAGTCGAGTCTAAATCGAGCTCGAACTGTTTGGCTCGTTTACAATATTAAAAATATTCTACTTATATAAAGAAAAATAAATAATACATAATTTGATTAACCTTTTAAATTTAGGATAATAATATTAGGAAAATGGAAAATATATATGTATATGAGTTGTTATGTATCTATATAAACATAGTGGTGGATAAGAGTAAATAAAGTTGTTGGTGGACTTGTTCTTGTAATTTATTATTGTTATTATAATGATGATGATAGTAAGCTCAATCATATTTCCATTAAAATTTATAAATCACTCTGGACAACTTGGCTTCATTATCTTGTTGGCGTATGGGGCAATTTCGGTTTTATGCATGTGATTTTGACCAGTAACCAAGCCCAAATCGTAAATTCAAATTTTCAACCCACTTAAAACCGTCACATATGTTGAAACCGTTGGTGCATCATTAATTTGTGCAGTTTGTACGATTTTTGGTGCGATTTCGAATGCAAATTGGTTCGTTGCTCAACCCTACATCAGATGATCCAACGGTTTAATAGAACTTCCGTCCGCAATTTAATTTTCAGTATTTCGCAGTTTAATACTACTAACATGACAGATGTCCAAAATATCTCTCATTATAAAAGGCCCCCGGTCCGCAACATTAAAATGTAGACGCTAGGTATGGTTAACTGAGAATTAACAACACCATTTTTAATAAATCATGTCCGCAGTATTAAACTACAAATGCCAAATTCAATTATTTTTAAAATGTATTAGTCTCGTCCATTTCCATGGATTCAAGCACTGTAAACTTGGTTTCCTCCTGTAAAATTGTTTCAGCTTGAGCCACAATATCAAATGCAGAACTCAAAATTGGTTTCTTGATAATCACTATTTTTTGATTTTCCTAAATCCTGTACTGGAATTCAATTTTCTTAGTTGTTGAATCTATTAATTCTGGAACCAATTGCTTACCACGGAAGTCAAATAAAGAACTTTAGAGGTTGAGGGTGAATTTTAGAAGATACCACTTTTTTGTTACAAACTTCAATTATAGACTCGTCAGAAATTAGATCTTCCATTATTAGTATTGAATTTTCCTCCTCAATAATATAGAGATGTTGAAGGAACCCTATCTTTATTATTTAGCATCTCCAATTTAATAATACAAAATCTGAAAAACTAAAAAAATTGAATTTGACATTCGCAGTTTAATACTGCAGACGAGACTTATTTAAAAATGACGTCGTTTCTCAGTTGGTCATACCTAACGTCTACAGTTTAATACTGCGGACGAAAAACTTGAACAAGGAAGGGTATTTTAGACATCTGTCTTATCCACAATATTAAACTGTGGAATATTAAAAACTAAATTGGGGACGTTAATTCTATTAAAGCCGTTTGATCATCTGATAGATAATTACAATTTATTATAAGAATAACTATAATTTGACTAGGTTAATTATGAATCACTATACATGTATATATGACATACGTGAATATATATGTACACAAATGCATGCATGTAACTGGTGTACATTTACAAAGGAGTTGTTTCTCTTTGGCTATCATTCATACGCATGGTGTACAACAGAAGCTAAGAGAGCATGCATGATTGCCATTCCCAATGCGTGTGAGAGAGAAAGAGAGAGAAGCGGCAGATGTGGTGGAGAGGAACGAGAAAGGGACGTTTGCATGGCCTCATATTATCTTTACCTCATTCACATGTACTTTTCGAACTTAATTATTAGGCGAGGGCCGATATGTATCACAATTACGTAATGTTTACGAATTATTATTAATACTTATACTTATAATTAAAATGTAAACCTAAATATTTGTAGTGTATATTAATTTTCATTATATAATATTATATTATAAAAGCTATAAACGTACAAGTTCATTAATTCCGTGCAAGCACGACCAGTATAGATAATCATTAATTATATTATTAAATAGATAAATATTATTTAAAATTTTGAGAATATAATTATAGTTATTTATTTATTTAAATAAAAAATAGTAAATTACATGTTATAGGTTACTTCGATCAATTATATATTAAGTTAAACATTAAATAAAGTGCATATTTATTTAGTTATGATTAGTAGTGTTTAAGTTATTAATGAAATTCTATATTAGTGTTTTTATTGACAAAAATTTTCTTGAAATTATAATTCGAAAAGAAGTATAAAACTCATTCTCTAATAAGTTTTATTTTAGTTATGACAATTAAATAGTAATAATTTCTCCATAAATTTTTAACTAATTTTACAGATATTATATTTTTAAAAAAATCACATACATTATTAATACAATTATCATGTGATTTGGTATAATTTTACGTTTTTAATAAACTGAGGTAATATATAGTGTCATGTGTTATATTGTTTTAATTAATTACATCAAATTTTAATAAAAAAAAGTTATAATTAAATTGGTAAAACCAAAAATAAAAATTCTTTTAGAAATTCTATTAGAGATTAGTTGAGTTTCTGTTGAATACTTTATAAATTTGGATAGTATATATTTAATTATTATAAATTTGTATAGCATTTATACTAATTTGAATAGGGAAAAAAAGATCATCCTCTTTTTGTTACTATTAGAAATATGAACATTTTTAATTTTTCTTTTGAATAATGCCTTACAAATATGAATAGTATATATTTAATTATTATAAATTTGTATAATAATTATACTAATTTGAATAAGAAAGAAAAAATTCTCCATTTTTTTTGTTCCTATTAGAAATAAGAACATTTTTAAATCTGGATAGTTTTTAATTAATACAAATCTGAATAGTACTCGTCTTAATATAAATAGAAAAGTTCAACCAAAATGTATTTTTAATTACATACTTTTTTTCTCTTTTGTCAAAACCCATCACATTTCACATATATAACGCGCGCATCCTGTCTTTTATCCTACGGACAATTAGCCTTATCTAATCTCCTCTACCTTCCGCCCCCGTCTCCGCCTCCATCTCCGCCGCTTTAGGGTTCTTTCTAATGATTAACTTTTTCCTCTTTCTGAGTTATGATGGCTATATCAGGCTTACTTTTAAGAAATTGATCTTATGTTATTTCCTAATCCCAAATTTTATTTACTAATTCTTATATTTACAAAAACAAACACCTATTTATCAGCTCAACAAGCTAAATTAACTTTATTATATCATATTTAATAATATAAAAAAAAGAAGAAATCTATTTTTTATATATATATTTTTTTCACAAAAACATTTCACATTTTTAATAATCGTACTATAGACAAAAAATATCAAGTTTGTCTTCATAATTTATTTCATTACTATTACCATATCACACTGCTAACTAACAACTTAATATTTAGGTGTAAGTTTAAATATTTGTAAATTTTACAATTGTGGCTCTCCTAGTGAAATGGCCTGGAAGAGTAATAGCTAGCTAAACTTACAGTTAATTTCAGAACAATTAAAAGTAAATCTCTTTTTACTGTATATAGTCATTTGACTTCTTAGCAAAAGGATGTTGTTTTCCTCTATTTTCTCTTGTGATCGGTCCATTACTAAGTTTTTTTTTTGTTTTTGTTAATTTGGGAGAGGGGTTGAAGCTAAGAGCTCTTATTTAGCAAGGATCTAGTGTTACCTAAGCCTCAAAGATTAAAATTTAATATTATAAGGTTCTTAAGAAAAAATAATTATATAAACTGTATTTAAATTAATGTTTAAAACTTATATTTAAAGTATATATTTTCAAATTAAATTTTTATGGGTGGATTACGGCGGCTGAATCCAAATGAGTCCGTTGGATAAAATTTTGCAACTCCAACTTTTACATGATAAAGAAATGGAGTAACTAGGAAGTTTACTTTTAATGGTTTGACTACTCATTCTCTCCTCTCTCTCAGTTAAACATCTTCGTTCACAGACTATAACCTAGCTAAGCCCTACCCCCACCTTATCACCTTTGTCCTTTTTCTGCAAGATTTTTAACTCTGTTTTCTTTCTTTTTGGCTTATATATATACTAGCTAATTTAGATAGATTTAAATCGCTTTTCCGCCACACATTTTTAGGGTTTCCTTTCCTATCCTACTTGCAAACCAACCCCAACTGTGGTGAAAAGATGGGTGTCAATTTTCACTTAAATTAATGTTTGTACCAACTTTTTAAGATAATTCCTCCCTGCAGCTTTATAATTTTGTTATTGAATTGTGAAAGTTAATTTGAAATGTTTTTAAATTTAAAATTGGTTAAAATATTAAAAATTTATGTCAATTCTAAATTTTAAAAATTAATATTCTTAGAACGGAGGGAGTATTTCATAACCATCACCGTCCATATCATTTTTAGTAGTTTTCTTTAGGGTTTAGCATGCCCAAAAAGTTCCTTTAAAGGTATACTTGCACTCATAAATTCAAATCACGTAGCTAGATGTAATACCCCAATTTTAAATAGAAAAATATGAAAAATAAATATTTGTCTGTATTTAAAGAATTAAGTTATTATAAATAGTATTTAATTTTAATCATGATCTTTTGGATGAGTATATGAGTAGAAAGATGATCCAAAAAATATTATTAAAAAACTTATTTAAATATATACATTTGATTCAATTTTTAATTAAATTTAATTTAAAATTTATTCTGAATTTAAAATTTAACCCAAAATATTTCACTAGAGTTGGCACTACTTGGTAGTGGGGGTACTGTGTAACTTCTGTGGAAGTATTTATTGTGTTTTCTGACTAAGAAAAAAGTTACAAAAGTATGTTGACCTTTTACAGGCCTTTAAAACAGTAAATTTGAATTAAAATATGGTACCCATCAATATGGAAATAAATTGGCATGGAAGTGAATCTGAGAAAAGACATCCTTGGATGGGTTTCATTGAGAAAGTCAATGAAAAATCACGGGGAGATAAAAGACCGAATTATATACTGTACGGAAAGTCTTTTTATTATTATTATTATTATTATTATTATTATTATTATTATTATTATATAATTTCTTTTAGATAATTAGTTTTTCTCCTTCTTCGGTTTCTAATAAATTATGCCCCAACATTAAAGAAAAAGTCTGATTATAAGAACTAAGAGCGTGTATTATTTGTAGTCAAATAAATTTATATATAACAGTAGACCAATTTTTTTTAAATTTTTGAACCATTAGGAATGAAATTTTTCTTGTTGATTCCTGAATAGGAACTTGTGCTCATTTGGAAAAAAGGAAGGAATTTCTTTGTAGAAAATATTCAAATTAAGTTCACACACACGCGCGCGCGCATATCTATATATGATCTCACAGTAGCTAAGGGATAGTATCAGAGAGGGTGAGGGTGAAGGTTGGTACTGCAAATGGACAGATTATCTGTGCTGAATAGGGTATTCAGCGAGACAAAAAATCTATTAAGTTGCAAATAGACAAATTATAGTACTCACATGCATGTACACGGTGATTGGGTTTACAAATTACACACTATATGATTGTTTCAAATTTGGTTATAGAGTACTATATAATTCTCGGTTTCTATTTTAGATTGTGAAGCGCAGGGAACACCAAATTCATCCCTACCCGTCTCCCACCCATAAAAAAAATAGAAAAGTTCATATATAAACCTATATATAACAATATGATGGAAAATGAATTATTATAAATGTAGAAATAAATAGTATAACAATGATATTTTAAAGCAACAAAAACGAGCTATAAATGGATTAATAATATCTTTATATATAAAAGGACAAGTTTGATCTGACAGAGATGCTGGTGGAGATGATAAGCTGGATTCTTTTGTTCAGTGATCGGAATCTGCTGACGCTAGCAGTACTGGTAATTATATATTGGGACTCTAGCTAGCTAGCTATATATGTATCAAGGCTCGATTTCTCATGCATAAAATTTAAAATTAATTATACAATTCCATTTAGTGTCATTTTAATTTGGTCACGAGGGAGGTTGAAAGGGAGATCAACTATATATTGCATATATATAGATATTTTGAATAGTTTCTCAAAACTCTTGGCCAGGACATGATATTCCATGTCCATGCATGTTCATGTTCATGTCATTTCATGCATGGTGATGCAGTGATGATATATATATGGCTGCATGCATGCAGGGTTGAATGGTAATCAAAGCTTAATTTCACTAGTATATAAAAAGCCTGCAACGTACGACCTATTTGTTCTGTTTGATAAAGTATCATGAGGGTAGTATCATGTCTCTAGCTCATTGTGTGAATACCGACAGAGATAAAGAGAGGGTTTTGTATGTGAGTCTACGTACGTAGAACCCGATAAAGGCAACAATTGAATTGAACCGACTGAGCGATCGAGCGAGCGTACGTGTCTTAAAGGCCTTAGCTAGGGCCACTCTAAGTAATCGGTGGACGGGGCACGTAGGTCAATTCCGAGCTAGCTAGCTAGCTATATAAGCTTATTATAATTAGGATTATTCATAGCTTAAGAAGAGTATTGGTAAACAAGTTATCTAGCTTTAATTACCGTAGCTCCATTCAAAGTCATGACAAATTATATGGGTTAAAGTACAATAGATTCATTTCAAAATTCATGACATGACATTTTGAGAAACTGCTCGAATTTTATTCACATATGAAATTGAAATATTTGAAAATTCGAGTCAGAGAGGAATTATTGAGTTACTTCTTGAATTCTATTAAAAATTAAATTTGTTATTATAGAAAGAAAGGTGTTTTATTTTAAATAGGATATTTGTTATATATTGGAGTCTAATTATTAAAAAAAATATTCTTATTTTTGGTAAGAATTTTATTTTAGAAGTGTCCTATTTTGAATGGGAAGAGGAGAATTGTAGATATTTTATAAAGAGGGTATTATGTATGAGTTGTTGGAGAGTAGCACAATTAAAAGTAATGTAATATCCAAAGAATTGAGAGAGAGAGTGTGAGTGAGTTTTGTGTTTGTGTGAGTGAGAGTTAATTAGGTCTTATAGTCAAGTACTAGGCTAGCTACTTAATTACACCCACAAAGACAGTAATATATGGTGGTACTGTCCTTGTATTAAGCTACGAGGTGGTGTTTGATTGTATTTTAATATATCTGAACAGTCTATATATCTCTTAATATATCTTAACCGTCCGTAAATTTGTATTAAGAGGTACTCTAAATAATTTAGACTCATATTTATATTTTAATTATTCAGATTACCTCTTAATAGAAAGATATGAATCGATATATTAGATAGACTATTAAGATACATTAAGATGTAATCAAACTTAACTTAGTGACACTAGAGATCGAGTACATAGAGAGGTAGAGATAGATATGGTCTTTAATTAATAGACTGAACAAACCACGGACATATATAAGACATTAATTAATTAGAGATACCACATCCCCATTCACTGCTCCACACCACAAAGGATGATTCCCTCGCAAGGATTTTTTTTCTTAAATTAATTTATATATATTTGGGACTAGTAGCAAAGTTTTTTAAAAAAAAGTGTTTTGGGTGTGATTTGGGTACATATAACAAAACAGTGTTGTACAGTCAAAAAAAGATAGGGTGAGCTCGGGGTGAGCTCAATAAGGGTGAGCTTAAGAAATGGACTATATATATATATATATATATATATATATATATATATATATATATATATATATAACTCAAATTCATGTTTTTTATCCATCATAATTTTGATTTAAATTTCTCTTCATTTTTATTATTATATATTGGAATTCCGTCAGCTCACCAAATAATGAATTTTATTTATCATTCTCGTGAAGACGATGTGTTTTCTATCTTCTTCTGATCAACATCAAGATACTTCAAAATTTATTCAGGAAACGAACTGATTACTCCCTCCGTTCTTTAATATAGGTCGTTTTAGGGTTATGCACAAGCATTAAGGTAATGATTGTATAACATTAATTATAATAACAATTGTCTATATTACCCTTGTATTGGAATAAGGAAATGTTATTTATTGGACAGAAAATAGTAAGAGAACCAAAGTTATATTTAATATTTAAGGTAATATTGGAAACTAAGCAATTAATACTTACTTGAAATTCTAAAACGATTTATATTAAGGAACAAAAATATTTCTCTAAAACGACCTGTATTAAGGAACTGATGGAGTATTAGATTTCTTTTTTGACGATTTTTTTTCCGTCTGGATTTCAATTCTCCAATTAATGTTTGATACTTGATTCTCTCTCATCCATTCCTGTTTTTGTTTTTTGGCATAATATTCTTGTGAGATGTGAGATTGACAGTTTGGTTCTTGTGAAATTGAATGGAAATAGTTGAATAATTATTGTTATTGATCACACAACAGCAGCATCCCCTAAATTAGACGGCAATTCCAATTATACCCCCCAACTTAATCGAGTATTGTGAGTTGATTCATGCCAAATGTTAAACTCCAAATACGTACTGTGGCACAAATTAATAATTGAAGACCTTTGAATGTTAAAGTCTACCCATTTGTTGTCAAATATGCATCATATCAGTTGTATCAATGAGTGAGGGTCAATTGTTTGTGCTGTAAATAGCTATCTGAGGACATAAAAATAATTTAACATCTGCATTGTAATAATGCGGAGTTTAGAAAATTTAAAATTTGAATTTGATAATGCTGAGCTTGGAAAACTTAAAAAAAAAAAATTGAATTTGGAGGGGTATTTTGGACATCTTTCCCGTCGGTAGAATGAAACTGCGGAATCTCTCATATTAAACTACGAACAAGGGATCAATTTTACCGTTAGATCTGCAATTGGACGATCACAAATTATTATAAGGATAAATTTAAATTTATAACATTGACTATAAATCAGTTCTCATATATATAGATACAGGCATAACGGATCAAAATAAAAATGGATGAATATCAGATATATTGAACAATAGGGTTTTAGTTTTTTTCCTTAACAAACTTTTTAGGTAACAACATTCAAGAAATATGTGGGCAGCCCAGCCCACTTGGTCATTCTGGGCTAAACATTAACCACTACGTCGAGTAGTTGAGTTGAATTATAACATTCAATTCAATTGTATGACAAAGAAATTAATATATTTCGAAAATTAAAATATAAAAAAAGTACAGAACTGTGAATTAAGTATGAAATAAAATAAAAATCTGACGTCATGATGAGTTGCAACTAATTAAGGTAGCATCTAAAAAATAAACACCAGAAAAGAGAATTAAATTCAAGTAAACAAGCACTCTTAATTTGTCAATGGCTTTGCTTTGCCTTGCCGATCAAGGATGATCGAGGTCAAATTAATTATCACAACATCCTCTTTCAACAAATATAGCTGCACTTAGGGCTTCATACATAAAAGTTTCAATGGGTCAACAGCTTCTGAATTATTCATACACCATTATCAAGAGCTAGCAATACCTAGAAACTAACTCTTATAACTATGTATTACTCCCTCCGTTCCTAAAAGATTATCGTTTAAGGTTTTGATACATGGATTAAGAAAGTCAAGTAAAATTTGTTTGAAATTCCATCACTACCCCTCTATGGAAAGTTGAAAACTATTAATACAAGAGAGAGAATTTCTTGGGACAATGAGAGAAGGTAGGAGCAATATAGGAAAGTAAATAATTTATTTTTCTTGAAAGTTGTAAACGACAAACATTTTGGAACAAATTTTTTCTTTTAAAACGACAATCTTTTAGGAACGGAGGAAGTATTAATTATGCTCTGGATAAGATCGTCCAAATCATGGCACCAGAACTTATATCGTAAAAATTAATGAGTAATGCTAGACACAAACTATTTTACAAACGGCTAATGTGGCATACTCTACCTCAGCATATTGATCAACAAATTATTTCAATGTAGTCTTCGGCCCCACACAATATGTTGAGGTGGAGTATGCCACATCATCAATTTGTAAAATGTTTATAAAATAGTTTGTGTCTCTAGCATTATTCAAAATTAATTTATCTTTTATTGTTTTTTGTATTTTAATTTCTATTTTTACATAAAAATTGAAAACAATCTACTTTTTTTTTGAAAATAAATTTTATTTTCTTATTTAATTTTTTTAAATTTATATTTTATAAGACTTTACTCATTTTATGAAGAAAAAAAATTAAATAATAATAAAAGAAACGAAAACGCTAAAAAATTAAAATGAAATTTAAGAATAACGCCATTAAAAATGAATGTCATTCATCATATAATTAATGAACCCTAATGATACGGTCACACATGTTATACACACTGCATTAATGCGCGTGGTCTAGTTGCACGCCAAATCATTGTGTCTCCCGTAGAATAAATTGTTATTGCTTGAATGAGATGAGATCAGATCGAGGGACTTAATTTCATAATGAAACCTTGACTTCAACTCATCAAGTAAAATGATGCATGCTATTGCTATTGCTATTGCTATTGCTATTGCTAGCTAACTTCAAGTCAACAACAACATCCTCATGATCGATCAAGATCATAGTACTACTCTTGTTTCCTAGTTTTGTTGCACAATTATGACCTACAACATTCAATGTCGTTATGTTGGGAGTATATATTTATAAAAACCAACTGGCCGGGAAAGTGAATGTATGTTTGAATTGTACTTGATACATTTCGGCCTGCCCATTTTCACTCATCTTCTTTTGACCTTTTCCCATTTCCAGCTCTCGTACAATTCAACCTGCCGGCCGGCCGGGAAGCCATGTTGATATCAATATTTCGTTTCTTTAATTTTATGTTCTTCTGGTACTCATGTTCTCTCTATGGTTTCAACTTCAATTAAAAGCGCGTAAATGGCTTCATTATTTGCTCCGGTACAAGGTAAATTATTTTAAGTATAGGTTAGTACATGTTCATATATTAGAGTTGGCTTTTGGTTACTTTCTTATTGTCTCTTCAAGTTATGACTTGCTTTATGAATATAAGAATTCTCATGTCCTCTCAGTACAAACACACCACAACATAAAACAAAACTGATCTTAATATAGCATCACCATGCCTTATAGAGATTGTGGTAATATAATATTCTTAAAGAAACCACAATTCATCGACTAATTACCATTTACCACAAAAGTATCAAAATTCACTGCGCATGATAAACCTCCTTGCAAAACAGAACATGTTTTAATGTATCACCACCACGCCTTGTAAAGATCTCAACAAGGGTTGGCACTAAGCACTTAAGCCCCTTTCATAGTTTCTCGACTTGTGCATGGACCGTAGTACGTATTTTCATGCAAGCATTATTTGGATTTTGGAAATCTATGGAATACATGGTTATTATTATGAATTTGACAAATTGTACGTCTTCGTTGTTCCATAATTCCTCCTACCTGCGCTCTCCCATGTTTTACTAGATGTGGCCATGGCAAACTGTTCCGGCGCTTTGCTTACATTGTAGACTTTATGAATACTATTCCATTCATTTCAATTTAGTTATACGTACCACATTTTTGGTGCGTACGTGCTGCACGGATTCGACATGTTGAATATTTTTTTTTTAATTTTATGTTCTTTTTAACATGTTTAAATGTTACTGTCTCAACTCTATATACATATATTCAAAAACTAATATCTAAATTCAAATGTAACTAGTGCATCTTAAAATCCGCGTGGCACACACCAAAAAATGTGTGCAACTAAATATTTTTAATGAGTAATGCATGTCATGCTCTTTCATGGACGTCAACACTCCTCTTCAATCATCTTTATGGTCCTTAAAATCATTTCACCTCTTCCTTGTTCTATATTTTTATTGATTAGATTATACCAGAGAGAGAAAATCTGAGAATATATATATATATATATATGTGTGTGTGTGTGTGTGTGTGTGTGTGAAAATTTTTTTTTGCCCAAATCCCAATTAGAGTGAAATGATCAAATACATAGCCAAAAACATCAACTCTTCAAATACACTTTCAAGCTGCAATGCAAATTAAAAAAAGAAAAAAGAAAAAACATTCAATTCAACGCTCATTAATCAGTCCCAACTATAGCACTCGACCATACAATCCATATATTTATTACCATTAAAAGCTTCCTGGAATTTTTCAGTACATTGTTTAGCACAAATCTAACAGCTGATTAAAGCCATCGCCATAATAGTTTTATTATTTACAGGAATTAGACGAAGTTCTCTTCCCTTTTATAATATTGTACTTTTAATAATTAATTAGTGCATAGTAATAATAATTTCTAGTCACTATAATATGTTCTTTACTTCCACAGATCAATCTGGCAACTCAAGGTGGATATAGAAGTGCTTTCTGAAGCCACTTGATCCGGCCTCTTCAAATCATTGCATAGCATGTTTATTTGCTCCGCCACTTGAACATTTGAGCAGGTCCCCTCCTTAGTATCAGCTTGATCTTGACTTAGTTGAGATGCAACAAATTTGTCAAGGGCTCGCCAATCGGTCACTTGATCCACTGCTTGCTCAATATTGTTACTACCATAAAGCGCGTTAATGTTTAGGGCTTGGTTGTTTTGCTGCATATGTTCTTCTTGTGTGAGTGTTGATGACTGCTCAAATCCATATGGAGTTACTGAATTGCAGCTTGCACTTCCTGCTGATAATTGTGGAACTTTCGGACTTTCTAAGTGCGGAAGTTGGAGGAATCTTTCATGAGGCCTATAATACTGCAACTCAAGTTCTTGTTTGCAGGGATATTGATGAATATTATGGTATGGTGAATAAGGCTGAGGTATTTGCCTAGGAGAATCAAAATCAGGCATGAATGAGACCTGATCATCGTACCAACACAGAGGCTGGTGCTCATCCATTTTCCTTACCGTTGTCAAACGCTTCTTGAAAGCCCTACACACAACCCATCCTTCTTCCTGATGCAATTAGTCAAACATGATTAAGTCACTAAATCAAATGAATAACTTACGAGCGCGTGAGAAAATGCATTAAAATCTGTTATTTAAAGTCAAAGCAGGAAAGAAAATTAAACAAAATAAATCAAACAAGAGTAATGCATGATGCATTTCATAATAAGTTCATTCGTCTAGCAGATTTAAGGAGGACTAATATCTACTATAGCAGCATGTATACCCGTTGTCTCGTAATCTTAATCTATAGGGCTTTGGGGATTGGAGAGGAAAGAATAAGGCTTTGATGTTTTAGACTAATAATACCAGAAAAACTTGGTTTTACCATTTTAGGTTTTAAAACCTATGAAAACATTTTTTCCCGTAGGGTTTGAAAGCTAAGAAGTGTGAAACCATAAGTTAATTTTTTTGGGGGATTAATTTCTTCATATTTAACATGATAACATGGTAATGGACCATGTAATAAGACTAATGTTGTTGCTGAGACGTATTACTCAACTGTTAGCACCATGATATATTATCGAAGCATCCATATTCCGTGTACCAGGATATGTGATGGTATTGTGAGCATATTCGTTACTACAATCTTTTTATTAAAAAAAATCTGCTTTTTTCTCCAACCCCGCCCCAACTCCACCCCACATCCACCCCACCCAACCAACGCCCAACAAAAAAAAAGCTTGTTGATTTATAGATAAACTGGGCTTTAATTTAATTGGTAAACTATGCCATCCGTTCATGTTCAAGATTTTCAGTTCCATTTTTAAGAATCAAATACACAAATATTCATATACTAATATCCTAGCCTCGATCTATGTATACGAATGCTTAAAAAAATTACTGACACAATAACATACAGTATTTACTCATCCATTATCAAAGTGTGGGAAATCATATATACATTAAATATATATCCTTAAACAGTGACCTATATATCATGATCGAGATTGTATTCACTCAGTTTGATAAATTCAGAAAACTCGTTGCTTCTTTTAAGCTGTGATTGTTTCTATTATTCTATTAATCTTTCTTTGTGCCAACTTACCTGAGGAGCCGCGTTTTCGTTGGTTTCTAGTCTATATTCATGCATAATCCAATCTGACTTCTGTCCGTTTGGGGCTCGACCTTTATAAAACACCAAGGTCTTTCTCATGCCAACTAAACTGTGCTTAGAGTATATGGCCTTGTCTCTTCCTGTAGCTTTCCAAAATCCTTCTTTTGTAGCTCTATTAGTTCGAGTTCCGGTTGGATACTTCTTATCTTTATGACTGAAGAAATACCACTCATTCTGGTCCTCAGTTCCTAGCTTGCAAAGTTCTGTTCAATTTCATTGAAAAAATAATAATAATACGAGCCAGATGAACAGCATTTATGATAAAGGTCAATTTTGAAATGGATATTATATTGAACATTTGATAAATATATAAAAACTGGCTGCATGGATGGAGTTCAAAATTAGAAAATGCTATATAATTTACCTTCAAGATCCCATGGCTCGATTTTATAGAGATCAACATCTTTGATGACATCTAGATCGATTCTTTTTGAAGCAATCTTTTTTCTAAGGTAGTAATCAACAAGTTCTTCATCTGTAGGATGGAATCTAAAACCCGGAGGGACATGCGGAATTGTATTCATATTTCACAATTATCAATTGAATTAAACACTGCATTTGAAAAGGTAGAAACATTTATTATTAGTGCTTAAGAAACAGATCAATATCGTTTTTACTCGTAAAGTGTCGAATATATATATATATATATATATATATATATATATATATATGTGTGTGTGTGTGTGTGTGTGTGTGTGTGTGTGTGTGTGTGTGTGAGAGAGAGAGAGAGAGAGAGAGAGTGATGTACCGATGAAGATGAAATTTGTATAGAAAAACTGATGGAGTATATGATGTTTTATCATATGGTGCTAAGTTGCATATGGAATCCCTAGCTAGGCAAAATGGTAGTATCAGCATAAACTTTACATGCTGATGAAAATTTCATCTCAAGAAGATATTAGAAAATTCTACTACACATGTACTTGAGTTCAATAGCTCTTGAAGAAATTTCATGCTTAACAAATTCATGGTCACATATATTACACTACTTAGCAATTCAGCCTAATATAGCGAAAAAGACGAGACACATACAATACCAATTAAAAACGAAGAAAATTAAGGGTTCTATATGTTGCAAACTACGCATGCATGATTGTATAAATCTGGAAAAAGACTTGGACAGATAGTGGAATTTAGAATATGCTAATATTATAATTAAGCTTATATATCAGTCTTAACAATATAGTGCAATTAACCTCATTCTCCTTTAATGTATAAATTTTAGTCAACGAAGAATGTAGTATTGTGTTGTATCAGTTAACCATAAGAAACATTTAAAATTTAAGCTAAAATTTTGAATTATACTTTAATATAGTACACTGCTTTTAGCCGTTCACACACACACATATATGTATATTAGGATAAGTAGAATGCCATACTTATGTCTTGTACAATAAGAAAAAAGGAAAATAAATATGCATGTACACTGTGCTTAACATCTTCAAGGGAAAGCTGCCTCTACTTGATTGTGTAGATAAATCTACTCAAGTTGGCTTTTGCTTGAGGTATATGTCACATATATGAAAACGAGTGAATTAAAGTTGTTTGCTCCACCTAGCTCAAAAGTGAAGGCTATCTAAGAATAATGCACATATAAGAAAAATTCATTACCTTTACTTGTGTTTATATATGTCATTCAAATATAGAGGTTACACATACACAAAGTGAATCAAGAAAATATGAATTTATTGCACATAATATATAACAGCATGCAATACATAATATAGAAATGGAAATAAATCATTTAAAATCAAGAATGCGTTAGTAGTGTACTTATAACCCATGACTTACTTAGTTTTACCATGAATAATTAATTAATTAAAGTTTTACGGAATCCATTGACAAACAAGGCGAGATCTTGCTGAAGAGCCTTAAAATGAAGACATAAACATATATTGATATGAAAACATATAAAAAAATAATAATAACATCGATAATTATTAATTATAAGCCACTATTTCAGTTCTCATAAATCGATGCATTCGTTATCCATTAGAATAAAGGGAAGAGGTTATGGAACATAGAAAACAGAGAGATATTTTAGGCCTTGCATCGATTTCTTAATCTATATATGAACCGTAAGATATGCAGAAGGTGATATTTTAATTTATAACACTAACATGCAAATATTAAGGTAAACTATTGGAGCAAAATCAGTCATTGCATAAACATAAATAATCCCATAAATTTTGTGGGGAAAGAGTTCATATATTCCAAATATTAAATACACAATTATAAAAGAAAGAAAAAGAATGAATCCAACCAAGAACAAGAGAGAAATGAAGAAGAAGAACCTTGATAATCCTATACAAGGAATTAACCCTAATATACAAAATTGAATGAACTTCTTTGAGAGATCTCCCAACTTTGTTTCCACCAATCAGTGTAGATAAAAGTCATACATAATTAAAGTCAATATGGTGCAAAATTCTTGGCCAAATATATATGAAGCTGACAAAAAAGATCATAAGCTAGCTTTCCTCGGGAATTGAACAGAACACAAAACAAAACAGTTTTTTTCAAGAATGAACGGATCCCGAGGAAAGGAAGGAAAAGAAAGTTGAAAGGAAAAAGTTGAGGAATGGAAAATTAGGAATAAAGGGAAATGGTTAAATATATACTCCATATAAGAAGCAAGAAAAAATAAATAACCAGCAGAAACTAATCACATTAGACTTGATTATATATCTGAAAAAAATATATCCCTCTCACAATCTTTTAATTTTTTTCTCAATATATTAGTTGTTTATGTTATCATCATCACTGGGAGTGGAAGCTTGATTGTGGGAAAAGTTACCGGGAAAAATGGGGAGGCGGAAAATGGTGGTACGTAGTACTGAAATACTCCACCCACCCTTCCCACTAGCAACTGATAAGGACAAGAAAGAAAGAAAGAAAGAAGATATTTAATCAATGGTACTGCTATTTGATGTTACCGGGAAAGGTAGAGAAGAGAGAAAATTAAAGCTCAAGACCAGAAATCTGATGGCATGGGATGAATTGGCCTTCTTAAAGCCCCCACACCCGACCAAAAAAGTGTTTTTGGTTTAAGAGTGAATAATTTATTACTCCTTATTTTATTAATTAGTTGGCAAAATTTTCAAATTGATACATAACAAATTTTATAATAGTACTCCGTTGTCTTAAAAAAATAAGTAAATTATATTTTTCACAACGTAATTTTAATAAATAAATGTTATTTAAGAGATAGTGCTATTTAAGATGAGTGTTTTAGATCCGTTATATATATATATATATATATATATATATATATATATATATATATATATATATACTCAGCTGTGTACTATACAGTCGGGCTATGACGACAGATTTTTTGAACTATAGCGACGGTTCACCCGTCTGTCGCCGTAGCCCAGAATAGCTATGACGACGGATAAAATCGTCACTAGCCCAAAAAAATGTCGCTATAGTTATTCTAGTTCAACTAATTATAATATATCACGTCCATTGTATGCTTACCAATGTAAATTTGGAATTTTGAGTACATACCCTCGTATCTTTGGGCTTAATTTAACTTCATCAAATTTAACATATTTCCACTGTCAAGAAAGAAAAGAATCAATTTTATACAAAGGAAGTATAATCTTGTTCCGAAAGACAATTAAGTATAATCTCTTTGTGAAAAAAGTAATAATTTTTTTCAATAATATATATTTACTCTCTCAAGTCTCAACAATAGTGGCCAACCACCACCTCGAGTTAAATAGAAAAATGAGGCGCGTGACACTTTATAATAATAGAATAATGGAAAGAGAGAGAGCCTAGAATAAAATTTAGCCATAAACCAAGTCCCTCAAGTCATTGAACATAATCAAAAAAATAAGTTTCCTATCACATAAAGCTGCTCACATACCGCTCACATACACTTACATGTATATTTTGATAATCCACGTGCAGAGCAAGTCATGTGGACCATCAAAATATACATATGTGATAGTAGACTTAATATTAAGGGTGTAAACGAACCGAGTCGAGCTGAATATTGAGTTGCTCAGATTTGGTTCACAAAATTTATCGAGTATAAAATAAAATTTGATTTGAGCTCATTTAGCTATCGAGTCGAGCACGATTTCGATTCGAGCCCGAGCAGTTTGAACTTTTCGAACGAATATGATCCGAGTATCAATAGAAAATTATAATTTGAAGAGGTTCGAGTAGTTTATCGAACTTTAAAATTTGCTCATATTTGACTCATTTATATTTCGAGTCAAGCTTGAATCAAATTTTTAGTCAAGCGAATACGAATCGTGTAAGACCCCAACTTTTATAAATAAAGATGAATTTTCTATAAATATCATTTTTTAATATTATGGAGTTAATTTGATATAATGTTATAGTTGTGGGTAATATTTATAAATTTTGCAAAGTAAGTAAGTTGTTATAAAATATTCGTTTGGTCGGAAAATATTCTGTTTGTCGGGGAATATTTGTACGACGACACAATCATTGGTGGACCCCACAACAGAAGTATTGTCGTAATTAGAAAACGACAAAAATTATCTTTCTATAAAATAACGGCTGAGGTGTTACCGTTAAAACCGTTAAAACTGTTGAACTACTCGGTAGTAAAAGTACAGTAATACGCGTGGTTGCATAGTAGCACACGGTATTGATTATTGATGCTTACGTAAGAAGTCACTCAGCTATACTCAATTATTGCTACAGTAATTGCTGCATCATATCTCTTAAATTATTGTCATAGTATCATCTATATAATATGTTATATTATTAAATCAATAATTGAGACGTTGTGGTAAGTTTGGTTATTTTTTTACGGGGGGGCCATATGTCATCATCTAAGAGTCTCTTCGTCAATAGTAATTACCGTCGTCAATAGTATCTATCTTGGTCAATAGTATTTACATTGGTCAATAGTATTTACTTTGGTCAATAGTAATTACTTTCGTCAATAGTAGTTGTCCCTTCAATATTACCAAGAGTCATTTGACCCTTCGTTAAGACCAAGAGTCATTTGACCCTTCGTTAAGACCAAGAGTCACCCTCAGTTTTTCTATAAATAGAGGCCTAGGACTTCATTATTTTTCACGAATTCACTGAACTCTAGAGAGAAACTATAGAGAGAAACTATAGAGAGAGAGAAGAAGAGTATTCTGCTACTTAACTACTTCAGCTCTTCTTTAAAACGGTAAGGGGTGTTATTCTTTCTTATTCATGAAGAGAACTGTTGTTATTTCATTTCTTATTATTCTGTTGGAATAACCTGTATACGCGGTCTACCCTATACTTGGTGACATTCTTCTATTATTCTGTTGGAACATCCTGTCTGTATGTTTTACACCGGACCTGGTTCTATTTTTATTATTATTCTGTTGGAACATCATGTCTGTGTGTTTTACACCAGACCTGATTCCGTCTTTATTATTATCCTGTTGGAATATCCTGTCTGTGCGTTTTACGCCGGACCTGGTTCCATTATTTATTATTCTGTGGGAATAACCTGTTTGTGCGGTCTATCGCATGCATGGTGATTTCTTTTGTTATTCTATTCTTTATTATACTCAGTTAGTTAAGTTTTTGACTTCTATACTCCATGAAATTTGTGGAATATCCTTGATAATTGCGTTTCATTCAGTATCTTTTCATGAAAATATTCTTCTAAGCATTCTTGAATTTTACTCCACAAAGCAGTATCATGTTGACAATTTGGACGTTGTTAATTCTTGGATAAATTAATTCTTGAACTTGTTTTATTGAATTCTTATATCATTGTCATCATCCTCATGTTTATAAAATGTTGAAAGTCATCTGTGACCTGTAGTGCATAGATGGACTTGGTATGATTATGACCAGGGATTATTCGGTATAATCATGACCGTAATGTTACAAATGATGTGATAAAAGTCCTCATTGGCCCGTAGTGCATTGATGGACAGTTGTTGACATGATCATGACCATTAATGAATACACGAATATCCTTGGCCGTAGTGCATGTAACGACCCCAAAATAGGTCCATTCCACCCAACCCATTCTGAGTCGTCAAATACATGGTACAGAAAATAACTACAACTTTATTACAACAATTGTCGTGCAAAATACAACAACACATATGCTGTGAGTTTGGATACAAATATATACCAAATGTGACTCATGTTCCAACCGTGGACATCACCTCACAATAACACCTTACATAAAGGTATAGTCAAAAACTGTTTTAGAAATTAGAATCTTTGGGAAGTGCTCAAGGAAACCTTCGTACATGGGAGGCCACGCGTCTAGGTTATGATAGATATCATATGGCCACAGAATTATCCTTGGTTGACCCAATAGACCCCAAAGAAAAACGAAAAGATTACTATCATATTCTTCCCAATGGTGAGTCTTCTCTTTACTTATCATTATCTCCACTGTCTCTAATTGAGAATTATACTTCAAACAAACACCAAGATTATATAGGTAGTGCCCATAGATATACTCAGTAAGTGAATGAGCACATCCCTGTCTTATGATGACACGAGGTTGTATGTCGTTAGACATCTTGTATGATAGTGGCAAACCACCCTTCCAACGTTGGGTACACCTTACCCTATTGGATTCACCAAATATAACTACTAAATGAACTTTTCTATACTGCTTCGGGAGAACATCCACAGCTAGAGACCACCGTTCTATTTACCCTCGCTCGACCCAGCTACACTCTTATTACCTGAAAGGAATTGTGAAGCAAAAGGGTGAGCACAACTAGCTCAGTAAAGAATATCATGACTAAAGATAATTAAATTATCAATAGCCTTCATCAATAATAAATCAGAGATTTAGAACATATGGTAAATGATAAAAATTTCAACCATAGTTGCAGCGGAACGAGCAATCCATTAGAAGAGTCAAATAGACTATAAAGTCTATTATCTTCTCCATGTTAAAAATCCACCAATAATATTTTATCCATGTAACATCACTCAACAGTTCCTTTCCACAATCATATGAATAACTCATAATCATAATTGTGACTATAAATTTTTTTCGCACCCAGGACGAAGAATATTTTCATCACCTGTCTTTACCTGAAACATCAAAGATCATGGTTATACCAAATCACAGTTCCTGTTTATAATCATACTAACAAATCCATATTTGCACTACGGGCCAAAGATATTCATCAACAAACCATCTTTGCACTACGGGCCAAAGATATTCAACAACAGTTCATCTTTGCACTACAGGCCAAAGATATTCATCAACATATCATCTTTGCACTACATGCCAAAGATATTCAACAACAGTTCATCTTTGCACTACAGGCCAAAGATATTCATCAACAGGCCATCTTTGCACTACATGCCAAAGATATTCATCAACAATTCATATTTGCACTACAGGCCAAATATATTCATATCTCAAAGAAATATATAATCATTTCAGAATTTATATAAACAATAATTATAACCATGTTGATCAATTCACCTTTGCACTTAAGCTTAAGATTTTCAATTATAAATTCAATGGTCATGATCATACCAGTCACAATTTAACTTTGCACTACAGGCCAAAGAGAACCCTAGTCATGATCATACCAATAATCTACCCATCTTTACACTCCAGTGAAAGAGAATTTCAACATCAAGGTTATAAAAATGTTATATATGATAATAAAAACAATATGATCAACATATAGATTTAATCTCAAGAGTAATATTCATAACTCAACTATAATTTGGTCAGAAAAAGAAACCAATTTTATCATGAATAGTAACTCGTGAATAGTAACCCATGAATAGTAACTCGTGAATAGTAACCCCAACACAAAAGATAGAAATTCCACAATAAAATCCATACCAATATTTTGGTATAATGATATTGAAAGAATAACATTTCTTAAATTTATAAACAATTTATTTTAATTGTTTACACTTTACTAAATAAATCATTTAATCATTCTAAAATGTTAAACTCATAAGATTTCATCACCAATAACCAAAAATCCTCATCAAAAATCTACATATACCTCATATAGGATTCTCAAGCCATAAAATCCTATTTTCTAATTTTCTTTCTTCACAAAACATATTTAATTCATTTACTCATAACTAGACTATTTTTATGAAAAATATCAAATCAGTTCCAAAAATATTTCTTTTCTGGAATTTAGCATAATATAGTCCCATGGTGAACATATATTTTTCTCAGAATTTTTAAAAGTCATTTACTATTTTTCATATGGCCAAAATAGCCGAATATTTAGACATTTATCAAAAATTGTACTTTTGTCTAAAAATTCTGAAATTTACAGAGTATACTTCTATCATATACATGTACTCCCAATAAAAATTTCATCAATTTTGGAGTTAACCACAAGGAATTATAAGCGGTTACTTTTAAAATAGTCTTTTCTCATAAAATTCATAACTCTCAATCTATACATCCAAAAATCACCATTTTTGGACACAATCAATAAAACTCATCAAAATATCATTTCAAATTTTTCCATAATTTTTGAAGATCAGAAAAATTACGAAACTGAAAATCATAACAACCCTTAAAATCCATTACTATCCCTTACTATCCCTTACCTCAAAAGAGCAGTACTTCTGACTGGATATCGGATATGATGCTGAAGGAAACTTGCACTGATGAATAGCAACTCACCAAGTATCTAAAAACTCACAAAATATGCTTCATAATATAGAGAGAGAAAGAGAGAAAGCTTATGTTTCTGGTGTGATTTTCAATTCTAACTTAGCCCTCTATTTATAGGAAAATTTTGGTAGGTTTGACCTGCAACCTGATGGCTTTACCTGCTACTATTCCCACCCACCACATTTGAAATATAATTCAGCACATTTCTTTACCAACCACAAGTGGGGCCCACCAATTCTAGAATTTTCCACCAAAATGATTTATAACCTGATTTCTGAATCAGCCACCTCTTAAAATTCATAATAAATCATACGTTCATTTTTAACGGTTCAAAATTTGTGGGCATATACTCAACTTATATATGTATAACATATCCAAAAATTACCACGATCCAACGGTCGGATTAAAAATTATAACCCCCAAAATATCTCAAAAACCCTGATTTTTAATACCTCCATTCCGACAAAAATACGGATAAAAATCTCAACATTAACTCCTTCATTTTTTAACCACAAAAATATATCTCTCATTTATATCCACATAAAATAAATATTTTCTTATCATATGAATCAATAATTAATTATTCACAAATAATATTACAGAATCACATTTATGACAACCAGGCCGTTCCCAAGAAAGAGGGGGCTTTCCAATAAGGATTTCTCCTTACTGGCGCGCAATTAGATGACCAAACCTCTCCTTAGACAGAACTTTCTAGACATTGCCAATAATGTTATCTAATAATACTATTCAAATAATATGAATTATTGATCTGATAATGGGAAATACTGTGCAGCAACAATTATTGAACAACAATAATACAAAATTTTAACGTAGCAATTATTGAATCAATAAAATAAAATATTGAACAGTAATTACTGCAACAATTATTGAGTAGTGCCTTCCTTCGTAAGAATCAATAATTTCAAAAATACTATGCAATACCGTGTGCTACTGTGCAATAACGCGTATTACTGTATTTTAATCACCGGGTATTCCAACAGTGTTAACAGTAACAACTACGTCGTTATTTGTAAAAACTCAAATTTGTCGTTTTCTTCACCCGACAGTTATTCGTTATGGGGCCCACAAATAGCTGCGCCGTCGTACGAATATTTCCCGACAGAAAAATATTCCACGACCAAACGAATATTCCCCGACAACAATGATTATTTTATAACCACTTGTGTATTTTGAAAAAAATCATATATCACCCTTAACTTTAACATTTATCAATTTAACCATTTACTGAATAGTAATTATAAGAAAAATTGAATACTTTTATTTCATAAAATTCGGGGTCTTACAGTGCAGGGGTGATTCGATGATGTGGATTATTTTATTAAGCTGAGTCCCAATGATCACAGTGTTGAAAAACCTTTTAAATCATAAAAGATAGTAGAGTTTATTTTCTACTTGACTCTTTTAATGGATTGCTTGTTCCGCTGCAGTTAAACTTGATGTCTATTATATTTTATCAGTTTAACATTGTTGAAGGCTAATGATAATTTATTCTGCATTATCTTAGTCATAATATTTCTTACTGGGCTAGTTGAGCTCACCCTTTCTTTCACTGTTCTCTTCAGGAAATGAGAACGTAGTTGGGGCAAGTCGGGGAACGGAGTGATGGTCCAAATGATAGTATTAGTTAGTAGTCCTCACTATTCTATGTAATGGTGTGTTAATAAATGTAATGAGGACTCCTTTTGAGTATGAATACTCTCTAGAAGATAATATTTGTATTCAAACTCACAGTTTATGTTTTGTCGTATTGTACACGACAGTTGTATTAGTAAGTTGTATTTGTATTCTGTACTATGTATCTGACGACCCAAGATGGGTGATGTATACCTAATTTTGGGTGCGTCACAAATCGAACCGGAACTATTTACTCATTTTACAGTCTTTCTTAGTATAATCAAAATTAGTTGAAGACCCTTTTTAAAGTTAAGGGCAATAAAGATGAATAAATATAAGTTCAAGTCCTCGCCAGCAATACAAGTTCAAGTCCTCGCCAGCAACTCCATGCTGCCTCTGGTTGGTCGACCTGCAATTTTTTATTTTTATACGGATGGCGGGAGTATATTTTTCGTCTCTTCAGGAGATGAGGCCCCCACAAACCGACCCAATTGATCCGACAAAGACACCTCTCCAAATATATATATATATATATATATATGTATGAATTCGCATCGATGACAATTGATTATTGAGAACAATTAAAAAAATCATGACACATTCATATTTGTAATATTATTATATTAATATTTTGTAATATTAATATTTATAACGACAATAAACATTGACGCTAGCCAAGGCGCTGGGTATACTGTGTTTGCCTAAGGATTTTGGACCCCACAAAAGGGAATGATACGTGGCACTGATTGGGCCGGCGTGGGGCTAGGATTTGATCATTAGCCTCACAAACGCGGAGTGCAGGCCGGTTGTGCAAACGGGACCTACACCGTTATCCCGTATTGATGATGGCCCCCTCTCTCTTATAATACTTTTGCTTATGAATCAATTACATATACTGGAGGAGTAGTAGTAGTTTAGTGGAGTCATGTGCTTGTGCGTGCCGATAAGTTAGTCGACCTCTTCACTTTCTCTCACTATTTATACTAGCACGAGTAGCACGGTAGAATTCTCGGCAGCCGCAAACGTATAAATTATGTAAATTAAAATAATAATAATTTTATAAAATTTGTTAAAAATATAAAAAAAGTTATTATAAAAAAGATAAAATGATAATATAAATAAAAAATACGACACCATTACACTATTAACCTCAACAGTTTTAGTCACTTGATAAGCGCATTACATATGTAAATAATGTAAGAATAAAAATAAAAATTTAGATGATTAAACAGGAAATTTAATGCCATATATAAACTAGCTGGCTAGCTATGGAAACCTCGGGTCGAAGATTTTCTTTGATCAAATCTAGGTTTGAAGTGCATATTGTATTAAATTAAGTGGAATAATAATAATAATTGGATTTGTATTTGAAAAGTATTAATTAGTAAAAGAAATAAGCACCTATGTATGTATTGTCCCTAGTTAGCTATCATTCTGTCATGAACATAACGCATAAGGTAGATGAAAGATAAGTAAGTCCTCCCTCCATATGCACATATTAAGTGGTGGGCTGAAATTCAAGGAATGATGAAGCAAGCCTTGATCATTACTGGTATACACTCATTATTGTTTCGGCTCCCCACGTTTCAACAACTTGTTCCAAAACCCTAACTAAGTAAAACCTGTCCATAAATATATATATATATATATATATATATATATATATATATATATATATATATATATATATATATATATATATATATATATATATATATGCAGTACAAACTTAGATGACTAACTTCTTTCGTATACATTAGAAAAAAGATGGTAAACTTAACAGTTCGTAAAATGATATTCCTATATATATGGTGGTTGATTGAATTAATTTTGAAATTTGGTGTTTCTGGCCAAGTCCCATGTATACTCCTATCCAAGTCTATCTTGTTAAATAAATTATATTTCTAAACTTGTTATTGCATATAATAAAATAATTAAATTAATCTTCACATTAGGTACTTACACGAATTGAGAAAAGTCATCTTTTATGTATCACGTTTCCGTTACGCTTATGGGTGAAAGATTCCAATTGTTTTTCTCAATCTTATGATGAATGTATGGGTGTGTATAAAGTTCTTGAAACGAGACAATTGGAATCAAACCTTAATTGTTTTATTTATAAAATAGCTAAGGGTCAAAATTGTCTATCAATATTATAAAACCCTAATGCCCATTATGCCACATTAATATTAGTAATAATATTTATCATGAGCCACATATAATTACCAAATCTATAAATAAGGTGATTAAATTAATACAATATATAAGTCCAAAAATTTCATAAATAATAGAGGCCACATAAATAAATAAAATATTCTTAACATATCTATGTATTATGTATAAGCATGCGTCTACCTGCAGAACGTATAATGGAGTAAAGCTTAGGCAATACGAATACTAGGTCATACGTTTCGTATATATACCAATATATTTTATGCACAGGAAGACATCAAAGGTGTAAATCATGAAACACAACTCCGTACCAACTCTAAATTCGCGTTGTCAAGATCTGGGACAATTTTTGGATTATATTTTCTACTGGAAAATGAGTTGCCAATTTCCAATAATTTAATATGTAATTCACTAAGTATCCTTAAACTTATTATTTCTTCCGTTTCACAAACAGGATTTCATTTATATGTAATATTTGTTTCACAAAAAGAGATTACTTTTTATTAGTGATATTATTTTTGTTAACTTTTTCAACATTAATATTAAATTTTGCATATGGTATAATCAGACATAATTATAATTAAAAAATAAAAAAAATAAAAATTGTATATATATATATATATATAGAGAGAGAGAGAGAGAGAGAGAGAATTGAAACTTTTTTATCCCATGAAAGTCCGAGTAGTTTGTCTTCTAGTACAGTATAACATGCTAAAGTCATGTTTGGTTAGAAGGATTATAATTTTATGATTATATTTTATGTATTGTAGTTTCGAGAGTATTAATTAATTTCGGAATTTAATAGTCTTGTTCACATATTTGTTTGGAATGAGAAATATTCATTAGACAAGTTAAAATAATCACATGAATGTTATGTTTGTTTTGTCTAAGATTATTTAAAGAATTGGATAAAAATATATTGATTGGACTATTATACTATTATTACTATTAACAAAAAGATCCTATTCTCAAAATCAATAGTGTGAGTATAAATTGATAGAATATGATACACCAATCATTTTTAAAATGATTAATGTTAATTTTGTCTATAATTTTTTAATCTAGCTCAAAGGATAGGAATTATAATACTTAATTTGTTGAATATGATATTAAATAATTCTCTTTTCAAATTATTTTTATTATCTTTAAACTAATAGTTCAAGTCTAATTTTAAAAACAAACAAGTCACTAAAAATTAATAATTAAATTCTAAATATTATACTTATAAATAAACATATCCTCAGAGTTTAATATTATGTATAGACAATAATGATTTTTTTTTGTATCACTTAATTAAGTGCCTTACCCCAATACAAAAGGCTAGTAAAATAGAAGAAATTGATAATATTGTTGTGGCCGTTGACCCTTTGACCACGAATATCCTGGTCAACACTTCACAAACAGTATCATCATGTACTATTTTAGTAGTAATATCTTAAGGTTCATTACATTGGTGTGTTGGGTATGAAAAAACATGTTATTAGCAAATAGCAATAATGATGTTAATAGCAATACAGAAAATGATTGCAGTTTGGTTTATGTGTCCCCTTCAGTATAATAATGTTGAAAATAATAATAATAATAATAATAATAATAATAAGAAATTACTAGAACAAATAAAGGGTTAGTTGTGGAGTTTTAAATCATTATTACCGTCACCTTCCTGTGAATATTCAAAAAGTAAAACAATGAAGCATGTCTAGAAGAGCTTGTAGTATACGGATCCTGTTAGCATGAAGTAAACTTTAGCACATGTTAAGTTCACTTCATACTCAATACAGTGCTGACATACAGACGGGAGGGTGATTTTTCCGCCCGCATGTCAGCACTGTATTGGTCATAAAATGAATTTACCATAAAATTCACTTCATACTAATCACTCCCGTAGCATAATATTATACTTGACGGGAAGAAGAAAATAAAGACGTGCATTGACTAGGAAAAATTAATAATGTTGAGGTGGCAGTGTCAAACAATATAAAGGTTATTACTGCATGTATTTGTATTTGTTGATAACAGTGGTGAATTTGTGATTGATTACATAATAAATTAATGATAACAACAAAATTACGTGACGTTATTTTGAGAGCACTAATGTTACGTTAATTACGTACTCTAAATTACAATTTGGTGAAAATAAATAAGTGTTAGATAGAATAAACGAAAGATAGCCTGCTTGCAGAGTTGAAGGAGCGAGAATATATACATCATTCACATAGCAATTATATATATATATATATATATATATATATATATATATATATATATATATATATATATATATGCAATGTAGGTTAAAGCATGAATCACGAGCTAATGATTTAGCATATATTATAAAGATCGATGCATCCTTTACCCTAAAACTGAATTATATGAAGTGGGGTGAGAATATATAAAGGAAAATACAATAGTCAACTGTTTCCATCATGTCTCTTTCTTTCTTTTTTACAATTTATTTTAACTAGCTAAGTGCTTGCAAAGCATTGGTTGTTTTTTAAATAAAATTATTTTTAATTTATTTTATATAGTGGTTATACAATATATTTTTGAATTTTAAATTTACTTCATGTTATTATTAGAATAATTATAAATTTTTCAAATACTCACAAATGCGTATTACTAATTAATATGATTCTTTTGTTATTTTTAATTTAATATTAAATTTTTATGTAGTTTCAAATTTTAATATGTAGTTTTTATAATTAATCATTCATATTTATATATGTTTTTTTATAGTATTTATTAATTAAAAATAAATTCTATAAAAAAATAAATTGTTGCAAAATAACAAGTTACGACCATAATTTTAGTTTTAAAAGGTAATTAAATTTTAATCAGTAATATACAAGTCGGGATTTTTTTAAAAAAAAAATTAATTAACTCAATTTCTCCGTTGGTTTACAAAATTTTAATCATTAATATATATTGTTAAAATTGGGTTGTAGAAAAAGGTAAGATTAAAAAAAGTTAAAATCACCCATAAAAAAGATTACAAAAAACAGAATATTTCGCAACTTTTCCTATAACATCTCTGCTTCAATTTTCGGAGTTTACGGAGAGTAAAATAATGGGTCCTTTATAATAATATATAATATTTAAAAAGTAATTATATTATTAGTGCACTCATAAAATATTTACACAATTAATATATTTTTTATATTTATTTATAATATTAGTGTAATTAGGATTCCTTAATTTAGGGAATTAGTATGCAATTAGGATTCAATTCATAATAATAAGGAAACCTAAAATCAAGGAGAAATAACTAGCATAATTAATAATTCAAATCAAATATCTTGGATCTAACAACAAATTTAAATTCAAAAATAATAATTAAAATTCAAATATTCAAAAGTTTGGCAACGTCATCTTTCTCCTCTCCTTCGCCGGTCATCTTCCTCCTCCCCTTCGCCGCCGCTTCAACACCATGGACGTCGATCTCCTCATCCATTACGGCAACAGCTGACATTGTGACGAAGGTTGATTTAGTCTAGAAATTAAAATGAGAAAAAGATAAATTTTAATGATTTATACAAAGGTAACCAAAAGAAATTTCAGTACAATTAATAACCAAAACTTTCAAAGGTAACAATTTTAGTTTATGTTGATTACATTTGTATTAAAGTTTGGCTACCAACTGCCCTATGAAAAAAAAATCTATAATATATTTTTTATAATTAATTGATAACCCAAAAAAACTGAATTGGTTACCTTTGTATTAAGGTTTGGTTACCAACTGCATTATAAAAAAAATCTACAAATAGATTTTTTTTAATTAATTGGTAACCCAATAAAATTGAATTAATTATATTTGTATAAAGTGTTAGCTACCAACTGCACTATTAAATAAAAAAATCTATAATAAATTTTTTAAAAATAAATTAGAAACCTAATAACACTGAATTGGTTACCTTGGTATGAATGTTTGGCTACCAACTGTACTATAAAAAAATCGCAGCAATTGTACTATGAAAAAATCGCAGGTGGAGGATGGCGTTAACAAGTTGGGGTTGTCGGCGTTAATGGTGGAGGAAGGCGGAGGATGGGGACTGTCTATGTTAATGGTGGAGGATGACGTTAATGATGGAGGAGGGCGAAGGAAAAAGGCGTTAATGGCGGAGGAGGACGCTAACAAGTTGAGACTGTAAATCGGGAGGAGTAGAAGACTGACAAAAACGAATGAAGCGTGATTTTTATTAAGGAAAGAAAAAATATGCTATATAATTTACTTATTAATTACTTAATTTAATAAGTAAATCAATATTAATCCCCTAAATTAAGAAATCTTAATTGCATACTAATTTTCTAAATTAAAGAATCCTAATTACATTAATATTGTAAATAAATATAAAAATGTATTAATTGTATAAATATTTTATGAGTAAACTATTGTTGTAATTATTTTTAAAAATATAATAGAATATATAATTGTTCCTAAAATAAAGTAAGGGATGATTTCAATATATTTGGGTACAACCAAATATAGTTCTAAACTATGCACAACTTGAATTATAAAATATAGATATCCAACCCAATAGATCGATCTAGTTAAGTTTGGGTTGTAAAATGGTTTTCCTACTATATTGCCAGAGCTCTAATTACACATTTGGAAGACGATCAAGAGATTCTGATCTGCTAAAGTGACTTAATTCATTTGAACAATTCCCGAGCTTATCAATTTCTGGATCTTGTTCATCACAAGAGGGTTTTTCATGTGCTCCTGTGAAGCCTTGGGATTCTCCTGCAAATCAACCAACACCTGTCGAGAATACCACCCACGTTACTCAAACACAAAGTTAATTAGAAACTCAGCAACTTCAGTATGAGAAGCTAAACAAGAAACCCCTCCCTCCCTTTAAAAATCCCCAAAATGTACCTGTCTCATAACAGGATCCGAGAGAATGTTCTGAACCTCTGGGTCCTGCATTGCCTTACCCTGCAAAAGTTAAATCAACTTCGAATTAGATCTCAAATTAACCTCAACCAACTGAACTCAACACAAGTGCTTCAAGTTTCCAAACCTGTCGCTCCTTCAATTCCTCAGGGCTCAAACCCCCACGGCTAGCCTTGTTAATTTGATCTACACATCTGCAGAAAATTTGGTGTACCAATTGGCATATTCAGAAACACTAAAGAAACTCATAATCGAATGAAAGCACACAATAACGACTGTCAATGACAAATACCTCCGAACACCATCTAGCAATTCTTGGTTGCGAGCATCATGTTTCAATCCCTCTTGATATGTTTCCAAAGCTTTGTCATAATCTTTCATAAGAAACTGGGCAGCCCCTTTTCTGGTATACCCCTTAGCAAATGTGGGATCAAGCTCAATACACTTTTCTGCGTCCTTCAATCCCTCGGGCAATGCCCCAAGTTTTGTGTAGCAAGCCGCTCTGTTGCTGTATGCCTGAGAAAGACATCAAAGATTTGTGCATCTTAACACTTAATAGAAGCATTTCTCCTACAGAATAATGTGTACACAGTAGTAAAAACCCAAAACAAGGACAAAACCTTATGGTCCTTGGGATTCCTCCTCAAAGATTCTGTATATTGCTTAATTGCTTCTGGATACTTCTGTTGTTTGAAATACTCATTGCCTGATGAGAAATGTAGATTAGTCAAGTACTTGAGGAAAGGAATACAATGCTACAGGGTGTTGGTTTATATCTTTTATGATTTTAATGATGACAATATTCTTGGGTTTGTATTTAGTGTAATGGACTTTGTTTAAATTGTTTGGGCTGATTTAATTTGTTGATTTCTTGGTTGGCCCAAAATTGATTAATAGTCCATTAGTTGATAAATTCAAAGGTATTATTATTGCTGAAGATTTACTTAATATATATATATATATATATATATATATATATATATATATATATATATATATCCTGCTTAGAATCAAATAAAGATATGCGATCTTAATTGATTAAGAGTCTGTTACGGAATCCATCATGGCTATGCAATCTATTAGAGTATTTCAATCAGTCTCTTTCTCTCCTTATTTTATGCTATTTAGTTTGCTTTGGAAACCATCTGTTTAAAAAAGTTGTTGAGGAGATTATATTATATCTGTTGATAAACAAATTTCTCGAAACATGTGACTTCCCAACTGGACCAAGTCTTTTATATTAACAGCTCTTTTTTAGCTGTTGGTCATATTATTATAAATACTCCTCCTTCTCAGCTAATCATAGTGCAGAATACTTGAAGCTCTTATGAGTTCAGGAAACTTTAAGCTAATATCAAGTTTGATATCTTCAGAGAGAGCTATCAAAGTCTAATTTTCAGCAAGTCCTTGTTCTATTGTTGATCCTTTATTGGCTGGAAAATTATAGCATATTGTATTTAAAATTCTTTGTATCAAATTTTGAGTTCAAGCCTTGTTTGGCTTGACTGATCCAGTAGTGGATAGGGTCTATTCAAAGAGAGTTTCCAAAGTTGCAGAGGTGCAAAGGGCAGTAGTGTCCATCTCAATGTGAAGCAAGGAGTTTTTCTTTGTAATTAATCGAGTTTTAAAGATTAATAAAAAGAGTCTCTGATACCAATTGGTATTGGACGTGAATTAGGCCACTAGATAGAGGATAGAGGATAAGAGTTGAACTACGAAAAAATCCTTGTGCTTGTGGTTTGTTATTTCCTGTGGTTTGATCATTTAAAGCTTACTCTGTATTTGAAAACATTTACACAATAATGGAATGCTGATAAATAAAGTATACTAAAGTAAAATTTATTCTAAAACAGACAATATAAGTCACTCTTCACCTGTCTGTTTTAGTTTTGTAACAAGAAAATAAAAATTTGACATTGTTAGTCACGTTTTAGTTTAGACACCTATTCACCCCCCTCTAGGTGTGCACATATACAGAATTACACAGGGAACAGAATACGGTAGACAACCCTCGACTAGAAAATATAGAGTGGAAGAGTACCTTTCTCACGCACCTCGTCAGCTAATTTTGGATCAAAATACTCTTGTTGCTCCAGATCTTTCTTTGCTTTCTCAGCGTCATTGAGTTTCTTCAGTGTGTCTGGGTTGCGATGTTCCGTCAATGCTTTCTGGAATGTCTCAATAGCAGGTTCATAGTCCTTTGAGCTTTTCGCCGTCTTGACTAAGGCAGTCCCCTTTCTTGTCAACGCCCTCGCAACCATCTTATAGTCTGACCTAAGTTCTCTTCCTCTTTCAACAGCCTATCACAATCTTTGATGCATTCCTCATACTGGGAAAGATGAAGAGTTAATAAAATTAACATTCATAATCCATTTTCCTTCATTGACAAAATGGATTGCAGAGAATTTAAGTAATAAACAAATGAGAAGGTTTCTTACGTCTTTCTCACATCATAGAGCACTTGAAACTCATGCATTAACCAACATTCAGTCACATTAATTGCAACAATCTCTAGAATTTTAGCAGTATCAACTATGTATAGCACTAATTGTAACTAAATAAATGAAAACCAAATAGCAGTGCAATGTAATAGTAACAACTTTAATTAAAAATCAACGAGTGAGAAAATCTACTTTGCACATTTTGTAAGTTTTATGCTTTCTTTTTCGTTGACTAAATGTTAAGAATCAAATTAGAATGACAAGTTTAAAATGGAAAATGAGAGATGGTAAGATGTTCTACAAAAAGAGTCCTATTTGCAAACCAAAAAATAATATATATATATATATATATATATATATATATATATATTGTTCAACAAAAGAACTCCTCTTTTTATTGATGATATTTTTTTTATAGAATTACATAATTTCCTCAAGTACAACAACACAATTGCATTATCATGCCATTGTTACTAAACTAAATTCTCATTATATTTAGGAATAAACATGGAATAAAAACATATCCTTAAAGTTTGCAAATTTTGCAAATAAGAATTTTTGTGGAACGGACTGAGTAACAGTACAACCTCACACGTTGAATGGGAAACAAAGCAGTATGACCGACATATTTTACAAAACGATAAGATAAAAATTTACCATAGAATAAGTGTGATAATGATCCAAACACGGCTTTTGCCAAAAGAACAAAAAACAAGTACATTTCGAAACGGCTTTCGCCAAAAGAACAAGAAACAAGTACATTTTATACAAGTATACGGATCCTGATTACTTAAGTTCATCATTAATAGAATAAATACAAACCGCTACTTAAGTTGATCATATATAGGATTTTTTAAATTTATTATTTTTGACAAGTCATCATAAGGACGTAAATTAAAATGCAATCTTTAGCCAAATTGCTTAGCCCCAAAAGTAATATGAAGCACCAATTCAAACTATCAGGCTTACAACATTAGATTGCATAAAGATTGAGACTTTTCAGAACTTGGAAAGGAAAAAAAAATATTTGCTGTTCAATATTTGAAAATGTAAAATAAGATTGAAGCTTGATAATGCGTGTACCTTTCCCATTTCAAAATACACAGCAGCCCTGTTTGTAATAAAGGATATATCAGTATCGTCCAATTCAATGGCTGCGGTATAATGCTGAATTGCCGTCTCAAAATCCTTCTTCTTATAAGCCGCATTTCCTGCTTCCTTCTCTTTTTGTGCCTGTGCCTTTCTCTCTCTACTTTCCCTCTCCTCATCTAATACTTCCATATTCTCCGGCTCCAGTTCAGGCTCCCGCGTCTTCTCCTTCACAGGCGGCTCCTCCTCAGCAGCTCTCTTCCTCTCCGGTTGAGCATCCGGCATTTCCATATCCTCCTGAGATTGTGCTTGAAGCTTAATGTTAAGCAAAACGCGAAGAGCTTGCATAACCCTCGGATCCTTCAAAAATAGATTCAAATTGCTAGGGTTTTTCTGAAGCTCCTTCATCATATTAACAAAATCGGGCTGCTGTATATAAACCCTAGTGGAAGGATCGGAAGTCAGCTTAGCCCACATCTCCGGCCCAAACGCGTCGCCGAACGGGTTCGGAGGCTTAGCTCGGGTTGCCGCGGTCGACTGTGCGTCGGATAGTCCGGATTTTAAGGCTTCATTGTTTGGGTCAATCTCGAGGCCCTTCTTGTAAGCTTCTACGGCGTCGTTGTAGTTGTGGAGGCCGACGTGAGATGCGCCGAGCCGGGAGTAGCCCTTGGACCAATCAGGCTTCAGCTCGACTGTCTTTTTGGCATCGGATAAGGCATCGGAGTAGTTGCTGAGAGAAGCGTAGGCGGCGGATCTGTTGGAGTAAAGCACGTGGTTGGTGGGGGACATGCTAATCGCATCGGAGAAGTGACTTACGGCGTCGGAAAAGTTACCGGCGGCAAACGCCGCGTTTCCTTTGGCTTTAGCTTCGTCCGCCATTGTTTGTTGGCCAGTCTTCGTAGTCGTCGATTGGGCAGTGTTTGGGAAGGAGGGGCTTTACTGGAAAAAGGAAAAAGGAAAAAGGAAGAGAAAAAAAATATTTATAGGTTGATTTGTCTCTAATGTTTCCATAAAGTTCTAATTTGGAGAGGTTGATTGTAGGAGGTAAATTTAGAGATGGGCTGTTTGGCCACAAATCCCAATCTTCACTCCAACCTTATTCCTTTCTTATGTACTCAAATGGAGTATTAATCTAAAAATGTCATAATTAGTCTACGATTATAAAATGAGTTAATAATTTTAGAATTATAAAATAAGTTAATAATTTTGATATGCAAACAAACATAATGTCATGTGATTAAGGAGTGGTGAAAAAGAAAAAGAAAATTTGTATTATTGTGTAGTGATTAGTTCCCAAATATTATGGAATAAAACAATTAATTTCATTAAATAGAAAATATTAGCACATTGCATAAATAGTGTGCATCACATAAAATAAAATTACATTTGCTCCTAATCACTACTATTTACTAACTATTGTTTGTTCTATTAGAGAATGGTGTCTGATATAAAGAAGAAACAACAATTTTATAGTGTCTATAAATAAGTTATTAAAATATATAAAAGTATAAGTTAGTATGCATGTACAAATCACAGGGCTAGACAGCCTAGACTATCCGTAAGACCTCAATTTTTATAAATAAATATTAATTTTTTTTCTCGAAATATCATTTTTACTATTATGGTGTGGTTTTGATAAAATATTATAGTTTTAGGTATTATTTATAAATTTTACAAAGTATGCAAGTTGTTATAAAATATTCGATTGGTCGGAAAATATTCGTTTTAACAGGAAATATTCGTACTGCACAATCATTGGTGGACCTCACAACGAAATTATTGTCGGAATGAGAAAACGACACAAATATCTTTTTATAAAAATAACGGCGAAAGTTTTTCCATTAAACTGTTGAAATACCCGGCGGTAAAAGTACAGTAATACGTGTGGTTGTATAGTAACACACGGTATTGATTATTTGATACTTACGTGAGAAGTCATTCTGTAAGACCCCGAATTTTATGAAATAAAAGTATTCAATTTTTCTTATAATTACTATTCAGTAAATGGTTAAATTGATAAAAGTTTAAAGTTATGGGTGGAATGTGATTTTTTTTTTAAAATAAACAAGTGGTTATAAAATAATCATTGTTGTCGGGTGTGACGCCCCCAAAATAGGTATACAACACCCATTCTGAGTCGCCAAAATATATGGTACAGAAACAACTACATCTTTATTATTACAACACAAGAACTGTGAGTTTAAATACAAATATTGTCATTTAGACAATATCCACACTCAAATAAGCCCTCATTACAATTATTGATACATTATTTCACAAAAATAGTGAGGACTACTAAAGTAACTTCTAGAACCATCATTCCATACCCCGACTAGTACTCGCTACATTCTCGCCTCCTGAGAAAAATGGAACAAAAAGGAAAAGGGTGAGCTCAACTAGCCCAGTAAAGAACATTATGACTAAGATAATACAGAACAAATTATCGTTAGTCTTCAACAGGGAAAAATCTAATAGAATACAATAGACAACAAGCTTTAAATCAATAACTGCAGCGGAAACAGCAAACCATTAGAAGAGTCAAGTAGAGACTGAGTTCTACTATCTTCTAAGATTTAAAAGTCCATCATCAATATTTTATCCCTGTAACAACAATCAATAACCATCTTTAATCAAATATTCATCTTTGCACTACAGGCCAAAGATATTCATTTGTATCACCAGTCGGTCATGTTCATCTCAACACCTGTTCATCTTTGCACTACGGGCCAAAGATATTCAGTAATATCATCATTTAGGACTGAGGATGATGAAAAATATATTAAAGAAAACGAATCCAGTGAAACAAAATAACAAATATTAAGGATTCGTATTTCGATTTATTCATGTCCAAAAAATACCTTATAATTATTCATAGTGAAGTAGAATTCAAGAATGATCAAAACATGGATACAATCAAAGCTAGTACCCAGAATAGATATTTTGGACGAAAAGAAGAAAATTTTATTTTTCGGTGAATAGTAACTCGTGAATAGTAACTCGTGAATAGTAACTCATGAATAGTAACCCCGACGTGAAAAGTTCCAAATTTGATAAAAATTTCCAACCAATATTTCGGCATAATGATATTGAAGAAATAATATCATTTTTGAATAAAATAACATCCCTTACCTCGTACAGACAGTACTTCTAGTCGGAATACCGGTATAAGGCTGAAAGACACTTGCTCTGATGAATAGAAACTCTCAAAGTATCTAAATACTCACAAAATACACTCAATAATCTAGAGAGAGAAAGAGAGAAAACTTGTTTCTGGTGTGATTTTCAATTCTAACTTTGCCCTCTATTTATAGGAAAATGTTAGCACGCCGAAGCAGACTTAACCTGCAACCTGATGGCTTTACCTGCTACTATTCCCACCCACCACATTTGAATAAAAATCTCAGCACATTTCTTCACCAACCAAGAGTGGGGCCCACCAATTCTAGAATTTTCTACCAAAATGATTAACTCCGAAAATTCAACAATTTCTGAACCAGTCATCTCGTAAAATTCATAATAAACCATACATTCATTTTTAACGGTTCAAAATTTATGGACATATACTCAACTTATATATGTATAACATATCCAAAAATTACCACGATCCAACGGTCGGATTAAAAATTATAACTCCCGCAAAATATCTCAAAAACCCTGATTTTTAATACCTCCATTCCGACAAAAATACTGATAAAAACCTCAACATTAACTCCTTCATTTTTAACCACAAAAATATATCCCTCATTTATATCCACAAAAATAAATATTTCCTTATCATATGAATCAATAATTAATTATTTATAAATAATATTACAGAATCACATTTATGACAACCAGGCCGTTCCCAGGAAAGAGGGGGCTTTCCAATAAGGATTTCTCCTTACTGGCGCGCAATTAGATGACCAAACCTCTCCTTAGACAGAACTTTCTAGACATTGCCAATAATGTTATCTAATAATATTATTCAAATAATATGAATTATTGATCTGATAATGGGAAATACTGTGTAGTGACAATTATTGAAACAACAGTAATATAAAATATCAACGCAGCAATTATTGAATCAATAAAATAAAATACTGAACAGTAATTACTGTAACCATTGTAACGCCCCCAAAATAGGTCCATTCCATCCAACCCATTCTGAGTCGTCAAATACATGGTACAGAAAACAACTACAACTTTATTACAACAATTGTCGTGCAAAATACAACAACACATATGTTGTGAGTTTGGATACAAATATATACCAAATGTGACTCATGTTCCAACCGTGGACATCACCTCACAATAACACCTTACATAAAGGTATAGTCAAAAACTGTTTTAGAAATTAGAATCTTTGGGAAGTGCTCAAGGAAACCTTCGTACATGGGAGGCCACGCGTCTAGGTTATGATAGATATCATATGGCCACAGAATTATCCTTGGTTGACCCAATAGACCCCAAAGAAAAACGAGAAGATTACTATCATATTCTTCCCAATGGTGAGTCTTCTCTTGACTTATCATTATCTCCACTGTATCTAACTGAGAATTATACTTTAAACAAACACCAAGATTATATAGGTAGTGCTCGTATATATACTCAGCAAGTGGATGAGCACATCCCTGTCTTATGATGACACGAGGTTGTATGTCATTAGACATCTTGTATGATAGTGACAAAACACCCTTCCAACGTTGGGTACACCTTACCCTATTGGATTCACCAAATATAACTACTAAATGAACTTTTCTATACTGCTTCGGGAGAACATCCACAGCTAGAGACCACCGTTCTATTTCCCCTTTACCCTCGCTCAACCCAGCTACACTCTTATTACCTGAAAGGAATTGTGAAGCAAAAGGGTGAGCACAACTAGCTCAGTAAAGAATATCATGACTAAAGATAAATAAATTATCAATAGTCTTCATCAATAATAAATCAGAGATTTAGAACATATGGTAAATGATAAAAATTTCAACCATAGTTGTAGCGGAACGAGCAATCCATTAGAAGAGTCAAATAGACTATAAAGTCTATTATTTTCTCCATGTTAAAAATCCACCAACAATGTTTTATCCCTGTAACATCAATCAACAATTCTGGTCCACAATCATATGAATAACTCATAATCATAACTGTAGTTCTAAATTCCTCTTCTCATCTAGGACGAAGATAATTTTCATCACCTGAAACATCAAACATCATGGTTATACCAAATCACAGTTCCTGTTCATAATCATACTAATAACTTCATCTTTGCACTACGGGCCAAAGATATTCATCAACAAGTCATCTTTGCACTACAGGCCAAAGATATTCATCCACAGTTCATCTTTGCATTACTGGCCAAAGATATTCATCTACAATTTATCTTTGCACTACAGGCCAAAGATATTCCTCAACAATTCATATTTGCACTACAGGCCAAATATATTCATATCTCAAAGAAATATATAATCATTTCAGAATTTATATACACCATAATTATAACCATGTTAATCAATTCATCTTTACACTTAAGCTAAAGATATTCAATTGTAAATTCAATGGTCATGATCATACCAGTCACAATTCAACTTTGCACTACAGGCCAAAGAGAACCCTAGTCATGATCATACCAATAATCTACCCATCTTTACACTCCAGTGAAAGAGAATTTCAACATCAGGGTTATAAAAAATGTTATATATGATGATAAAAATAATATGATCAACATATAGTTTTAATCTCAAGAGTAATATTCGTAACTCATGAATAGTAACCCCGACACAAAAGATAGAAATTCTACAATAAAATTCATACCAATATTTCGGTATAATGATATTGAAAGAATAACATTCTTAAATTTATAAACAATTTATTTAAATTGTTTACACTTTACTAATTAATGTATTTAATCATCATAAAATGCCAACTCTTACAATTTCATCATCAATAACCAAAACTCTCATCAAAAATCTGCATATACCTCATATAGGATTCTCAAGCCATAAAATCCCATTTTTCAATTTTCTTACTTCACATAACATATTTAATTCATTTACTCATAACTAGACTATTTTCATGAAAAATACTAAATCAGTTCCAAAAATATTTCTTTTCTGGGATTTAGCATAATATAGTCCCATAGTGAACATATATTTTTCTCAGAATTTTTAAAAGTCATTTACTATTTTTCATATGGCCAAAATAGCCGAATATTTAGACATTTATCAAAATTGTACTTTTGTCTAAAAATTCTGAAATTTACAGAGTATACTTCTATCATATACATGTACTCCCAATAAAAATTTCATCAATTTTGGAGTTAACCACAAGGAATTATAAGCGGTTACTTTTAAAATAGTCTTTTCCCGTAAAATTCATAACTCTTAATCTATACATCCAAAAATCACCATTTTTGGACACAATCAATAAAACTCATCAAAATATCATTTCAAATTTTTCTAGAATTTTTTTGAAGATCAGAAAAATTACGAAACTGAAAATCATAACAACCCTTAAAATCCCTTAATATCCCTTACTATCCCTTACAATCCCTTACCTCAAAAGAGCAGTACTTCTGACTGGATATCGGATATGATGCTGAAGGAAACTTGCACTGATGAATAGTAACTCACCAAGTATCTAAATACTCACAAAATACACTCAATAATCTAGAGAGAGAAAGAGAGAAAGCTTATGTTTCTGGTGTGATTTTCAATTCTAACTTAGCCCTCTATTTATAGGAAAATTTTGGTAGGTTTGACCTGCAACCTGATGGCTTTACCTGCTACTATTCCCACCTACCACATTTGAAATATAATTCAGCACATTTCTTCACCAACCACAAGTGGGGCTCACCAATTCTAGAATTTTCTACCAAAATGATAAACTCCGAAAATTCAACAATTTCTGAACCAGTCATCTCGTAAAATTCATAACAAATCATACGTTCATTTTTAACGGTTCAAAATTTATGGACATATACTCAACTTATATATGTATAACATATCCAAAAATTACCACGATCCAACGGTCGGATTAAAAATTATAACCCCCGCAAAATATCTCAAAAACCCTGATTTTTAATACCTCCATTCCGACAAAAATACTGATAAAAACCTCAACATTAACTCCTTCATTTTTAACCACAAAAATATATCCCTCATTTATATCCACATAATATAAATATTTCCTTATCATATGAATCAATAATTAATTATTCACAAATAATATTACAGAATCACATTTATGACAACCAGGCCGTTCCCAGGAAAGAGGGGGCTTTCCAATAAGAATTTCTCCTTACTGGCGCGCAATTAGATAACCAAACCTCTCCTTAGACAGAACTTTCTAGACATTGCCAATAATGCTATCTAATAATATTATTCAAATAATATGAATTATTGATCTGATAATGGAGATGATGTGCATCAACAATTATTGAAACAACAATAATATAAAATATTGAACAGTAACTACTGTAACAATTATTGAGTAGTGCCTTCTTACGTAAGAATCAATAATTTTAAAAATACTGTGCAATACCGTGTGCTACTGTGCAATAACGCGTATTACTGTATTTTAACCACCGGGTATTCCAACAGTGTTAACGGTAACAACTACGCCGTTATTTGTAAAAACTCAAATTTGTCGTTTTCTTCACCCGACAGTTATTCGTTATGGGGCCCACAAATAGCTGCGCCGTCGTACGAATATTCTCCGACAGAAAGAATATTCCACGACCAAACGAATATTCCCCGACAACAATGATTATTTTATAACCACTTGCTTATTTTGAAAAAAATTCACATATCACCCTTAACTTTAATATTTATCAATTTAACCATTTACTGAATAGTAAGTATAAGAAAAATTGAATACTTTTATTTCATAAAATTCGGGGTCTTACAACCATTATTGAGTAGTGCCTTCTTACGTAAGAATCAATAATTGGTGCAATACAGTGTGCTACTGTGTAACAACGCGTATTACTGTGTTTTAAGTACCGGGTATTCCAACAGTATTAACGGTAACAACTACGCCGTTATTAATAAAAACATATACTTGTCGTTTTCTTCATCCAATCGCTTTCCGTTATGGGGCCCACAAAAGACTGCGCCGTCGTACGAATATTCCCCGACAGGAAGAATATTCCACGACCAAACGAATATTCCCCGACAACAATGAATATTTTATAACCACTTGCTTATTTAAAATATTTACGCATTTTACCCATAACTAACCTCATTAATCAATTTAACACTTACTATTTCAAAATAATAAATAGAGGGAATTTAAATTTCATTTATTAATAATTTGGGTCTTACAACCTCCCCTCCTTATGAAATTTCGTCCTCGAAATTGACGTACGTACCTGGTGTTTCGAAAAGATGAGGATACCTCGCTTTCATTTCCGTTTCCAACTCCCAGGTCATTTCCTCAATAGCATGGTTTCTCCACAAAACTTTAACTTGTGGTATGACCTTCGTGCGTAGGACATGCTCCTTTCTATCCAAGATCTTGACAGGTACCTCTTCGTACGTTAAGTCTTCAGCTATCTCGTCCGGTTCTAACTCAATAACGTGGTCTGGGTCTTTCACATATTTACGTAACACAGATATATGAAAAACATTATGAACACGAGACATACTTGGAGGTAACGCAAGTCTATAGGCCACATTTCCTACTCGGTCAAGAATCTGAAATGGACCAATAAATCGTGGATTGAGCTTTCCTCTCTTCCCAAATCTTGTAACTCCTTTCCATGGAGCCACACGCAACAATACATGATCCCCAATGTCAAATTCCACGTCCTTCCGATGAAGATCCGCATAACTCTTTTGTCGATCCTGTGCCGTTTGTATACGTTGTCGAATCGTTTGGATCTTCTCTGTAGTTATGCGTACCAACTCTGGTCCCAACAATGTTGCTTCACCCACCTCGTCCCAGCATACTGGAGAGCGACACTTTCGTCCATATAATGCTTCAAATGGGGCCACACCTATACTTGCCTGATAACTGTTATTGTAAGAGAATTCCACCAATGGTAGGTACTTATCCCAACTCCCTTTGAAATCTAGGACACAAAGTCTTAATAGATCTTCAAGAGTTTGAATAGTCCTCTCTGATTGTCCGTCCGTTTGAGGATGGTATGCCGAACTAAATCGTAAATCTGTGCCCATAGCTTTTTGCAAGCTAACCCAAAATCTTGAAGTGAATCTTGGGTCACGATCCGAAACTATGGATACTGGCATGCCATGCAGTCTCACAATCTCATCTACGTATATACGAGCAAGACGTTCAAGGGAATAAGTCTCCCGTATCGGCAAGAAATGAGCAGACTTGGTTAATCTATCAACAATAACCCAAATAGCATTTATGCCTTGAGAAACCGTGGGAAGACCCGTAACGAAATCCATGGTAATGTGTTCCCACTTCCATTTCGGAATCTCAAGTGGTTGCAATGGACCCTTTGGTACTTGATGTTCCGCCTTTACACGTTGACAAGTTAAACACCTCGAGATAAACTTTGCAATCTCTCTCTTCATATTATTCCACCAAAATGTATGTCGTAGATCACGATACATTTTGGTACTTCCAGGATGGATTGCAAATGGTGTATTGTGTGCTTCCATCATGATCTTGTACTTCAAATCAGAATTGTTAGGAACACAGAGTCTAGAGTGAACTCGAAGTATTCCTTCTTCATCGATTCTTGCTTCTGGAATAGAACCTTCTTGCACTTTCTTCTTCATACGCATCAGCTCTATGTCCGTAGCTTGAGCAGCTTTAACTTTATCGATTAAAGTCGGTTCTACTCGTATATTTGATATCATCATGTGGGTACTTGGAGCCTTCATCTCTATCTCCATCCTTTGCAAGTCATACAAAATGGGCCTTTGTGTTAACAACATTGCACTCGTACCCGCATATGATCTTCTACTCAATGCGTCAGCTACTACGTTTGCTTTTCCAGGATGATATTGGATGGTATGATCGTAATCTTTCAACAGCTCGAGCCAACGTCGCTGCCGCATGTTGAGTTCCTTTTGGGTGAAGAAATATTTAAGGCTTTTATGATCTGTATAGATCTCCACTTTCTCCCCATACAGGTAGTGTCTCCAGATCTTCAACGCGAAAACTACTGCTGCCAACTCCAAATCATGAGTAGGATAATTCCTCTCATATTCTTTGAGTTGTCGCGAGGCATAGGCTATGACTTTCCCATGTTGCATGAGAACACATCCTAACCCTTTGCCTGAAGCATCACTGTAGATAACAAATCCATCCGAACCAGATGGTATTGTCAGAACAGGTGCCGAAATGAGTCTCCTCTTAAGCTCTTGAAAACTCTTCTCGCATTCCTCGCTCCATACGAATTTGATATCTTTCCGAGTCAGCTGAGTTAACGGGGTAGCGATTCGAGAAAACCCTTCCACGAATCTTCGATAATAACCAGCTAAGCCTAGAAAGCTACGTACTTCGGTCACCGTCTTTGGTTGCTCCCAACTTTGTATTGCTTCAATCTTCGCCGGGTCAACAGATACTCCATGTTTTGACACCACGTGCCCTAGGAAAGCTACTTCCTCAAGCCAGAACTCGCATTTCTTCAACTTGGCATATAACTTATTTTCACGCAGCCTTTGGAGTACCAGCTTCAAATGATGCTCATGATCTTCACGGCTTTTGGAATATATGAGGATGTCATCAATAAAGACAACAACGAACTGATCCAAATAATCCTTAAATACTCGGTTCATCATATCCATGAAAGCCGCAGGAGCATTAGTCAATCCAAAAGACATAACTAGGAACTCATAATGCCCGTACCGAGTTCTGAAGGCAGTCTTTGGAATATCCTCAGTTTTAACCTTCAGCTGATGATATCCAGAACGAAGATCGATCTTTGAAAAGAACTGTGCTCCTTGTAACTGGTCAAACAGGTCATCAATACGAGGTAGCGGATACCTATTCTTAATAGTGACATGGTTTAATTCCCGGTAATCAATACAAAGTCGCATACTCCCGTCTTTCTTCTTTACAAATAAAACAGGAGCACCCCAAGGAGATGTACTAGGACGAATGAAACCGATGTCCAACAACTCTTGTAGTTGGACCTTTAACTCCTGAAGTTCAATAGGAGCCATTCGATATGGGGTTTTAGAAATGGGCTTTGTACCAGGTTCAAGATCAATAAAGAATTCAATTTCTCGTTCCGGGGGTAGACCGGGAAGTTCTTCAGGAAATACGTCAGGAAAGTCAATAACAACAGGAATATTATTCAAATTTGACGTGTCTTTATTCAAATCCATAACATGGGCTAAGAAAGCTTGACATCCGTTTTTTAATAAACGAATGGCTTTATGGCTTGATATAACAGTGATTGATTTTAATGGCTTAGTTGTTTGAATTCGTACAACAGGTTGGTTAGGAATATGAAAACTAACAACCTTACGAAAACAATCAATTTTGGCATGATGAGTAGTTAGCCAATCAATCCCTAAAATCACATCAAAAGCAAGTATCTTTAAAGAGATAAGGTCAACAGGTAAGGTGATGGTACCAACTTGGATCACACAAGATTTATAAACAGTGGATGTGATGAAAGTTTCTCCTAACGGAGTCTCCACAGATAAATCAAAGTCTAACTTCTCCGGAGTCAAGTTTAAACGTTGAGCACAAGCAGGAGAGATAAAAGAATGGGTAGAACCGGTATCTAATAAGGTATAAACTTCGCATGAATTTATGATTAGCTTACCCGTGATCACCTCGTTTGGGTTCCTCGCATGTTGACCAGTCACGACAAACGCTCTTCCAGGAACCGTTGACTTTATCTTTTCTGGGATAGCTTTTTGAGTCACCATCCCCGCTGGACTTGGTTTTGCTACAGTGCAATCTCGAGCGATATGTCCTTCCTTTCCACAATTATAACATACCTTAAACTGTTGTGGGCAGTTTGGGCTGATATGTCCTTCTTTTCCGCACTTATAGCATATAACCGGTGGTCGTTCTCCTCCCTTGGAACCAATTGCTGTTGGTGCTGACGTCTTCGTATTGTCATTGTTGAATCTCCTCTTTTTAAAATCTCCTCCCGACTCGCTTCTTCTATTTTCATAGCCACGATTACCACCAGAGTGGTTGCCGTTCTTGTCTGTATTTTTCTTTCTCCGCTGGTTATCATTGTTCTGATGACTGCTGTCACCGATATGATCCTGGTTGTGATCCCTCAGTTGACCGTACTCGTTATCTCGCTCTAATAATTGAGCCCTGTTGACAACATCTGAATAGAGAGAAAATTTATGAGAAATGAGATATTGACGTATGCCGGGTTTCAAACCTCTCAGAAACATCCTCGTCATACGTTCCTCATTCTCCACCAAATGAGGTGCAAACCTGGACAACTCTGCAAACTTTGCCTCGTACTGAGATACCGTCATATTATTCTGCTCTAGTCTAATAAACTCTACCTCCTTCATATGACGAATACTTTCAGGAAAGTACTTGTCATTGAACAGTTTTTGAAATGTCTCCCAAGACATGCTGAGTGCGGTTGGATGGGTACGCTTCACAGACTCCCACCAGTAATCTGCCTCGCCACGGAACATAAAGGTGGCGAATGGAACCTTCTGTTCCTCCGTGCATCCCAAGACATCGAATATCTTGGTAATTTGCTTGACCCACGTTTCCGCCATGATCGGATCCGGCTTTCCCTTAAATTCTGGTGGTCCCAATTCTTTGAACTGTTTGGCTGTGACAAACCGTGAATTGCTATCATTTCCTCCTGTATTTTGAACACGAGTCTCCCTTGTCTGGTTTTGCATGAATTGCAAAAAACTTCTAAACATTCCATCGTTCATCATTTGCTCATTGGTGTTGTTCACAGGGGAACATTGCCAGCCTGTTGCACGTTCTCCTCGTTGGTAAGCACCGGTGTCTCCACGGTCTCATTTACTCCACTATTAACATTCTCAGTCGACATTCTCAAATACTGCCATAAAACAAGGGTTAATAAATAAATAAAATAACAAATCACATAATACCCCTATATTATGACTGACCAATAAATAAGCTTAGGTAGGACACACTAGCGAAGGATTCGTCTCTCCCCTCCTAGTTCTATTCCCCGATCTCCGCCAGAGATCATATCCCTAAGCTCTGATACCAACTGTGACGCCCCCAAAATAGGTATACAACACCCATTCTGAGTCGCCAAAATACATGGTACAGAAACAACTACATCTTTATTATTACAACACAAGAACTGTGAGTTTAAATACAAATATTGTCATTTAGACAATATCCACACTCAAATAAGCCCTCATTACAATTATTGATACATTATTTCACAAAAATAGTGAGGACTACTAAAGTAACTTCTAGAACCATCATTCCATACCCCGACTAGTACTCGCTACATTCTCGCCTCCTGAGAAAAATGGAACAAAAAGGAAAAGGGTGAGCTCAACTAGCCCAGTAAAGAACATTATGACTAAGATAATACAGAACAAATTATCGTTAGTCTTCAACAGGGAAAAATCTAATAGAATACAATAGACAACAAGTTTTAAATCAATAACTGCAGCGGAAACAGCAAACCATTAGAAGAGTCAAGTAGAGAATGAGTTCTACTATCTTCTAAGATTTAAAAGTCCATCATCAATATTTTATCCCTGTAACAACAATCAATAACCATCTTTAATCAAATATTCATCTTTGCACTACAGGCCAAAGATATTCATTTGTATCACCAGTCGGTCATGTTCATCTCAACACCTGTTCATCTTTGCACTACGGGCCAAAGATATTCAGTAATATCATCATTTAGGACTGAGGATGATGAAAAATATATTAAAGAAAACGAATCCAGTGAAACAAAATAACAAATATTAAGGATTCGTATTTCGATTTATTCATGTCCAAAAAATACCTTATAATTATTCATAGTGAAGTAGAATTCAAGAATGATCAAAACATGGATACAATCAAAGCTAGTACCCAGAATAGATATTTTGGACGAAAAGAAGAAAATTTTATTTTTCGGTGAATAGTAACTCGTGAATAGTAACTCGTGAATAGTAACTCATGAATAGTAACCCCGACGTGAAAAGTTCCAAATTTGATAAAAATTTCCAACCAATATTTCGGCATAATGATATTGAAGAAATAATATCATTTTTGAATAAAATAACATCCCTTACCTCGTACAGACAGTACTTCTGGTCGGAATACCGGTATAAGGCTGAAAGACACTTGCTCTGATGAATAGAAACTCTCAAAGTATCTAAATACTCACAAAATACACTCAATAATCTAGAGAGAGAAAGAGAGAAAACTTGTTTCTGGTGTGATTTTCAATTCTAACTTAGCCCTCTATTTATAGGAAAATGTTAGCACGCCGAAGCAGACTTAACCTGCAACCTGATGGCTTTACCTGCTACTATTCCCACCCACCACATTTGAATAAAAATCTCAGCACATTTCTTCACCAACCAAGAGTGGGGCCCACCAATTCTAGAATTTTCTACCAAAATGATTAACTCCGAAAATTCAACAATTTCTGAACCAGTCATCTCGTAAAATTCATAATAAATCATACGTTCATTTTTAACGGTTCAAAATTTGTGGACATATACTCAACTTATATATGTATAACATATCCAAAAATTACCACGATCCAACGGTCGGATTAAAAATTATAACTCCCGCAAAATATCTCAAAAACCCTGATTTTTAATACCTCCATTCCGACAAAAATACTGATAAAAACCTCAACATTAACTCCTTCATTTTTAACCACAAAAATATATCCCTCATTTATATCCACAAAAATAAATATTTCCTTATCATATGAATCAATAATTAATTATTTACAAATAATATTACAGAATCACATTTATGACAACCAGGCCGTTCCCAGGAAAGAGGGGGCTTTCCAATAAGGATTTCTCCTTACTGGCGCGCAATTAGATGACCAAACCTCTCCTTAGACAGAACTTTCTAGACATTGCCAATAATGTTATCTAATAATATTATTCAAATAATATGAATTATTGATCTGATAATGGGAAATACTGTGTAGTGACAATTATTGAAACAACAGTAATATAAAATATCAACGCAGCAATTATTGAATCAATAAAATAAAATACTGAACAGTAATTACTGTAACCATTATTGAGTAGTGCCTTCTTACGTAAGAATCAATAATTGGTGCAATACAGTGTGCTACTGTGTAACAACGCGTATTACTGTGTTTTAACCACCGGGTATTTCCAACAGTATTAACGGTAACAACTACGCCGTTATTAATAAAAACATATACTTGTCGTTTTCTTCATCCAATCGCTTTCCGTTATGGGGCCCACAAAAGACTGCGCCGTCGTACGAATATTCCCCCCCAGGAAGAATATTCCACGACCAAACGAATATTCCCCGACAACAATGAATATTTTATAACCACTTGCTTATTTAAAATATTTACGCATTTTACCCATAACTAACCTCATTAATCAATTTAACACTTACTATTTCAAAATAATAAATAGAGGGAATTTAAATTTCATTTATTAATAATTTGGGGTTTTACATCGGAGAATATTCGTTTGGTCGAGGAATATACTTTCTGTCAGGGAATATTCGTACGACGGCGCAGCTATTTGTGGGCCCCATAACGAATAACTGTCGGATGAAAAAAACGACAAATTTGAGTTTTTATAAATAACGCGTAGTTGTTACCGTTAAACACTGTTAGAATACCCGTGGTTTTAAAATACAGTAATACGCGTTATTGCACAGTAGCACACGGTATTGCATAGTATTTTTGAAAATTATTGATTCTTACGTAAGAGGCACTACTCAATAATTGTTACAGTAATTACGTTCAATATTTTACTATTGATTCAATAATTGCTGCATTGATATTTTATATTATTGTTGTTTCAATAATTGTTGCTGCACAGTATTTCCCATTATCAGATCAATAATTCATATTATTTGAATAGTATTATTAGATAGTATTATTGGCAATGTCTAGAAAGTTCTGTCTAAGGAGAGGTTTGGTCATCTAATTGCGCGCCAGTAAGGAGAAATCCTTATTGGAAAGCCCCCTCTTTCCTGAGAACGGTCTGGTTGTCATAAATGTGATTCTGTAATATTATTTGTGAATAATTAATTATTGATTCATATGATAAGAAAATATTTATTTTATGTGGATATAAATGAGGGATATATTTTTGTGCTTAAAAAATGAAGGAGTTAATGTTGAGATTTTTATCCGTATTTTTGTCGGAATGGAGGTATTAAAAATCAGGGTTTTTTGAGATATTTTGCGGGGGTTATAATTTTTAATCCGACCGTTGGATCGTGGTAATTTTTGGATATGTTATACATATATAAGTTGAGTATATGCCCACAAATTTTTGAACGTTAAAAATGAACGTATGATTTATTATGAATTTTACGAGATGACTGGTTCATAAATTGTTGAATTTTCGGAGTTTATCATTTTGGTAGAAAATTCTAGAATTGGTGGGCCCCACTTGTGGTTGGTGAAGAAATGTGCTGAATTATATTTCAAATGTGGTGGGTGGGAATAGTAGCAGGTAAAGCCATCAGGTTGCAGGTCAAACCTACCAAAATTTTCCTATAAATAGAGGGCTAAGTTAGAATTGAAAATCACACCAGAAACAAGTTTTCTCTCTTCTCTCTCTATATTATGAAGCATATTTTGTGAGTTTTTAGATACTTGGTGAGTTGCTATTCATCAGTGCAAGTTTCCTTCGGCTTTGCATTCCAGTCAGAAATACTGCACTTTTGAGGTAAGGGATTGTAAGGGATATTAAGGGATTTTAAGGGTTGTTATGATTTTCAGTTTCGTAATTTTTCTGATCTTCAAAAATTATGAAAAAATTTGAAATGATATTTTGATGAGATTTATTGATTGTGTCCAAAAATGGTGATTTTTGGATGTATAGATTAAGAGTTATGAATTTTACGGGAAAAGACTATTTTAAAAGTAACCGCTTATAATTCCTGTGGTTAACTCCAAAATTGATGAAATTTTTTATTGGGAGTACATGTATATGATAGAAGTATACTCTGTAAATTTCAGAATTTTTAGACAAAAGTACAATTTTTGATAAATGTCTAAATATTCGGCTATTTTAGCCATATGAAAAATAGTAAATGACTTTTAAAAATTCTGAGAAAAATATATGTTCACTATGTGACTATATTATGCTAAATCCCAGAAAAGAAATATTTTTGGAACTGATTTGGTATTTTTCATGAAAATAGACTAGTTATGAGTAAATGAATTAAATATGTTATGTGAAGTAAGAAAATTGGAAAATAGGATTTTATGACTTGAGAATCCTATATGAGGTATATGCAGATTTTTTATGAGGGTTTTGATTATTGGTGATAAAATCTTTTGAGTTTGGTATTTTAGAATGATTAAATGCATTATTTAGTAAATTGTAAACAATTTAAATAAATTGTTTATAAGCTTAAGAAATATTATTCTTTCAATATCATTATACCGAAATACTGGTATGGATTTTATTGTGGAATTTCTACCTTTTTGTGTCGAGTTTACTATTTATGAGTTACTATTCACGAGTTACTATTCATGAGTTACTATTCACAAGTTACTATTCACGATAAAAATTGGTTTCTTTTTCTAACCAAATTATAGTTGAGTTATGAATATTACTCTTGAGATTAAAACTATGTATTGATTATATTGATTTTATTATCATATATAACATTTTTATAACCCTGATGTTGAAATTCTCTTTCACTAGAGTGTAAAGATGGGTAGATTATTGGTATGATCATGACTAGGGTTCTCTTTGGCCTGTAGTGCAAAGTTGAATTGTGACTGGTATGATCATGACCATTGAATTTATAAGTGAATATCTTTAGCTTAAGTGCAAAGGTGAATTGATCAACATGGTTATAATTATTGTTTATATAAATTCTGAAATGATTATATATTTCTTTGAGATATTAATATCTTTGGCCTGTAGTGCAAAGATGAAATATTGATGAATATCTTTGGCCTGTAGTGCAAAGATGAATTGTTGATGAATATCTTTGGCCCGTAGTGCAAAGATGACATGTTGTTGAATATCTTTGGCCAGTAGTGCAAAGATGAACAGATGTTGAGATAAACATGACCAACTGGTGATACAAATGAATATCTTTGGCCGTAGTGCAAAGATGAAGTTATTAGTATGATTATGAACAGGAAATGTGATTTGGTGTAACCATGATCTTTGATGTTTCAGGTAAAGATAGGTGATGAAAATTATCTTCGTCCTGGATGAGAAGAGGAATTTAAAACTACAGTTATGATTATGAGTTATTCATATGATTGTGGACCAGAATTGTTGATTGATGTTACAGGGATAAAACATTGTTGGTGGATTTTTAACATGGAGAAGATAATAGACTTTATAGTCTATTTGACTCTTCTAATGGATTGCTCGTTCCGCTGCAACTATGGTTGAAATTTTTATCATTTACCATATGTTCTAAATCTCTGATTTATTGTTGATGAAGGCTATTGATAATTGAATTATCTTTAGTCATGATATTCTTTACTGAGCTAGTTGTGCTCACCCTTTTGCTTCACAATTCCTTTCAGGTAATAAGAGTGTAGCTGGGTCGAGCGGGGGTAACAAGGGAATAGAACGGTGGTCATCATTTAGTAGTTATATTTGGTGAAGAAAATAGGGTGAGGCGAACCCAACGTTGGAAGGGTGGTTTGCCACTATCATACAAGATGTCTAACGACATACAACCTCGTGTCATCATAAGACAGGGATGTACTCATCCACTTGCTGAGTATATATACGAGCACTACCTATATAATCTTGGTGTTTGTTTGAAGTATAATTCTCAATTAGAGACAGTAGAGATAATGATATGTCAAGAGAAGACTCACCATTGGAAAGAATATGATAGTAATCTTCTCGTTTTTCTTTGGGGTCTATTGGGTCAACCAAGAATAATTCTGTGGCCATATGATATCTATCATAACCTAGACGCATGGCCTCCCATGTACGAAGGTTTCCTTGAGCACTTCCCAAAGATTCTAATTTCTAAAACAGTTTTTGACTATACCTTTATGTAAGGTGTTATTGTGAGGTGATGTCCACGGTTGGAACATGAGTCACATTTGGTATATATTTGTATCCAAACTCACAGCATATGTGTTTTGCACGACAATTGTTGTAATAAAATTGTAGTTATTTTCTGTACCATGTATTTGACGACTCAGAATGGGTTGGGTGGAATGGACCTATTTTGGGGTTGTCACACATTCAGTTTTATTCAATTATTACTACAATTATAAGACCCCAACTTATTATAAATAAAATTTAATTTCTCTATTTATTATCTTGAAATAATAAGGTAATACTTTGATATAATACTTTGGTTATGGATAAAATGTGCAAGTTTGTAAAATAAGCAAGTGGTTATAAAATATTCATTTTTGTCGGGAAATATTCGTTTGGTCATGGAATATTCTTATTGTCGGGGAATATTCGTACGACGGCGCAGTCATTTGTGGACCACATAACAGAATAATTGTCGGATGAAGAAAACGACAAGTTTGAGTTTTTATAAATAACGGCGTAGTTGTTACCGTTAATACTGTTGGAATACCTGGTGGTTAAAATACAGTAATACGCGTGGTTGCACAGTAGTACACGGTATTACACAATATTGTTGAATTATTGATTCTAACGTAAAAAGGCACTACTCAATAATTGTTACGGTAGTTACTGTTCAATATTTTATTTTATTGATTCAATAATTGATGCGTTGATAGTTTATATTATTGTTATTTCAATAATTATCATTACACAGTATTTTCCATTATCAAATCAATAATTCATATTATTTGAATAATATTATTAGATAGTATTATTTACAATGTCTAGAAATTTCTGTCTAAGGAGAGGTTTGGTCATCTAATTGTGCGCCAGTAAGGAGAAATTCTTATTGAAAAGCTCCCTCTTTCCTAGAAACTGTCTGGTTGTCATTATTGTGATTCTGTAATATTATTTGTGAATAATTAATTATTGATTTATATGATAAAAAATATTTATTTGATGCGGATATAAATGATGAATTTATTTATGTGGTTATAAATGAAGGAGTTAATGTTGAGGTATTTTATCAGTATTTTTATCGGATTAGATGTATTAAAAGATCAAATCGGTGCTCTTAAAACTCTATTGTAAGACCCCAAATTTTATGAAATAAAAGTATTCAATTTTTCTATTTAGTAAATGGTTAAATTGATAAAAAGTTAAAGTTAAGGGTGATATATGAATATTTTTCAAAATAAGCAAGTGATTATAAAATATTCATTTTGTCGGGTAATATTCGTTTGGTCGTGGAATATTCTTTATGTCGGGGAATATTCGTACGACGGCGCAGCTATTTGTGGGCCCCATAACGGAAAGCGATTGGATGAAGAAAACGACAAAATTAAGTTTTTATAAATAACGGCGTAGTTGTTACCGTTAACACTGTTGGAATACCTGGTGGTTAAAATACAGTAATACGCCTAGTAGCACAGTAGCACACAGTATCGCACAGTATTTTTTTTAATTATTAATTCTTACGTAAGAAGGCACTACTCAATAATTGTTACAGTAATTACTGTTCAATATTTTATTTTATTGATTCAATAATTGCTGCGTTGATATTTTATATTATTGTTGTTTCAATAATTGTCACTACACAGTATTTTCCATTATCAGATCAATAATTCATATTATTTGAATAATATTATTAGATAACATTATTGATAATGTCTAGAAAGTTCTGTCTAAGGAGAGGTTTGGTCACCTAATTGCGTGTTAGTAAAAAAAATTCTTATTGGAAAGCCCCCTCTTTCCTGAGAACGGCCTGGTTGTCATAAATGTGATTTTATAATATTATTTGTGAATAATTAATTATTGATTGTTATGATAAGAAAATATTTATTTTATGTGGATATAAATGAGGGATATATTTTTGTGGTTGAAAATAAAGGAGTTAATGTTGATGTGTTTTATCTGTATTTTTGTCGGAACGGAGGTATTGAAAATTAAATTAGGATTTTTGAGATATTTTACGAGGGTTATAATTTTTAATCCGACCGTTGGATCGTGGTAATTTTTGGATATGTTATACATATATAAGTTGAGTATATGTCCACAAATTTTGAACCGTTAAAAATGAACGTATGATTTGTTATGAATTTTACGAGATGACTGGTTCAGAAATTGTTAAATTTTCGGAGTTAATCATTTTGGTAAAAAATTCTAGAATTGGTGGGCCCCACTCTTGGTTAGTGAAAAAATGTGCTGAGATTTTTATTCAAATGTGGTGGGTGGGAATAGTAGCAGGTAAAACCATCAGTTTGCAGGTTAAGTCTGCTTCGGCGTGCTAACATTTTCCTATAAATAGAGGGCTAAGTTAGAATTGAAAATCACACCAGAAACAAGTTTTCTCTCTTTCTCTCTCTAGATTATTGAGTGTATTTTATGAGTATTTAGATACTTGGTGAGTTGCTATTCATCAGTGTAAGTTTCTTTCAGCGTCATATCCGATATCCAGTCAGAAGTGCTGCTCTTTTGAGGTAAGGGATTTTAAGGGTTGTTATGTTTTTCAGTTTCATAATTTTTTTGACCTTCAGAAAATTCTGGAAAAATTTAAAATGATATTTTGATGAGTTTTATTGATTGTGTCCAAAAATGGTGATTTTTGGATGTATAGATTAAGAGTTATGAATTTTACGGGGAAAGACTATTTTAAAAGTAACCGCTTATAACTCCTTGTGGTTAACTCCAAAATTGATAAAATTTTTATTGGGAGTACATCTATATAATATTAGTATACTCTGTAAATTTCGAAATATTTGGATAAAAGTATAATTTATGATAAATGTCTAAATATTTGGTAATTTTGGCCATATGAAAAATAGTAAATGTATTTTAAAAATTACGGGAAAAATATATGTTCAATATGGGACTATATTCTGCTAAATTCCAGAAAAGAAATATTTTTAGAACTGATTTGGTATTTTTCATAAAAATAGACTAGTTATGAGTAAATGAATTAAATATGTTATGTGAAGTAAGAAAATTAAAAAATAGGATTTTATGGCTTGAGAATCCTATATGAGGTATATGCAGATTTTTGATGAGGGTTTTGGTTATTGGTAATGAATTTTATGAATTTGGCATTTTAGGATGATTATATGCATTATTTAGTAAAGTGTAAACAATTAAAATAAATTGTTTATAAGTTTAAGAAATATTATTCTTTCAATATCATTATACCGAAATATTGGTATGTATTTTATTGTAGAATTTTTACCTTTTTGTGTCGGGTTTACTATTCATGAGTTACTATTCACAAGTTACTATTCATGAGTTACTATTCACGACAAAATTGATTTCTTTTTCTAATCAAATTATAGTTGATTTATGAATATTTCTCTTGAGATTAAATCTATATGTTGATTATATTGATTTTATTATCATATATAACATTTTTATAACCCTAATGATGCTATTCTCTTTCACTTGAGTGTAAAGATGGATAGATTATTGGTATGATCATGACTAGGGTTCTCTTTGGCCAGTAGTGGAAAAGTTGAATTGTGACTGATATGATCATGACCATTGAATTTATAATTGAATATCTTTAGCTTAAGTACAAAGGTGAATTGATCAACATGGTTATAATTATTGTTTATATAAGTTTTAAAATGATTATATATTTCTTTGAGATATGAATATATTTGGTCTGTAGTACAAATATTAACTGTTGAGAAATATCTTTGGCCTGTAGTGTAAAGATGAATTGTTGTTGAATATCTTTGGCCTGTAGTGCAAAGATGGTCTATTGATGAATATCTTTGGCCTGTAGTGCAAAGATGAACTGTTGTTGAATATCTTTAGCCGTAGTACAAAAATAGATTTATTAGTATGATTATGAATAGGAACTGTGATTTGGTATAATCATGATCTTTGATGTTTCAGGTAAAGACAGGTGATGAAAATATTCTTCGTCCTAGATGCGAAGAAAAATTTAAAATCACAATTATGATTATGAGTTATTCATATGATTGTAGAAAGAAACTGTTGAGTGATGTTACAGAGATAAAATATTATTGGTGAATTTTTAACATGGAGAAGATAATAGACTTTATGGTCTATTTTACTCTTCTAATGGATTGTTCGTTCTGCTGTAACTATGGTTAAAATTTTTTATCATCTACCATATGTTCTAAATCTCTGATTTATTACTGATGAAGACTATTGATAATTTATTTATCTTTAGTCATGATTTTCTTTTACTGGGCTAGTTGTGCTCACCCTTCTGTTCACAATTCCTTTCAGGTAATAAGAGTGTATGTAAGACCCCAACTTTTATAAATAAAGAAGAATTTTCTATAAATATCATTTTTGAATATTATGGAGTTAATTTGATATAATGTTATAGTTGTGGGTAATATTTATAAATTTTGTAAAGTGCGCAAGTTGTTATATAATATTTGATTGGTCGGGGAATATTCGTTTTAACAAGGAATATTCGTACAACGACACAATCATTGGTGGACCCCACAACGGAATTATTGTCGGATTGAGAAAACGACAAAAATATTTTATTAAAAATAACGGCGGAAATTTTACCATTGTTACTGTTGAACTACTCGGTAGTAAAAGTACAGTAATACGTGTGGTTGCATAGTAGCACACAGTATTGATTATTAATGTTTATGTGAGAAGTCACTCAGTTTGATTCAATTATTGTCAGTTAATAATATGAATTATTTAGCGATAATGACGTTTTGTTTTATTCGTATTATTAACGTAATAAAACAGAAACATCTTTTTATATAAAACAGAATACTTTATTAAAGTTATTCTATAAATAGAATATATTATATTTTATTTAAAAGATTTTTCTTTAAATATGGACCGTCAGATTAAAGTAATCAATCTGGACCGTTCATGGATTAGTTACTATGCATTCTATTTTTCTATAAATAGCAGCTCATTCCTTCATTATTTCTTACGAATTCACTGAACTCTAGAGAGAGAAACTATAGAGAGAGAGAAGAAGAGTATTCTGCTACTTAACTACTTCCTTATTTCATCTCGTCTTTATAACGGTAAGGGGTGTTATTCTTTCTTATTCATGAAGAGAACTGTTGTTATTTCATTTCTTATTATTCTGTTGGAATAACCTGTATACGTGGTCTACCCTATACTTGGTGACATTCTTCTATTATTCTGTTGGAACATCCTATCTGTGTGTTTTACACCGGACCTGGTTCCGTTTTTATTATTATTCTGTTGGAACATCCTGTCTGTGTATTTTACACCGGACCTGGTTCCGTTTTTATTATTATTCTGTTGGAACATCCTGTCTGTGTGTTTTACACCGGACCTGGTTCCGTTTTTATTATTATTCTGTTGGAACATCCTGTCTGTGTGTTTTATACCGGACCTGGTTCCATTATTTATTATTCTGTCGGAATATCCTGTCTGTGCGTTTACGCCGGACCTGGTTCCATTATTTATTATTCTGTTGGAATAACCTGTTTGTGCGGTCTATCGCATGCATGATGATTTCTTTTGTTATTCCATTCTTTATTGTACTCAATTGGTTAAGTTTTGACTTCTATACTCCATGAAATTTGTGGAATATCCTTGATAATTGCGTTTCATCCAGTATCTTTTCATGAAAATATTCTTCTAAGTATTGTTGAATTTTACTCCACAAAGCAGTATCATGTTGACAATTTGGACGTTGTTAATTCTTGGATAAATTAATTCTTGAACTTGTTTTATTGAATTCTTATATCATTGTCATCATCCTCATGTTTATATTATGTTGAAAGTCATCTGTGGCCTGTAGTGCATAGATGGACTTGGTATGATTATGACCAGGGATTATTCGGTGTAATCATGACCGTAATGTTACAAATGATGTGGTAAAAGTCCTCATTGGCCCGTAGTGCATTGATGGACAGTTGTTGGCATGATCATGACCATTAATGAATATACGAATATCCTTGGCCGTAGTGCAGGGGTGATTCAATGATGTGGATTATTTTATTAAGCTGAGTCCCAGCGATCACAGTGTTGAAAAATCTTTTAAATCATAAAAGATAGTAGAGTTTATTTTCTACTTGACTCTCTTAATGGATTGCTTGTTCCGCTACAGTTAAACTTGATGTCTATTATATTATATCAGTTTAACATTGTTGAAGGCTAATGATAATTTATTCTGCATTATCTTAGTCATGATATTTCTTACTGGGCTAGTTGAGCTCACCCTTTCTTTCACTGTTCTCTTCAGGAAATGAGAACGTAGCTGGGGCAAGTCGGGGAACGGAGTGATGGTCCGAATGATAGTATTAGTTAGTAGTCCTCACTATTCTATGTAATGGTGTGTTAATAAATGTAATGAGGACTTCTTTTGAGTATGAATACTCTCTAGAAGATAATATTTGTATTCAAACTCACAGTTTATGTTTTGTCGTATTGTACACGACAGTTGTATTAGTAAGTTGTATTTGTATTTTGTACAATGTATCTGACGACCCAAGATGGGTGATGTATACCTAATTTTAGGGCGTCACAGTGTAGCTGGGTCGAGCGGGGGTAACAGGGGAATAGAACGGTGGTCATCATTTAGGAGTTATATTTGGTGAATCATCTAGGGTGAAGCGAACCCAACATTGGAAGGGTGTTTTGCCACTATCATACAAGATGTCTAATGACATACAACCTCGTGTCATCATAAGACAGGATTGTGCTCATCCACTTGCTGAGTATATTTACGAGCACTACCTATATAATCTTGGTGTTTGTTTGAAGTATAATTCTCAATTAGAGACAGTGGAGATAATGATAAGTCAAGAGAAGACTCACTGTAAGACCCCGAATTTTATGAAATAAAAGTATTCAATTTTTCTTATAATTACTATTCAGTAAATGGTTAAATTGATAAAAGTTTAAAGTATTGGGTGAAATATGAATTTTTTTTTTCAAAATAAGCAAGTGGTTATAAAATAATCATTGTTGTCGGGGAATATTCGTTTGGTCGTGGAATATTCTTTCTGTCGGGGAATATTCGTACGACGGCGCAGCTATTTGTGGGCCCCATAACGAATAACTGTCGGATGAAGAAAACGACAAATTTGAGTTTTTACAAATAACGGCGTAGTTGTTACCGTTAACACTGTTGGAATACCCGGTGGTTAAAATACAGTAATACGCGTTATTGCACAGTAGTACACGGTATTGCATAGTATTTTTGAAATTATTGATTCTTACGTAAGAAGGCACTACTCAATAATTGTTACAGTAATTACTGTTCAATATTTTATTTTATTGATTCAATAATTGCTGCGTTGATATTTTATATTATTGTTGTTTCAATAATTGTTGCTGCACAGTATTTTCTATTATCAGATCAATAATTCATATTATTTGAATAATATTATTAGATAACATTATTGTCAATGTCTAGAAAGTTCTGTCTAAGGAGAGGTTTGGTCATCTAATTGCGCGCCAGTAAGGAGAAATTCTTATTGGAAAGCCCCCTCTTTCCTGAGAACGGCCTGGTTGTCATAAATGTGATTCTGTAATATTATTTGTGAATAATTAATTATTGATTCATATGATAAGGAAATATTTATTTTATGTGGATATAAATGAGGGATATATTTTTGTGGTTAAAAATGAAGGAATTAATGCTGAGATTTTTATCAGTATTTTTGTCGGAATGGAGGTATTAAAATTAGGGTTTTTGAGATATTTTGCGGGGGTTATAATTTTTAATCCGACCGTTGGATCGTGGTAATTTTTGGATATGTTATACATATATAAGTTGAGTATATGCCCACAAATTTTGAACCGTTAAAAATGAACGTATGATTTGTTATGAATTTTACGAGATGACTGGTTCAGAAATTGTTGAATTTTCGGAGTTTATCATTTTGGTGAAAAATTCTAGAATTGGTGGGCCCCACTTGTGGTTGGTGAAGAAATGTGCTGAATTATATTTTAAATGTGGTGGGTGGGAATAGTATCAGGTAAAGTCATCAGGTTGCAGGTCAAACCTACCAAAATTTTCCTATAAATAGAGGGCTAAGTTAGAATTGAAAATCACACCAAAAACATAAGCTTTCTCTCTTTTTCTCTCTATATTATGAAGCATATTTTATGAGTATTTAGATACTTTGAGAGTTGCTATTCAGTGCAAGTTTCCTTCGGCTTTGCATTCCAGTCAGAAATACTGCACTTTTGAGGTAAGGGATAGTAAGGGATTTTAAGGGTTGTTATGTTTTTCAGTTTCGTAATTTTTCTAAAATTCTGGAAAAATTTGAAATGATATTTTGATGAGTTTTATTGATTGTGTCCAAAAATAGTGATTTTTGGATGTATAGATTGAGAGTTATGAATTTTATGAGAAAAGACTATTTTAGAAGTAACAGCTTATAATTCCTTGTGGTTAACTCCAAAATTGATGAAATTTTTATTGGGGGTACATGTATATGATAGAAGTATACTCTGTGAATTTCAGAATTTTTAGATAAAAGTACAATTTTTGATAAATATCTAAATATTCGGCTATTTTGGCCATATGAAAAATAGTAAATGACTTTTAAAAATTCTGAGAAAAATATATGTTCACTATGAGACTATATTATGCTAAATCCCAGAAAAGAAATATTTTTGGAACGGATTTGGTATTTTTCATGAAAATAGTCTAGTTATGAGAAAATGAATTAAATATGTTATGTGAAGTAAGAAAATTGAAAAATAGGATTTTATGGCTTGAGAATCCTATATATGAGGTATATGCAGATTTTTGATGAGGGTTTTGGTTATTGATGATGAAATTGTAAGAGTTGGCATTTTATGATGAAATTCCGACACAAAAAGTTTCAAATTTGATAAAAAGTTCATATCAATATTTCAGCATAATGATATTGAAGAAAATAATATCATTAAGAAGAAAATAATATCCCTTACCTCAAAATATCAGTACTTCTGGTCGGAATACCGGTATAAGGCTGAAAGAAACTTACTCTGATGAATAAAAACTCTTAAAGTATCTAAATACTCACAAAATACACTCAATAATCTAGAGAGAGAAAGAGAGAAAACTTGTTTCTGGTGTGATTTTTAATTCTAACTTAGCCCTCTATTTATAGGAAAATGTTAGCATACCGAAACAGACTTAACCTACAACCTGATGACTTTACCTGCTACTATTTCCACCCACCATATTTGAATAAAAATCTCAGCACATTTCTTCACCAACCAAGAGTGGGGCCCACCAATTCTATAATTTTCCACCAAAATGATTAACTCCGAAAATTCAACAATTTCAGAACCAGTCATCTCGTAAAATTCATAATAAATCATACGTTCATTTTTAACGGTTCAAAATTTGTGGACATATACTCAACTTATATATGTATAACATATTCAAAAATTACCACGATCCAACGGTCGGATTAAAAATTATAACCCCCGCAAAATATCTCAAAAATCTTGATTTTTAATACCTCCATTCGATAAAAATACTGATAAAAACCTCAACATTAACTCCTTCATTTTAACCACAAAAATATATCCCTCATTTATATCCACATAAAATAAATATTTCCTTATCATATGAATCAATAATTAATTATTCATAAATAATATTACAGAATCACATTTATGACAACCAGGCCGTTCCCAAGAAAGAGGGGGCTTTCCAATAAGGATTTCTCCTTACTGTCGCGCAATTAGATGACCAAACCTCTCCTTAGACAGAACTTTCTAGACATTACCAATAATGTTATCTAATAATATTTTTCAAATAATATGAATTATTGATCTGATAAAGGAAAATACTGTGCAGCAACAATTATTGAAACAACAATAATATAAAATATCAACTCAGCAATTATTGAATCAATAAAATAAAATATTAAATAATAACTACTGTAACAATTATTGAGTAGTGCCTTCTTACGTAAGAATCAATAATTGAAAAAAATACTGTGCAATACCGTGTGCTACTGTATTTTAACCACCGGGTATTCCAACAGTATTAACGGTAACAACTACGCCGTTATTTATAAACAACTTATACTTGTCGTTTTTTCTTCATCCAATCGCTTTCCGTTATGGGGCCTACACAAGGCTGCGCCGTCGTACGAATATTCCCTGACAGTAAGAATATTCCACGACCAAACGAATATTCCCCGACAAAATAAATATTTTATAACCACTTGCTTATTTTGTAAAATTTGCACATTTCACCCACAACCAAAGTATTATATCAAATTAACCCCTTATTATTCGCAATAATATTTAGAGAAAATTTGATTTTATTCATTAATAAGTTGGGGTCTTACAACCTCCCCTCCTTATGAAATTTCGTCCTCGAAATTGACGTACGTACCTGATGTTTTAAAAAGGTGAGGATACCTCGCTTTCTTTTCTGATTCCAATTCCTAGGTCATTTCTTTAATAGCATGGTTTCTCCATAAAACCTTAACTTGTGGTATAACCTTCGTGCGTAGGACATGCTCTTTCCTATCTAAGATCTTAACAGGTACCTCCTCGTACGTTAAATCTTCAGCTATCTCGTCTGGTTCTAACTCAATAATGTGGTTCGGGTCTTTAACATATTTACGAAGCATAGATATGTGAAAAATATTATGAACACGAGACATGCTTGGAGGTAATGCGAGTCTATATGCCACATTTTCTATTCGCTCAAGAATCTCAAATGGACCAACAAATCTTGAATTGAGCTTTCCTCTCTTCCCAAATCTTGTAACTCCCTTCCATGGTGCAACACGTAACAATACATGATCCCCAATATTAAATTCCACGTCCTTCCGATGAAGATCCGCATAACTCTTTTGTCGATCCTGTGCCGTTTGTATACGTTGTCGAATCGTTTGGATCTTCTCTGTAGTCATGCGTACCAACTCTGGTCCCAACAATGTTGCTTCACCCACCTCGTCCCAGCATACTGGAGAACGACATTTTCTTCCGTACAATGCCTCGAATGGAGCCATACCTATGCTCGCCTGATAACTGTTGTTGTAGGAGAATTCCACCAATGGTAAGTACTTATCCCAACTCCCTTTGAGATCTAGGACACAGAGTCTTAATAGATCTTCAAGAGTTTGAATAGTCCTCTCTGATTGTCCGTCCGTTTGAGGATGGTATGCCGAACTGAATCGTAAATCCGTGCCCATAGCTTTCTGCAAGCTAACCCAAAATCGTGAAGTGAATCTTGGGTCACGATCCAAAATAATGGATACTGGCATGCCATGCAGTCTCACAATCTCATCTACGTATATACGAGCAAGACGTTCAAGGGAATAAGTCTCCCGTATTGGCAAGAAATGAGCAGAGTTGGTTAATCTATCAACAATAACCCAAATAGCATTTATGCCTTGAGAAACTGTGGGAAGACCCGTAACGAAATCCATGGTAATGTGTTCCCACTTCCATTTTGAAATCTCAAGTGGTTGCAATGGACCCTTTGGCACTTGATGTTCCGCCTTTACACGTTGACAAGTTAAACACCTCGAGATAAACTTTGCAATCTCTCTCTTCATATTATTCCACCAAAATATATGTCGAAGATCACGATACATTTTGGTACTTCCAGGATGGATTGCAAATGGTGTATTGTGTGCCTCCATCATTATTTTATGCTTCAAGTCAAAATCGTTAGGAACACAAAGTCTGGAGTTGACTCGAAGTATTCCTTCTTCATCGATTCTTGCTTCTGAAATAGCACCTTCTTGCACTTTCTTCTTCATACGCATCAGCTCTATGTCCGTAGCTTGAGCAGCTTTAACTTTATCGATTAAAGTCGGTTCTACTCGTATATTTGATATTATCATGTAGGTACTTGGAGCCTTCATCTCTATCTCCATTCTTTGCAAGTCATACAAAATGGGCCTTTGTGTTAACAACATTGCACTCGTACCCGCATATGATCTTCTACTTAATGCGTCAGCTACTACGTTTGCTTTTCCAGGATGATATTGGATGGTATGATCGTAATCTTTCAACAGCTCGAGCCAACGTCGCTGCCGCATGTTGAGTTCCTTTTAGGTGAAGAAATATTTGAGGCTTTTATGATCTGTATAGTTAACCACCACGTATTCCAACAGTGTTAACGGTAACAACTACGCCGTTATTTGTAAAAACTCAAATTTGTCGTTTTCTTCATCCGACAGTTATTCTGTTATGGGGCCCACAAATGGCTGCGCCGTCGTACGAATATTCCCCGACAGAAAGAATATTCCACGACTAAACGAATATTCCCCGACAACAATGAATATTTTATAACCACTTGCGTATTTTGAAAAAAAAAAATTCATATATCACCCTTAACTTTAACTTTTATCAATTTAACCATTTACTGAATAGTAATTATAAGAAAAATTGAATACTTTTATTTCATAAAATTCGGGGTCTTATATTCTTTCTCTCTATATTGTCGAGCGAATTTTAGTGAGTATTTTGATACTTTGAGAGTTGTTATTCAGTGCAAGTTTCCTTCGACTTTATATCCGATATTCCGAACAGAAGTACTATCATATTGAGGTAAGGGATATTATTTTCTTCTTAAATGATATTATTTTTTTCAATATCATTGTGCCGAAATATTAGTTTGAACTTTTTATCAAATTTAGAACTTTTTGGTGTCGGAGTTACTATTCACGTATACGGCACTATTCACGAATACGGCACTATTCACAAAAAAATGAAATTTTCTTCTTTTTTTCCAAGATGTCTATTATGGTTACTATATTTGATTACATCCATGTTTTGATCTTTATTTTTGAATTCTACTTCACAATTGGTTGTTATGGAGTATTTTGCACTTGAATAAACTGTAATACGAATCCCTAATATTTGTCCTTCTGTCTCATTGGATTCGTTTTCTTTAAGATATTTTTCATCATCCTCAGTCCTAAATGATGATATTACTGAATATCTTTGGCCTGTAGTACAAAGATGAATGATTAACTGATGAATATCTTTAGCCCGTAGTGCAAAGATGAACAAGTGTTTAGATGAACATGACCAACTGGTGATACAAATGAATATCTTTGGCCTGTAGTGCAAAGATGAATATTTGATTCAAGATGTATATTGATTGATGTTACATGGATAAAATATCGTTGATGGGCTTTTAAATCTTAGAAGATAGTAGAATTCATTCTCTACTTGACTCTTCTAATGGTTTGTTGTTTCCGCTGCAGTTGTTGATCTAAAACTTGTTGTCTATTATATTTTATCATATTTTTCTCTGTTGAAGACTAATAATAAGTTGTTGTATATTATCTTAGTCATAATATTCTTTATTGGGCTAGTTGAGCTCACCCTTTTCCTTTTTGTTCTATTTTTCTCAAGAGGCGAGAATATAGCGGGAACTAGTCAGGGTGTGGAGTGATGTTTCCAGTCAGTTGTGTTAGCAGTCCTCACTATTTTATAGAATAGTGTTTCAATAATTGTAATGAGGACTTATTTGAGTGTGGATATTGTCTAGAAGACAATATTTGTATTTAAACTCACAGTTTATGTATTGTCGTATTTTGCACGATAATTGTATTATTGAAGTTGTAGTTCTTTCTGTACCATGTATTTGGCGATTTAGAATGGGTGTTGTATACCTATTTTGGAGGCGTCACAGTTGGTATCAGAGCTTAGGGATATGGTCTCTGGCAGAGATCAGAGAATAGAATTAGGAAGGGAGAGATGAGTAAATCCTTTGCTAGTGTGTCCTATTTAAGCTTATTTGTTGGTCGGTCATAATATAGGAATATTATGTGATATGTTAATTTGTTTAATTAACCCTTGTTTTATGGCAGTATTTAAGAATGGCTGCTGAGAACGTTAACAATGGAGTGTATGAGACTGTGGAACAACTTTTAGTCACAAATCAGGAGAACGTACAACAGGAAGGCAATATTCCTCCTGTAAACAAGACTACCGAGCAAACGATGAATGATGGAATGTTTAGGAGCTTTTTGCAGTTCATGCAAAATCAGACGAGGGATACTCGTGTACAAAATACGGGTGGAAATGATAGCAATGCGCGGTCTGTCATAGACAAGCAGTTCAAGGAGTTGGGACCACCAGAATTTATTGGAAAGTCGGATCCGATCAAGGCGGAAACGTGGGTCAAGCAAATTACCAAGATATTCAATGTCTTGGGATGCACGGAGAAACAGAAGGTTCCATTCGCCACCTTTATGTTCCGCGGTGAGGCAGACTACTGGTGGGAGTCTGTGAAGCGTACCCAGCCGGCCGCACTCAGCATGTCTTGGGAAACATTTTAGAAGCTGTTCAATGATAAGTATTTTCCTGAAAGTATTCGTCATATAAAGGAGGTAGAGTTTATCAGACTAGAACAAAACAACATGACTGTGTCCCAGTACGAGGCAAAATTTGCGAAGTTATCCAGGTTTGCACCTCATTTGGTGGAGAACGAGGAACGAATGACGAGAATGTTTCTGAGAGGTCTAAAGCCCGAGATTCAGCAATATCTTATATCTCATAAATTTTCTTTATATTCAGATGTTGTAAACATGGCTCAATTATTAGAGCGAGATAATGAGTATGTATAACGGAGGGACCACAAGCAGGGTCATACCGGTGGCGGCAGCCATCGGAGCAATGAAAACCAGCAAGGAGGAAAATATTCGGACAAAAGCGGTAACCACTCTGGTGGTAATTGTTGCCGTGATAATAGAAGGAGCGAGTCGGGAGGAGATTTCAAAAAAAGAAGGTACAACAATGATAACGTGAAGACGTCAGCACAAGCATCAAATGTTTCTAGGAGAGGAGAACGAGCACCTGTCGTTTGTTACAAATACGGGAAAGAGGGACACATCAGCCTAAACTGCCCACAACAATCCAAGGTATGTTATAACTGTGGAAAGGAAGGTTATATAGTTAGAGATTGTCTAGTTGCGAAACCAAGTTCAGCGGGGATGGTGACTCCAAAAGCTGTCTTGGATAAGTCGAAATCAGCGGTTCCTGAAAGAGCGTTTGTCGTGACTGGCCAAAACGCGAGAAACCCGAACGAGGTGATCACGGGTAAGCTAATCTTGAATTCTTGTGAAGTTTATACTTTACTAGATACCGGTTCTACCCATTCTTTTATCTCTCTTGCTTGTGCTCAACGTTTGAACTTGACTCCGGAGAAACTAGATTTTGACTTATCTATTGAGACTCCGTTAGGAGAAACTTTCGTTACATCTACAGTTTATAAATCTTGCTTAATCCAAGTTGGCACCATCACATTACCTGTTGATCTTATTTCTTTAAATATACTTGCAATTGATGTGATTTTAGGGATTGATTGGTTAACCATTCATCATTCCAAAATTGATTATTTTCGTAAGGTTGTTAGTTTCATATTCCTAACCAACTTGTTATGCGAATTCAAGCTACCAAACCACTAAAATAAATCACTGTTATATCAAGTCATAAAACTATTCGTTTATTAAAAAACGGATGTCAAGCTTTCTTAGCCCATGTTATGGATTTGAACAAAGACAAGTCAGATTTGAATAATATTTCTGTTGTTAAAGAATTTCCTGATGTATTTCCTGAAAAACTTCCCGGTCTACCCCTAGAACGTGATGTTGAATTCTTTATTGACCTTACTGAATATCTTTGGCCTGTAGTGCAAAGATGAATGTTTAACTGATGAATATCTTTGACCCGTAGTGCAAAGATGAACATGTGTTTAGATGAACATGACCAGCTGGTGATACAAATGAATATCTTTGGCCTGTAGTGCAAAGATAAATATTTGATTCAAGATGTATATTGATTGATGTTACAGGGATAAAATATCGTTGATGGGCTTTTAAATCTTAGAAGATAGTAGAATTCATTCTCTACTTGACTCTTCTAATGGTTTGTTGTTTCCGCTGCAGTTGTTAATCTAAAACTTGTTGTCTATTATATTTTATCAGATTTTTCCCTGTTGAAGACTAATTATAAGTTGTTGTATATTATCTTAGTCATAATATTCTTTACTGGGCTACTTGAGCTCACCCTTTTCCTTTTTGTTCTATTTTTCTCAGGAGGCGAGAATATAGCGGGAACTAGTCGGGGTGTGGAGTGATGTTTTCAGTCAGTTGTGTTAGCAGTCCTCACTATTTTATAGAATAGTGTTTCAATAATTGTAATGATGACTTATTTGAGTGTGGATATTGTCTAGAAGACAATATTTGTATTTAAACTCACAGTTTATGTATTGTCGTATTTTGCACGACAATTGTATTATTGAAGTTGTAGTTCTTTCTGTACCATGTATTTAGAGACTCAGAATGGGTGTTGTATACCTATTTTGGGGGGTCACAACAGTAATTGTTGCATAATATCTTACTTTATTTGATTTAATTATTGTCAATATTTTTTATAAATCAATAATTGAGATAACAAGTTATTCATATTATTATCTGCATAATTAACAATGTTTAAAAAATTCTGTCGATGAGAGGTTTGGTCACCTAATTGTGCGCCAATAGGGAGAAATCCTTATCGAAAAGCCTCCTCTTTCTTAGAAACGATCTGGTTGTTAATATTGCGAGTTATAATAATATGAATAAATGTTGTTAAAAATATTGAGGTGATTTTTATGAAATATTTGTTATAAATTTTGTTTATTATTTGGACCCCCATTCACCTATTTTTCAAAATAATCGGTAGAAAATTATTCGGTATATATATATATATATAATAATAATAGGTGGGGGCCCACATATGGGGCCCACATGTTGAAAAATGAAATGTCAGAAATAGGGAGGTGGGAAGAAACGTAAGGTAAGGGCAATATATATATAATAAGTTTTAATTTTTATGAAAAATAGAATATATTATATTTTATTATGCATAGTATTTGCATAGTGCAGCATAGTAGAAATCATGTGATTTTGAAAATCAAACCTGCTCGTGAATTGAATTCGTCCGAATATATACTGTTGATCCGTGATTTTAATTTTCTAAATAGTATCCTTCCATTCTCCTATAAATAGGATGCTTAGTTAGAATTGAAAATAACACCAAAATCAGAGAATTCTTCTTCTATAATCTTGAGCGTATTTATTTAGAGTTTAAGGAAGCTTTGAACATAGTAAACAGTTCAAGTTTTCTTCAAGAATATCCCTGCCCTACCAGTCGGAATACTCTTCTTTTTAAAATAAGGGATATTATTTTTGTTCAATATTCGTAAGAAATAATATTTTCTTCCATACTCTGTAGTATGTAAGTAATATTATTTCATTTCAGATTCCAAATTTTATACTCATTTTATTAGAGTTTTGCCTTCTATACTACATGAAATTAGTAGAATATCCTTAAAATTTGCGCTTCATCCAATATTTTTCATAAAAATATTATTCTGAGTATTCTTGATAAGTTTTAACTTTTTCATGTCGGAGTACTATTCACGGGGTTCTACTCCCGAATTATTATTTATAGAGTACTATTTACTTGAGTACTATTCACCTGAAGTACTATTCATGACAAAAAATTAATTTTTTTGGTCCAAATCACTTTTGATATAATATTATTCTTAATTTTTACTCCACAAAGTAGTATCATATTGACAATTTGAACGTTTTTGAATTCTGAATAAATTAAATTATAAATCTTTAAAAATTTATCATTTGCTTTCATTTAATTGAATTCTTATATCATTGTCATCATCCTCATGCTTATATTGTGATGAAAGTCATCTGTGGCTTACGTGCATAGATAAACTGTTGATTTGTATGATTATGACCAGGGATTATTCGGTATAATTATGACTGTAATGTTACAAATGATGTGGTAAAAGTCTGCATTGACCCGTAGTGCATTGATGGACAGTTGTTGGCATTATCATGACCATTAATGAAAACACGAATATCCTTGGCCCGTAGTGTATGGATAATTCGTAGGTGTGATACTAATGAATATCCTTGGCCCGTAGTGCCGGGGATGATTCGATGATGTGGATTATTTATTAAGTTGAGTCTCAACGATAAAATTGATGATAAACTTTTTAAATCATAGAAGATAGTAGATATCATGCTCTACTTGACTCTTCTAATGAATTGCTTGTTCCGCTGCAGTTAAACTTGATGTTTATTATATTTTATTAGTTTAACACTGTTGAAGGCTAACGATAATTTATTCTGCATTATCTTAGTCGTAATATTTCTTGATGGGCTATAGACTTGGCAAATGGGTGGGTCGGGCCAAAACGACCCGAATTTTGGCGAGCTGAATTTGTGAGGATCGTGGCCCGGGTTGGGCCGACCCGGCCCGCGGGCTTCTTCCTTTTTTTTTTTGCAAAATCTTGATCATCAAAAATAGTAATAATAATAAATATTAAAAAAACCTAAATTAATGTAAATGAAATGATGAGAAAATTAACTAAATTCAACTGCTTACATGATTGATATCTCCAAGTAGAAGCAACAACATTATCCCAAGAGAGAATATCACAAGGCTTGGCTTCCTAATTGCCATTGACTCTTGCTAGCTAGCTAGGAACATAGAATTAAAGAGAATGAGTGTAGTTGTAATTAAGTGGCATTTGAGGGGGGGTACGAATTTATAGGCAGAATTGGATAGATTTAATTGGGCTCTCTATTCTTCTAAAATGACAATTACACCCTCAATGACACAAACCATCATAATCTTTTGACCTTACAATGACCTACTGGTAAAATTAACCAACTCTACTATAATGTAAGATTAGGCGCAGTTGAAATTAATACATATCATAAAAATTATGCCCATAATTATGTCTTGTGTTTACTTACAAGTTTTGTGTTCAAACCTCACAACCCACAAGTAGCAATATTTTATTAAAAAAAAAACCACAAGTAGCAATATTTTATTAAAACAACACGGGCCACGGGCCGGGCCTTTACGGACTGGGCCAAAACGGCCCGCATTTGCCTGGGCTAAAAAACTGCAGCCAATAGCCCGGCCCGTGGTGGGCAGGCCTGCCCGACCCGCGGGCTTGGGCCATATTTGTCAGGTCTACTGGGCTAGTTAAGCTCACCCTTTTGCTTTCATTGTTGTCTTCAGAAAATGAGAATATAGCTGGAACTAGTTGGGGAATGGAGTGACGGTCCGATATAGTTATTTTAGCAGTACTCACTATTTAGTATGATAATTAATGTAATGAGGATTGAATTTGAGTTTGGATATTGTCTAGAAGACAATATTCCTGTTAAAACTCTCAGCTCATGTTATATAATTAAGTTTGTATTTGTACTCAGTACCATGTATTTGGCGACTCAAGATGGGTGATGTATACCTATTTTGGGGGCGTCATACTATCCAACAATCTGTTTATAAATTCTAGCAAATTCTTGTTTTATTGAATGTTATTTCTACAAGATTTTCACTATATTTTCAAATAATTAATCGCACATTCATTTAAGGGCAACTTTTATATTATCAAATTCACTTGTGAAAATACCATTCCCATCACTATTTATACTAGGCTTATGATAAGAATGAAGAACTCTTTTATTCTTTCTTATCTGCATAATGAAGTTATAGCAGAGTATTTATAGTACAACTTTTTAATCTATAGATACAAAAAATATGTATTGACTTAACTGAGAATAGTTACTCTGTTACAGCTGAATGTCTAACTAAACAATACAATTTGTATTACTGAAATTACAATTAAGGACAATTGACAAAATAAACTAACTGTGCTACATTTGTTTGTGCCACTTGTGCTAAACACCTTTGTATTTGATGCTTGAGTTCAATTACTTGTAACCGGGAATGATCTTGTAATGCAGCAGTAACATGGGCACCATGATGTGTATCAGCTCTATTACTCCCCCTACAAATGAGAGGTCCACAAGGATTTTGGAGTCCCAATTTGGAAATGATAAATCAGTGAGCAGTACGCCCCAAGGTTTGGTAAAAATGTCAGCAAGTTGCTAAGAACTGGGAATAAAAACAGGTTTAATGAATTGAGCTTGAACTTTGTCTCGAACAAAGTGGCAATCCACTTCAATATGTTTTGTCCTAGCATGCTAATGAAATAGTAGACAAATTATCAACATGTAGGGTAATGGGAGTAGAAACATGAAGGCTCAAATATGATAAAAGGATATGTAACCGAATTAGTTCACATGTAGCATCGGCTACCGAGCGATATTCTGCTTCAGCAGAGGAACGACTGACCACATATTGCTTTTTAGCACCCTAAGAAAGCAATGAATTTCCAAGAAACATGCAATAACCAGATATAGATCGTCTCCCCCCATTCTGGCCAGCCTAATCACTGTCAGAATAAGCTGTCAAGCTCAAATTACTAGAAGAAGAGAAAAATAAGCCCATGCCAATGAAACCCTTCAAGTACCTCAAGACTCGTAATGCAGCTTTCATGTGATCTTGACAAGGAGCTTGTAAAAATTGACTGAGGTGATTAATTGTGTAGCAAATATCTGGTCGAGACATAGTGAGATATTGTAATTTGCCAATCAAACACCTATAAGAAGTGATATACTCCAAACATCACTTAGAGACGCAAAAACCAGCTTGTTGTTACTTCAACTAAAGCCAAGACCCTAGGGCATATTGGTGGCTGCAGCGGCAGCTCGGTGTCTTGCGATTCACCAGTGTAAGTGAATTGCTAGTGACTTGTGCAACAGTGATGATCCTTCTTTTAATAGCAGCCTTAACATTTCCTTCCATCAAGTCCCTAGAGAACCCCTCCGCACAAGTGTTTTCATTAGTGAGAGCAGCACTAACCCATGTCTGCACATTGCTCATGCGCCACATGAAGTCCCGACCCCTGACTCGATCCATGTGATCAAGCTCCTTGATTGACCGGTTAAGCTGATCAACAGTATCGCCCATGTTGTTGATGCAATCTTGCACAGCTCGATACTCTCTGGGTTTTATTCCTGCGACTTTGGCCATTTTGGAGACGAACATTGTGGTGAACCGTGCCTTAGCAAGGCTTACAGACAGGGCCGCTTGAGCAAGTTCAAGCTCGTTTAGCTGGATTTTATTAGCGTAACTTGAGAGTGACTGAAAACATAACACGGGTTAGAGAGTAGCTTTGCATGAAGCCTTGATGAAGTGTGACACCAGGGTTTGAATTTGTGGCAACAACAGACTCTGCCATATCAGGCATATAATGGACAGAGAAGAGTAGGAACAAGTAAAGGCCAAGATTTGCCATTTCCTTGGAACAAAAAGAGCTGAGATGATGAACTAACTAGGAAGAAGCCAATGAAAGCTCGAAGCTTTATATAGGCTCTACCCTTCAGCAATTACTAAGGATGCTTTACAGCTATGACCGCGAATTCTGCTTGTTTTCACAAGGATTTAAACTGGACTCAGTAAAGAAGCACTAAAGAATTGGAATTGCTATAGAGATAAGCATTGAATGCTAGTCAACATTAAAGAAACCTACACATAATAAAGATCTTTTAACTATAATACTACTCTTATTTAAACACGGTTCATTAGTACATTTAGATGCCTTTCCCTTGAGCAATGTATAAATACAATCAATATTAAAAAGCACTAGTTTGTCAGTATCAAAGCAAAGCATAACTAATATCTTGAATACAGGAAACAGGGTGGAAGACAGGTTGAGTGGTTTAGGATGGGATTGGATCACTTGCCGATGGTTCTTGAATTTAATACAGAAATAAATAATGCAAAGTCTCTGCCTCGTTTTTCAAATCTAACAATACTAAAATCTATGACAAGAAAATTGTCAAATGCCATAGCCGACACTTAAAAACTACTACTATTCTCAGTGCAACCATACTGATTGGGTGTGGTTTACCTGGGGCCACTAGATCAACCAAATCTTTACTGGTGATACTGTAGACATTCCTGGTTCACTCCATTCTCTTTCATTTCACCCTTGGCCTGTTGGCCAATCTAGTTTTTCACACCTCAATTTAGTCTTGGGTTTATTATTCACATGGAACTGCGGCTTCCAAATACATTTAACTCAGGGACTTGGTAGAGAATCTTTCTCCAACAAATTTAGTTTTATGGGCCTACTACTCCTTCCCTACTCACAAATATCCTACTACGTAGCACACTAAAACAACTCTTTCTACACAGTCTTACTCATCAAGAAAATTATTTCTTCTTCTCACAGCTCACTTTCTTCTTTTCTCTCTTAAGTTTACCGCTAAACAATTTACTGTCTTGAACTATAAAACAAAGAAAAAAAAATCCTAAAATTTTGACGTCCTTTCCTCAAGGAGCACTAAACACTACTGCTAGAGCTTAGAAAGGCTTTAAATCTATTGATCATTGAGCAACAATGCTCATTGTCAAAATATGGTGAAAGATGAACTGAAGAAGATTCTCAACTTTCTTCATAGTACTTGATATTATACTAAAACAGCCTTGCCTATAAATTGTCCTCATAAGATTACAATAATTAGAAAAACCTTCTGCACCTCTACGCTCAATCTGATAACAAAATCAATAAGAAAAAAAGTTGGAGAATTGTTATTTCCATAAGGTAAAATTGATGTGTCCACAAGCTCACTCACAAGAATGTGGGTTCCATTTCTATTCATGTGAGTGGAGTCCTACGGAAATATCAATTTTTCTTGTGGAAATATCAATTCCCAAAAATTAACTTCTTTGGGCACGCATTTAAGATTAAAAAAAAACTTACATATCGGTTTGAATTTGCAATTAAAAGGAGTAGAGACATTAGGTTCATTATTACTCTTTTGACATTTGAAAGTAGTCTATTTCACTACATGTGTAAACTAGAATATCATAATCTCATAATACAGCATAACACTACTCAACAAGTTAAGTTTCATTGTGAAAAAAGAAAAGGACACTATTTTAAAGCATGCCCAAGAGATATTCACTATTGTCAATGTCATGACAGATCAAAAATTACATAGATTAAACTGTAATGTACTTCAGAACAGCCCCGCGAAGTTTTTCCATGAAATCAGCTGCTTGTTTCTGCAATAGAAATATGCATTAAAAGAGTGCAGTTTGATATGTAACTAGTTTAAGCTTATGATCTAGTGTTAAATTAAGATTAGTTTCTAGATCTCTGCTTTAGAAAGCTAAACAGCCGCGGTTCGACCCACTGTTTCCCTTTCATTCTTTCTTTCACGACAAGAGAACTGTGCATATGTGTGGAAGTAGGGCTGTGTGTGTACTAGCCTTCAGGTGTGCACTAGGGAAGCCCCTGGTTACAATGAAGTTTTGGACCATGACTTGTACTTACTATGGCACAGTCACTTATCAATTATCATGATACCCAATACCACTTGAGCAACCCCACGTTATATATATTTTCTCAATTTCTTTACTTCCCTTCTAAATTTGTTAAATTTCACCCCGTTTTTGGTTATGTTCATATTAAGAATAAGATTATATGGTCAGAACAGGTTATGTTTGGATGTGAACAATACATGTGATCTACTGTCTTGACAAGTTACATGGTATTCCGACATTTCTCACCTGGTTACCCTTATGCGCACTAGCTATGTTTTCATCGAGAAGAGTCAACAAGGATCTATTGAGCTCGTTTCGCTCAAGCATCTCCAATAACTGCATAACAAGAAGAGTTATTTTAGTTGGACAAAAATTTAACTAATTTCCTCAACCAATATAAGATTTGAAACCATAACATAAAGGCATGGTGATAAAGGGTAGCACATACGGTTACTTTTATATCCTTTGATGTTAAGATTTTGGTTAAGCTTTCTCTTGCTTTGACAAGGTCAGCTTGCAATCTATCATAGGCTTCTGTAGAAAGACAAGGGCCATGAATATTGTGAAATTTTGAAAGGAAAGTCACAAAACCTTAAGCACAATTTTTGTACTAGTTAACAAACCTGTTCCTTCCAGCAAAGCCTTTTCCAGTGCTTCCAGTTCAATCACTCTATCTTCCATGTCCTGCAAATGTCATCATCAAATGCATTGTGATTTGCTCATGCATCTAAGTAAGATTTAATTAAGTATCAATAAACACCAACCTCAGTTTTAGACACGGCGAAGCGGAGCTGACCAAGTTCAAATTTTAGGTGAGAGAAAAATTCCTTGTTCAAACTGCAAAAATTGTATGCTAAATCATTTTGGAAGCAAACCTCATATATGAGGATAAAGATACGAACACTACCTAAAATACATGCCTTGTCTGTAAAAAGTAAAAAGTAAAAAATAAAAATACAATCAAACCATTTAATATCTACAGAATTGAATCCCCAACCTTGTCTTAATTTAAAAATAAAAACTACGTACAATGCTTCAACGCCTTGGTTTCTCAAAATAAAACCAATCAAGCTGCAATTCATATACTTGTGGATACATATATTAGTGTATGATTTATGAGGAGATTCAATGAGCTTCATGAATGCATTACATTGTAAGCTTGAGGTCAGTTTGTTGGTTGATGCTCAAATCTAGGTATTGCTCAAAGTTGCAGTATTCTCGGTGCAAATACTTAATATGTTTTACATAAATATAACCAAACCACTTAATTTCTACAGGGAAATCAACTACAGTTGATAAAAATTATTTTATCAACCAGGTTAAAATATGTACAACAAATGAGCAGACTGCACAGCTTACGAATTAATATACATTTTGTAGCTACACAAACATCTGCAAAAGCATGCAATCCAATCCTATCCTCATCAAATGCTCTAAATTTAAATATAAATGTTGAGATTAAATGAAGAACTAACCTTGGCCTCAATCGGGCAATTTCAAATTCAAGTTCTCGCGCTTCAGTATCTAGAAAATACTCGGTCAGCCCGGCAGGAGTATCCGGAACTACCCGAGACTAGTAGAATCAAAGGAAATGAAATTAAAAATTATATACAGATACAATTACGTGAAACACCTAAAAATCATAAATTTCAATTGAAAGAGGGTATTGATAATATAAATAAATTTTTATTACCGCTCTGAGATTACGGAGACGCTCTTTTTCTTCAAGGACTTGGCGCTGAAATTCCTCTCTAGCCTCGGCGTCTCTCTCGAGGCGTCTCTTGAACTCCAGTCTGGCTATGTGGCCGGTGCTTGGAGGGCCCAGTATCCCTTCTGGATCCTTCCTTCACAAAAACACAGTTCTCCATTGGAATTTTGTGAAAAATGGTTACAGCAAGAAAATGAAGAGAGAGAAAATTATCAAATACCCATCCTATGCAGCGTATTTTGATGTTGGGTTTGGCCAGAGTTGAGATCCTATTACTACCATATATAGCAACGCCGGAGCTGGCAACGCTGAGGCTGAAGCAGAGACTGATTGAGCCGGACATAAAATGGCCGTTCGTTTAAACCTCTCAAGTTTTATCCGTTCATGAAGGAATGGGAGATATAATACATAATACATACTCTATATGCTCCCGTCCCCCAAAAGGATGACAGACAAAAAAGTTTAATTTCAAAAAAAATTACTCTTTTTTTTATTTATTATTTTGCACATTATTTCGGAGATGGAAGGAGTATTTTATTTTAAGTTACATTTTTATTTTAAAATTAAATATAATAATCTTTTAGTTTAACAATACTTATCTAATAATCAAAGTATAATATCGCATTGTTTTTAAAATAACAATCAATATCCACGTTTGAAAGTCAATTTTTATAAATTCTAGATTCAAGATTGATTTTAATTTAATTTTAGACAATATTATTATAAAAGTTATAAATTATATCAATAGTATTATAAAATTTATTATTTTTAACAGTTAAATAAATTAAATTAATTTTAAATTTGTTAATGGCCACACAATTCTCAAAATCAGTATTGGTAAGCCCAACTTAATTTGTAGCATTGCCAAACTAAGAAATATTCTTTCAACCTTGGGTTACATAGGTTCCTAATAATTTTTGGCTACAAACTCCTGAGTCCAGATTTGAAAGTCATATAAATTCCCATTTTTGAATAGGATAAATTACATATAGTAGTACATTTTTAAAAATAATTATAAAAATCATACACCTATAAAATAATTACAAAAGTATTACACTTTTTTGTTTTTATTTTCAATCTTAACATAATTAAAGGTCCTTAAATTAAGGGATTAATATGTAATGACTGACATGGCAATATCAGTGTAATTAGAATTCCTTAATTTAGGGGATTAGTTTTGGTAGGTGTCATTTTCTCTCTCATCTCCTCCAACTGCCATTTTATGTAGGCCACTGTAATTCTATTCTTCTATTTTCATATTTAAAGACAAAAGTTGAAGAGTGAAGAGAGAAGATGAAGACACCAGTGAAGAGAGAAGATGAAGACGACATTTTGCCATTTTCTCTCTCATTTTCTTCTATTATGCCATTTTTTCTTCAAAAGATGAAGACACCATTTCTGCCATTTTTGTATAAAAGATAAAGACGCCATTTCTGTCATTTTTGTATAAAAGATGAAGACGCCATTTCTTCCATTTTCTTTTATTCTGTCATTTTTTTCTCTCTCTTTCATTCTTCTAATTGTTCTTCATATTTTTTTGTACTCTGTTTTTGTAAGTACTTCTATTTACCTCTCTCTCTCTCTCGAGCACCAGTTTTTAAGGTTTTCTCTTTAATTTCATTCATTTGGGGTTTATGATCTTAATTTTTTGCAAAATGTGTGTTTGATTATGAATTTATGATCACTTTTTTTTGTTGATTGGTGTTGATTGGTGTTTACCTTAGTATAAAAGTTTGGTTACCTCAGTATAAAAGTTTGGTAACCAAACTTTTATACTAAGGTAACCAAACTTTTATACCAAGGTAACCAAACTGTCATACCAAGGTAACCAATCCACCTCCACACCATCAGTTTTTTCATAGTGCAGTTGGTAACCAAACCTTCATACCAAGGTAACCTTGATATAAATGTTTGGTTACCTTGGTATGACAGTTTGGTTACCTTGGTATAAAAGTTTGGTTACCTTAGTATAAAAGTTTGGTTACCTTAGTATAAAAGTTTTGGTTACCTTGATATAAAAGTTTGGTTACCTTAGTATAAAAGTTTGGTTAACTCAGTATAAAAGTTTGGTTACCTTGTTAATTACCAAGGTTTGGTTACCTTGGTATAAAAGTTTGGTTACCTTAGTATAAAAGTTTTGGTTATCTTGTTATAAAAGTTTGGTTACCATGACATTACTAACGATCTTCTCCTCTGCAGTATCTTGAGAATTTTCTTTTACTACCAGAAAATGGTTGCTCCCGCCATTACCGCCCAAGCCTCCACCTCCACCGTCTCTGTAACCACCGCCATCTCCGCCACCACCGCCATTGTTACCTCCTCCATAGCCATCACCGCCGCCTCTAAAGCCACCATTACCACCTCCTCCGACGCTGTCACCTCCTCTGAAAATTGTCTCCGCCACCTCCTGCAAAGTACAAAATTTGTGTAGTCTTTCCTATAAAATTTGAATTTGAATATTTGAATTTGAATTTATTTTTGTGGTTAGATCCCAGATATTTGAATTTGAATGATTAGTTATGGCAGATATTTCTCCTTAATTTTAGGTTTCCTTATTAATATGAATTGCGTTATTTTTGTAATTATTTTGTGTATGTTTTATTTTTGTAATTACTTTCTAATTGTTGTATATTAGTGTTAAGGACCCTTTTGAATACTAGACACCAACTGAATAGAGCCCAAACATTCTGGGCCTGGTCAGTCTATTGTTTAATGCCCTCATGGGCCTCATCAGTTATTTGAAATTTGATTTTGCAAAATGATATACATGTCTATAAATAATTAACAAGACGTAAAAATGTATGCGATAAGATAAAATAAATTAAAATATAACCATTTTTAATTCCTATCTTTCATATAATCATAATTCGATTGAAAACTTTTGCAATGTATAGCAGAACTATTTAATTTTTAGTTACCCAAAAATATAAATAGCACATTTATGTATTTATTAAATTTATCTTTTTTATAGGTACTTCTTTCATAATAAAATACTAATTGAGTTTAAGAAGCTACTTGGTGATTATTTTTTATTTTTTTTGCGTATTTCCTTTTAATTGGACACGAGAAAAGAACTTTTGGCGATCTATGTTACTAAAAAAATTAAATTTTACAAAGTATTAAGGGAATTATTCTTGGGTACGTTTTCATAACATGTATTTATATTATATGCCTGAACTAAAACCAAAAAGAAAAGTAGTAGTACTAGTAGTATTTTCATTGACTAGCTAGCCAGTAGCCAGCCATATATTTCGTCTAGAAGAAAATACTCCGTATAGTAATAATGTACAAGTCAGTCTTGGTACGTGTATGAAAGCCACAACAATTAAATTCCTAACTAGACTACTCGTTCGAACTTGATCAATTCAAACAAAGGAATTTATCAATGCCTTCACCCCACCACCTCACTTCACAATTAATAAATAAAGTACCAATATTGACTTAATTCCAAATGTTAATGCTTGTTAAATTGATGATAACATACAAGTAATACAGCTCTTTTTGGATTTAGACGGACCAAATCAGATGCTTTAAATTTTATTTATTTATTTTATTTTCTTGCTCATCATTGAACAAATAATATTATATAAATTAATGTTATACGTACGTGCATCATCACTTTTCCATTCTCTTTTTTGGTTTAAATAACACGCACGTTTATAAAATATCTGAAAACTAACAAGTACTAATATAAAAAGGAGATTGTTAAATTTACAATATTTTTTTGTTATTTTCACAACAAAAGTGTCGTTATCGATGTATAACGGCGGTAAAAACCGTCGCTATAAAATTTATTACGACACTGTTATTGTGGAAATAAGATTTTTTGTTGTAGATTTAACTATTTTTCTATAAAAATCTCCACATTCTTTGGTCTCATTTGCCTAGAAAACCATACTTGTTTATGGATTGGCAAAGAAAGTATAATCGTGCTGCCTCTGCTTAAGAAAAATTAAATCATAGCAAAAATATATTAGTTAATATAAGAAAAATTATTTATTTTTGTCAAATTAGTAAACACCGCGTGAATAAATAACGTACAATCATGTATAAATTGAAGAGAACCTATATAAATAAATACGTGCTACAAGAGTTTTAAAGTAGAGGCAGAAAACTAAATCCCACCAGAACAATTGTCAACGAGCATTTAGAGAGAGAGAGAGAGAGAAATTAATGGGGTGTTTTAGGAAGATGAACAGCTTGTTGGTGGCGGTGGTAGTGGTGGCGAGTGTGGTGGCGGAAGCGCAAATTCCGTCATGCGCAGAAAAGCTGGTGGGATGCGCCAGTTTCCTCAACTCCACAACCAAGCCACCGGCTTCATGCTGTGACCCCCTACAAGAAGCGGTGACCAAAGAGCTTACCTGTCTCTGTAATCTCTATAATAACCCTAACTTGTTAAAATCTTTCGGCATCAATGTCACTGAGGCCCTTGGTCTTCCCACTTTATGCGGTATCCCCGGCGATGATATTAGTGCCTGCCCGGGTATATTTCTCTTCCATTTTGGCCTCTCTCTCTCTTCTTTTTTTCTTTCATAATATTATGTGTTTTAATTCATTTTTTTCCTTAAATTTCCATACATAATAATATGCATGTTCTTACGTGTGATTTCCCATGAATCGGATGGTTTACCTTATTTTTCCAGATTTTGTTTAGAGTTTGACAAGAAAATAATCCATCCGTCCAACATCAGTCCCAAAATTAATAGAGGATAGTATTGAAATTAATTTGATATACTTTTCAACTTCAAAATAATTAATAAATGAAGAAGCATTTATCGTGCATGTTTTTGATGATATGCACTTGTGTTTTACGATTCATTATATTTTTGACTAGTTATAACCTCAACTAATAATTTTTATATTTTAAAATTTCATTTTTTTTACCTGCAGGCCCAACATCATCCCCATCGCCACCAAAATCAGGTAATGTTTTTCACTTTGTATTCAATTATCCATCTTTACGCAATTTATTTATAGTGAACTAAGTACACACACACACATATATATATATTGAGTTCTTTATTGTATATATGATGACAAGAAATAGCAAGATCAAACATGCTTGGACAATCTGTTTATGTTTTGTTTTTTTTAAACAGGATCATCACCTAAGAACAACGTGGGCAGGGCTGCATCGACTGGGATATTTGGCTTGTTACTGATTTGGATTTCTCTATGATGTTTCATTAATTATTCGGAATTACTAGCTATAGTATATATGGAACCATTTCAGTATTTTTGCCGGGGCGGAACTCTCTCTCTCTCTCTCTATATATATATAGAGAGAGAGAGAGAGAGAATTTGGAGTCTTGAGGAGATTGATTCAGTACTCGTTCTTTATTATTGCAAAATGTGAACAGTGTAATGTGTATAAATTTATATGTTTACGGTACTTTTGGATGCTCCATCAACAAGTAGTCGATCATTCAATGAGCCTTTTTTTATTTTTGGTATCTGATGATACTCAACCCAACCACTGCTGAGTGCTGAAACTCGATCGATCCCTCTCTATTGGGAGTCATATCACTCCAACAACTGATTGATTGATTAAAGTATGCTCCTAAAAGTATGCTAATCAGGTTCAGGTTTCCTCCAAATATTTTGTTAATAACAAATTTGTTTTCCATATTATTCAATGATTTGATTTGAGGTGCTTTAAGGGAGGAGATTGTGTGCTCATGAAATTTTCTAAATTCTATTGTACATATAAGGAGTTGATATAATTGTAATTGTTTTATTAATATTAAAGGAAACCTCTTACGTATCAATTGATATTTGACCTTAGATGCAGACCCATAGAGTAGAAGACTAAAGAACTGAACCAAGCATAAAATTTGGTGTGCATGCGTGATTGATTGTTGCTTTACTTTTTCAGTTTATTTAATTCTGGTTTTTGCATTAAAAAATTCCAAAATATCATTACGTGCATGATTTACGTTAGTCTAAAATAATACAGAAAGAATTAAATGAATAGCTCAAAACAGACACCTAAATTTTATCTGTCTGGATTACTTCTGAAATAAAAAAAAAATTTAAAATTTGACATAGTTGACACACAACACACACATGCACATGACACATTATTTGAGACAAAAAAAATTAAGACCATTTACTGTTTAAAATTAACATGATTCATGCAAGTTTTAAAAATACAAATAACCCTTATAATCAAATTGTAAATAGTTTATAATATAATTGTATTTTAAAATAGACGTAATTTTTTTCCCAAATCAAATTTTACGGTGCTCATTTAAATTTGATAATATATTTTGGTTACTTAAATTATTCAAATTATTAAAACAATTTGATTGTTATCATTATTACAATAGTGTAAAAAATCATTGTTACCTAGAGAATATTTTGCTCTCACAAGTTGAATAAAAATAACTGGGGTTCATCTTTGTTTTTTCAAAATTTGTCAAAAGTTGATCAATCAAAAATTACAAATAAATGAATAAACAAATTGGTCTTAAAATTTCTTCAATTCTAAAACAATTATTTTGGACTGGCACCAAAAAAGATCCACCACAAAGATTTGGATCCAATTAATTGGGCTACCCAGCAACGACAGTATTTGCAGTAATTCGAATTAAGGGCCAAATCCAATTATGATTGGCCCGTTAAAATGTACTGAAGCTCACCATTTTTTAGAGCCTGTTCTGACCTGCTCGAAAATGACTTATTTTTTTTACTTATAAGTTATGTTTTAAATTAAAAAAATAAGTAAGTATTTATAACTTATTTTAAAATTATATATAAGTCATTTTTAGTTTAATCAAATGTAATGTCTATTTTGTCCTTCTTTTTATTAATGTCATTTTTAATAATTTTTATATTTTTATTAACTTATAAGTCATTATGAGCCGAATAATTTCATAATTTATTTTAACTTAATCTTTAACATATAAATTAAATTGTTGTCAAATATTTTTATTTATAAATTATAATTTAAATAAAATTATAAATTAATTTATATTTTAACTTATAAGTCATTTAAAAATAAATAGTTCTCCGCTCAATTTTTAGGGAGAGAAATGTTTGACATTATCTGTATGTATCTATTTTGGAAGCTACTAGAAGCGCCCAAGTCAGTTTCAGGTCCATTGCAAGTCTTTTTGCTTTTTTTCCCTTAAAAACAAAACAAAGCACCGTCACCTAGGCCCTATCCTCTTCAATTCAGTGAAAGTGTGAAACCCTAAACATTTTAGCCATGGACGCTGCAAAGTTGAGCCAATTAAAGCAATTTATCGAACAGTGCAAATCCAATCCCTCCATTCTCAGCGATCCTTCACTCTCCTTCTTCAGAGACTATCTCGAAAGGTAACATTAGCATCTAGTATCTCTTTTGCTCGTCTGAAAGTTTATTATTTTTAGTGTTCATAGATTGATCTTTTTTTTTATATATTTGTTTTTGTATCAGTCTTGATGCTAAGCTTCCTCCATCTGCCTACAAGCCTGGAGAACAAAAATCGGTATTTTTCTTTCTTTATGTTTTTGCTGGGAAGAAAAAAATGTGAAAAAACTAAAAAATCAAAATTAACTTTAACCATATTTAAGCCTAATTCGGTAGTATAGTTCCGTATGAATTCCTTCATATAGTTAGGATCTTGGGTTTATTATATACGTGATTGGGTTTACAGAAGTCTTATGTGGTCGATGAGAGTGACGATGATATGGATGAAGTGGAAGAGCCTCCACAACAGCCTGTTTATGAAGAAGAGGAGGCTGAGATAGTTGAATCCGATATTGAGCTAGAAGGTGAAACCGTGGAGCCTGATAATGATCCACCACAAAAGGTCTCCAATTCAACTACCCTTTCTAACTCTAATTTGTTAATTTTGATTTTTTTTTTTGTTAAAATTTATGGGTTTCTACTGTTGTAGATGGGAGATTCTTCTATCGAGGTTACCGATGAAAACCGTGATGCTTCTCAAGAGTCGAAGGGAAAGGCCATGGAAGCAATCTCTGAAGGTATTTTGATATACTAATATATGAGAAATAGTGCTTTACCTTTATTTGTTCACCTATATACGTGTACAAGTGCTTTATACAAAACTCTTTTTTCAATAGACCTGTAGGACAACCGATTTTTATTGGAAATTCATTTCGTTATTGGAAAATTATTTTACAAACACTTTACAGTGATATCTTGGTCAGTTTTTAAATTCAAATGGAACTAGAAAAAGCATTAAGCTTCAGCGTTTACCAGATGCATAAACAATGTTCTAAAAGGCACTAGGCGGGAGGCCGTGGGGGGCTAGCGCCTGGAGGGCCTAGGCGGGATTTTTTTATTGTAAACCAATTTTAATATTTTATCTCACATTTATCCAAACAAAACAATAATATAAAGCAAAACAATCTATAGTAAAGATAATAAAGACATTTGTTTAAAGTTCAAACACATATCCATATTGCTAATGTCAAAGGTCAAACACAAACATGCAATTGTTCAAAGTTCAAACATATTTTTAACATATTAGTTTTATTCATAAACAGAATTGCTATTAAATAATAAAATTTAAAATTTCAAGAATTTAATTCAATATTAAAATTTAAGAAACTAAACATAAATTTAAGAATTATATTAAATTAAACTAAATATTACAAATGTATCATTATTTATATAATTTGAAGTTGGCATAAATTCAAAAAATTACAACTATAATAAAATTATTCATTTTGACTTGATATTGTTCACTTCTTGTTGTGATTTGATATACTACAACATGTATTATGAATATTGTAAATCATTAAAAAAATAAATATATCAAGATCTGGTTTGGGTAGTTATTAAAATAAAAAAAACTCTCCGTCTAGGGTTCGCCTAATTTTTTGAAAGAATTTTTATGCCGCCTTGGGCTTAGGTGAGGCGCCTAGCGCCTAGGCGGGGCGCTAAGGGGCCTAGTGCCTAGGCGGGGCCTAAGCAAACCTAGGCGGGAAATTTTAGAACACTGTGCATAAAAGTTAAAAATATTTTTTAAACACTCTAAAACACGAATCTTTAAATTAAATTTGCTTTTATGCCACCGCTTCTCCAAAAGAGAGTAACTATATTCTTTTGACTTTTATAAGCTTGTGATTATGTACAGATATATGTTAATGTTTTATGTTATGCGTGCCTAATCTTATTATGTATTGTTCAGGTAATCTTGATGAAGCAATTGAGCATCTTACACAAGCTATTTTGCTCAACCCTACGTCAGCTATCATGTATGCCACTAGAGGTAAACTTGATTCTAAATTTCCTTTCAAGCAAAAATATAATAGTGTATATTCAATAATGTCTTGTGCTTGTTCAATGTTTTACAGCAACTGTATACATCAAAATGAAGAAACCAAATGCTGCTATCCGAGATGCTGATGCGGCTCTACAGGTCGATCTTAGTTTTCTTGATTTGCTCACTTGTGAATTGTCATAATTTTTATTATCAATTGAGGCAGCCTATTTTTCTGTAAAAGGGATTCCTAAATGAAGATGATATGATTATCAGCATGCATGCTCATGCATTGCTAAATATGTACATGAATGTTTTCCTTTGCGACATTGTTACGGATCCCACATTTGCAGCATGTTATATTGATGCTAGGATAATTTATTGGCATGCATTGATATGCATGTACGTCATAGATACCTATACTAAATGCAGATTTCGTGTAATGACTTCCAGATGTGCTAATTATTGACCATATTTTATTTCCCTTTTGTTTTCTGGATATGGTTGAACTTATGTAATATGCATTGTTACTAAAAAAAAAATTCAATATTCTAAGGGGTGTTTGTTTGTTAATTAAAATTTTGTGGCTGAGGAAGATTTTTCGCAATGTAATTTTTAGATTCGTCAATCTGGGGTCACATGTTTTTGACAATTTCCGTTGCAGATTAATCCCGATTCCGCTAAAGGCTACAAATCTAGAGGAATGGCACGAGCATTGCTTGGCCAGTGGGAAGAGGCTGCAAAAGATCTCCACGTAGCTTCGAACATAGACTTTGATGAGGAGATAAGCACTGTACTAAAGAAGGTTGGCCTTCATATTCACAAACAATTACAATGTTAAACCTATTTGTATATCATTATGTTTTTTCCCCTTGAGACGTGTCAATCTCAAAACCATGATATTATGTTACTTCAATTTTTGGACCATACAGGTCGAACCCAATGCTCACAAAATTGAGGAGCACCGTAGGAAATATGACAGGTTGCGTAAAGAACGAGATGAAAAGAAGGCTGAACGTGAAAGACAACGTCGTAAAGCTGAAGCTCAGGTGAGATATTTTCATTCCTCTTTTGCAAAGTGCTATAAAGATTGTCAGTTGTATGCCTTTGTAGGGCTAGTTTATTAATGTAATTCTGTACCAGGCTGCATATGAAAAGGCCAAGAAGCAAGAGAAGGCATCGTCCAGTAGAGGATCTGGAGGCATGCCGGGTGGATTCCCAGGTGGCATGCCTGGTTTTCCCGGGGCCATGCCTGGTTTTCCCGGTGGCATGCCTGGTTTTCCTGGTGGCATGCCTGGCGGCTTTCCTAGGGGCATGCCTGGAGGTACGCCTGGGGGTACGCCTAGTGGTATGCCCGGTGGTACGCCCGGTGGTATGCCTGGGGGTATGCCTGGCAACATCGACTATAGCAAAATATTAAATGTAAGTATGACATTGTATAGATCTGATTTCCTTTTCCCATATGTTATAAACTGTCTTTTATCTTGTGGATTTAATGGTCTAATGACCTCTACCTTTTTCACCACACTTTTACACAATCTTGTGTGCTTATTGAGCTTGATTATGCCTGGTATTTAATACTGTTTTAATTTCTTTTATCCTTTTTTTTTCCATTTGATTAGGACCCTGAGTTGATGTTAGCATTTAAAGATCCAGAAGTCATGGCTGCCCTTCAAGATGGTACTTGTTTTTGTTCTGATACGTTTTGTCATTTGCTTATCACATGTTTTTTCCTTGTTTACTTGGCTAATTTAATAATTGAATCTAGCTTTTATCAAGTTAAAGCTGCTCGTCATTGGATAATTGAATAATTGAGTGCTAATGAGCGTTCAAGTTAAATTTTTTTATTTCCGTTGACCCCATTTGTTTTTTAAAATAATCTCCAAAACGATGTAGTTTTAAAAGATGTATGCTATTTAAAACAACGTAGTTTTAAGAGATGTATGCTATTTAAGAGGTATGTTTTATATCTGTCCTATATATATATATATGGGGGATGATTCATTGACAACGTTGTAAAAAAATGTACTTGCAACAAATTTCGATCATCCATCCGTATATCTAACAACCTATATTGCTCCTGTCCGCAGTTTAATTTAGTACTGTGGACGTGATAGATGACAAAAATACTCCTCCTAGAAAATTTATCTCGCCCGCAGTATTAAACTGCGGACTCTAAATATGGTTGACCTTCAATTTTTTTTAGTTTTCTAGGCTTCATAGTATTAAACCACGGATGCCAAATAATTGATTTGATTCGAGCCTTGCCTTGCCTTGCCTTGATGATTTTGGTTTTGCGAAGAACATAGACCATATCAGAGTCCATTCTATCATCCCTTAGTCCTCGAAGAGTTTAAGCACTGTGAGTGGATTTTGTCTGTTCATTCAAGTTTTGAAGATAAGTAGGAGACTGGTAATTTCTTCAATATTGACCTTAATGGTCTCGACTTCTTGAAAGAAGTGAGAGATTCACTTCATCCGTGGGGTTAAATTGGGATTTTTCTATGTTTGTATCGGTTTGGAGGATTCATATGGGATTGTTTCTTCAATTCCACATAACTTAAAAATGACTTCTATTCGCAACAAAATTGCAAAAAAACCCAATTGACAGAAAATCAAGAATTTCATTCATACTGCAGGAACATAATCATGAATATTCAAATATAACATATACTTATAGACAGTCCTAAAGGGTTTGTGAGAGAGAAGATGCAGAAGAAATTAGCCCTTTTGTAGATTTGAAATTAGAGATTAATTTCTGGTATTCTCAGAGTTCGGTTCAAGCCTAGAGGCCGGAAATCTGAAACAAACAGATAAGAAATTTGTGAAGAGAAAAAAAATCGACAAACAAGACGGTATTTAAGAAATCTCTGCCACTTCAAGGTTTTATATAAAGGGATTTGTAGAATTAGGGTTTGAACCGGGGGGGGGAATATGACTATCTTTATTATTTGACATCCGCAGTTTAATAGTGCGGAGCCTAGGAAACTAAATAAAATTTTGAATTTGATCAATATGACATCATTTTTCAATTAATCCAATTGGCCATACTTAGCCTTCGCAGTTTAATACTACGAGGAGGGGCATTTAGGCTATTTGTCACGTCCGCAATATTAAATTTCGGAATATTGAAAATTTAGCTGCAGACGGGAGCAATATTGGTCGTTAGATATACAGATGGACGATCGGAATTTGTTGTAAGGATAAACATTTTTTTTACAACGTTGTTAATAGATCATTCCCGTATACCGTATATATATATATATATATATATATATATATATATATATATATATATAGTCCGGATCCTATACGGGATCTCGGACGTTATTAAAATGCAGGATTTTTTTTATTTTATTTTTTTAAAGCAACTAAAAAAAATTTAATATTTTATGGAACTGGAATATTTACATAATACAGTATTTTGGGTGTGATTTGGAAACATATAACAAAACTGTACAGACCCAAATCACACCAAAAATACTGTTAAAAATTCCAGTTCCATAAAATATTAAATTTTTTTTTTAGTTTTAAAAAAAAAAGTTGTGTATGTGTGTGTGTATATATATATAGCAAATACATCTTTCTGTTTTACCTTTTTCCTTTTTTATATACTTTCTATTTCAAAATGGGTAATGTACTGTTTCCTGTCACCTAAAAGAAATAAAAATTAATTCATTGATTTCTTAAGCATGGCAAACATTTTGCGACATACCTAAATGGGAAGCATGCCATAGAGCACGTTACAAAGGGAGTGAATATTTAATACTTATTCCCCTTTTTTCTCTCCCATAAACACTAGCATATACAAACGAATGCACGGTTGCTGTCACACATCCCCAGTCTGTGATGCAGGCGCCACAAACTTTCTTGTCATGCTGTTTAATTTTATTTTACTTTCTTGCCCTGTTCATTTTTATCCCATTAGCAGAATTGATAGCTTCTTTGTATGGGACACTTTTCTTCCCTCATTCTGTATGGCATGGGTTCTATGTCCTATTACATACACAACAATACAGAACTAAACAATATATTGGTTTTTCTCACAACTTCACTAGATTCGTTGCTCCCACAAACAAATGTACTATATGAGTTACTTGTTGATCTTCTTCTCCTGTCTTTTTCTTCTCCTTTTTCTATTTGGCGTGAGCGGTGAAGAGGATTCTTGGTTGGCAGCAAATATTATTTTGGACAGCGATGGGTGTAAGGATCTGGGGCTGAGATGGGTTTTTCTGGTGCAGCAGTGCCGGAGCGGTTAGGGTTTTAGGTTATGGATATATTTGGTTGGATGGGTACTTGGTGGCTGGATATATTTGGTCCGAGGTTTGTAGAGTTTTTTCTAATTGTTATTATGATGCAATTTTGGGATAGGGATGGGCAGTGGAGGGTTCTTTGATGCCAAATAATAGGGGACGAGAGGGTACTTCTCACACAAGATATTTCTTTCAGAATGCAATCAACTATATAGTTTTTGTGTAAAATAACATAGTACGTATGTCGTTATTTGTAATACTCTTCAACTTTCATAACCGAAAGTAGATTCTAACAAGATAATTACCAAAAATTTCTGGAATCTTCTTTTATTTTCGTGTGCTTCCAAAGTCTCTTATATTTGACCAACCAAATCTTGCCGGCTATCCTGCATTACTGGGGGCCTGCCTTGAAGGCCAACCAGTCAGTAGTCCATAGTGCCTTGATTTGAGGTACGCAGGCTGGACTATACAATAGAATTCAGCCCTCATTAAGAGCAATATTGGCACATCATTTTTAGACTCCGGTGTTTGACACAATGTTACCTGGATTGTGGTTCGATAGGATACGTGGAGCGAAATATGTCAATGTGTGGTCCAAAATACGGTAAAGGGTAGGTTTTCTCAAATTGCTTAGTCGGTATGAAAAAGGTTACAGAACTTGGTATGATGGGAATAACTTTCTTAAATGTTATAGTTAAAACTAGTTGAGATACAGTTAAAATCAGTTGAGTTGTTTTCAAGTGTAGTTTTAAAACTTACAACACGTGCATTTTCAAGTAGGGAACGCCATGTTATTCGTTACTAAACACCCATAATACCTGTTTTTGCCACGGTAGCTGGTATCTCCTCATTTGTAAATTATAAAACAAAGTTGTAATCATACTTGTGTAATAGAAGTTTAAGTAATTAGGATTTTTTTTTAAATATATTTAAAAAGTAACTCATATAGTACATTTGTAAATTATAAAACAAATGGCTCCTGTAATTGCAAAAAATGATGAGCAAATTTGGTTTTGGCTCCTGTAACTCATGGTTTCTCTCTCCCATATTATGTTTTTTCCACTTGTTTGTCTTTTGAAGTTTTGCTCTACTTTATTATTTTCTGACTCTGGTTGATTGCTTGTAGTGATGAAAGATCCTGCTAATCTTGCAAAGCATCAGGCTAATCCCAAGGTGGCTCCTGTAATTGCAAAAATGATGGGCAAATTTACTGGACCAAAGTGATCTTCCATGCTGGCAATCTCGGATTCTCCCACCTCTTTCCCTCTTTCCCTCTTTCCAGCATCGGCATGTACGCATAACTAGTGACTTGTATTATTATGGTTTGAAAGGAAATGATTTTTCTGATTGCATGCATGCATGGTGAGGCCTGATTTTTGAAAGAAAATGATATTTGACTAATAATTTTAATTAGTACTGGTTGCATTCGTCAAGTGATGTTATTGTTGCCAGTAAGAGATGCATGGTAACATTTGGTTTGATTGTACATTTCATATATTATTATTTTTCCTGTATTTTGGTAAATGAGATTTGTAGAGACAGTTGGGAAGGTTAATGGTAGTAATAATGGGAAGGATGTGATTATAAGTGAGTGCCTATGTATGCATAATGATTGAGGGGGACATTAATGGCGGTAGCTCTAAAATCAAATTTACTTGGTTCATAAAGCAGCAAAGGTTATAGTAGATTCTATTTCAAGGAAATAGTATAGTTTATATGAGAGGATGCATTCATTATTATTATATCACTTGAGATTCTTGGAATGATGTCTCGTGTTCATACGCTAACTAGCGAGGTAGGCTAATGCTTTTGTTGGGGGCTCTGTTGAACATTCCTCCCTCAGTTCATAACTTCACATGGACATTGTACCCAACTCCCGGTGAATTGTCAGACTCTTGACTGAAAAGCCGTTTGTATTGGAACTTATCCATAACGCGTAACCTATTTGAACTTGATATATATATATATATATATATATATATATATATATACACACACACACACACACAGAGAGAGAGAGCAAAGTGTTTCTTATGGGAACTATTCAGTTAACTCATCTTACACCGTTAATTCAGATGTTAGGTGCTCAAAAATAATTTTTTTTACTGGTGTGGCCAGAGATTTTTTGTTTTTGTTGGCTGCAAGTAGGAGTATCGGCCATAGAAAAAAAAATTTGCTGGCCACCCCTACCTTAGTTAGATTTAAATAGTTTATAGTTGTATAAATAAATTTTTAAGTAATAAAAATTAACTTTATCAACTATATATAATGTATTTATTTCTATAAATAACAAATTTTAAAATTATTAATTATATTCAATGTATTTATTTGTATGAATAATTTCTCAAGTAATAATTTTTTAATGTATTTATATTTTAATAATTATTCAAAATTTTTATATTCAATGTATTTCAGTTACTCCATCTGTTCCACAAAAATTATCAATTTTTTTATTCTATAAAAAGAGTCCACCTTTTAATGATACTAATATTTTCTCCGTCTCAGGATAAAAGTCTTAGTTTACTTTTTGGGCATATTAATTGTCCATATTTAAATTTTCATCTAATTGCATAGTTTTCTGTACATGACTAGTGATACAATTAATACTTAATTAAAATTCTCAAGCGACAAATATTAAGAAACATAAATATTTCTCTAAAATAACATTTAAAAAGGGACGAAGAGAGTATATGCGTAGAGAATAAAAATATCACCATCAATACTAAGGATATTATAGATAAATTATTGTAAAAAATAGATTATTTAAGGTAAGTAGACATTTAACTTGAGATTACCTAAAATAATAATAAGAACTTTTATCTTAGAACAGAAGGAGTATTAAGCAATATTAATTCTCAAGTTTATCATAATAATTTCATCATCATACCACACTAGTAAATCAACGTTTATTATCTGAAGGGTAACACAGAATACAACTATATCCTTAATATTTGTAAATTTAATAAATAAGATTATTTTTTGAGAACGAAGAGAGTATCATTTTAGAAATGTATCTAATTTTGAAATAGAGGATTGATTAGTATTTCACACCAAATT
>CM029020.1:4920557-5072196 GCA_016801055.1 Panax notoginseng
ATATTATAACTGAGTCCAGGGATGTGGAATTTTTTGGAAATAAATTCTCAAAAGATGTTGAGAATGTGGAAATGCCTAAATTTGATGAGCCTAGAGGTCCTACAAGGTCTAATGTTGAGGTTGAAGAACCTAGTGTTCCAATTCAACCAAGTGGACCTAGAAGGAGTACAAGAGCTAGAAAATATAAAGATTTAGATGATGATTTCATTTCATCACAGTCTCTATTATTTTTGGTGGAAGGGGGGGGGGGGACCAAAATAATGAGGTGGTAAATGAAATACCCTATGTATTTAGTCTTGAGACTAATCCTAAATCATTTAAAGAATCTATGGCTTCTAGGGATGCTGCTTTTTGGAAGGAAGCTGTAAATGATGAAATGGATTCAATCTTGGGAAATAATACTTGGGTATTGATAGATTTACCTAGAGGTTCTAAACCTATAGGTTGTAAGTGGGTTTTTAGAACAAAGTATAACACTAATGGTACTATTTCTGCTTTTAAAGCAAGATTTGTAGCAAAAGATTTTAGACAAGTAGAGGGTATTGACTATTTTGATACTTATACACCGGTAGCACGAGTTACTTCCATTCGAATTCCTTTTGCCTTAGCTTCATTGTTTGATCTTTACGTTCATCAAATGGATGTAAAGACTGCATTTTTAAATGGCAATTTGAATGAGGAAGTATATATGGAACAACCCGAAGGGTTTGTTGCTCCCGGAAATGAGGCTAAAGTATGTAAATTAGTTAAATCTCTTTATGGTCTAAAACAGGCACCAAAACAGTGGCACGAGAGATTTGATACTGCTATTTTAAACTTTGGGTTTAAATATAATAGTGCAGATAGGTGCCTATACTCCAAAACCACTTCTGATTATATGGTGATAGTTTGTTTGTACGTAGATGATATGTTGATTATCAGTACGAATATGGTTGGAGTAAATGAGACTAAAAAGTATTTATCCTCTGTCTTTAAGATGAAAGACTTAGGTGAAGTAGATACTATTTTAGGCATCAAAGTTAAAAAACATAGTGGGGGCTATGGCTTCTAGGGATGCTGCTTTTTGGAAGGAAGTTGTAAATGATGAAATGGATTCAATCTTGGGAAATAATACTTGGGTATTGATAGATTTACCTAGAGGTTCTAAACCTATAGGTTGTAAGTGGGTTTTTAGAACAAAGTATAACACTAATGGTACTATTTCTGCTTTTAAAGCAAGATTTGTAGCAAAAGATTTTAGACAAGTAGAGGGTATTGACTATTTTGATACTTATACACCGGTAGCACGAGTTACTTCCATTCGAATTCCTTTTGCCTTAGCTTCATTGTTTGATCTTTACGTTCATCAAATGGATGTAAAGACTGCATTTTTAAATGGCAATTTGAATGAGGAAGTATATATGGAACAACCCGAAGGGTTTGTTGCTCCCGGAAATGAGGCTAAAGTATGTAAATTAGTTAAATCTCTTTATGGTCTAAAACAGGCACCAAAACAGTGGCACGAGAGATTTGATACTGCTATTTTAAACTTTGGGTTTAAATATAATAGTGCAGATAGGTGCCTATACTCCAAAACCACTTCTGATTATATGGTGATAGTTTGTTTGTACGTAGATGATATGTTGATTATCAGTACGAATATGGTTGGAGTAAATGAGACTAAAAAGTATTTATCCTCTGTCTTTAAGATGAAAGACTTAGGTGAAGTAGATACTATTTTAGGCATCAAAGTTAAAAAACATAGTGGGGGTTATGTATTGAATCAATCTCACTATATTGAAAAAATATTAACTAAGTTTAGTCATCTCGAGTTCAAGGAGGTGAATTCTCCTTTTGAGAATGGAGTTAAACTCAAAGCAAATGAGGGTAGAGCTATTGCACAGCTAGAATACACAAGTGCTATTGGTAGCCTTATGTATGCTATGCATTGTACTCGACCAGATATTTCTTTTGCAGTTTCTAAACTTAGTAGATATACAAGCAGTCCTAATATTGATCATTGGAAAGCTATTGGAAGGGTACTTGGATATCTAAAAAGAACCAGTGGCATAGGAATGTTCTACAATAAATTTCCTAGTGTTTTGGAGGGATATTCTGATGCAAGCTGGATTAATAGTGTGGGAGATAATAAATCTACAAGTGGGTGGATTTTCACTCTTGCTAGTGGTGCTGTTTCTTGGGCAAGCAAGAAACAAACTTGTATTTCTCACTCTACTATGGAGTCAGAGTTTATAGCTTTGGCTCAAGCAGGAAAAGAGGCTGATTAGATTAGAAATATGTTGTTAGACATAGATCTATGGCCAAATCCAATGCCTCCAATTTCACTATATTGTGATAGTGAAGCTACGCTAACAAGAGCGTATAGTGGTACCTATAATGGTAAGTCTAGACATATTGGTCTAAGACATAAATTTGTGAGACAATTGATACATGATGGTATCATAACTATTGTCTATGTGAAGTCAAGTAAAAACTTGGTTGATCCACTTACTAAGCCTCTGACGAGAGATTTAATAAGTTTGACTACACGAGATATGAGACTTAAACCATTCTGAGCCAAAGGTGATGGGAACCCAACCTATTACTAGGTTACCCCTAGTTTATAGGTTCAATGGGAAAAACAAGTCACAGTTATTGGTTGAGTTACTATCAATTTGGTCTCATATGTAGTATATGATAGTAACGTCTGTTGCATGACTGAGGATGAGCTATGCTCTTAACAAAGTGTTGCACTTATAGCAACAGGAATGCTAGAGAAACATTTTGTAAGACCCCAATTTTTATAAATAAAGATGAATTTTCTATAAATATCATTTTTGAATATTATGGAGTTAATTTGATATAATGTTATAGTTGTGGGTAATATTTATAAATTTTGTAAAGTAAGCAAGTTGTTATAAAATATTCGTTTGGTCGGAGAATATTCTTTTTGTCGGGGAATATTCGTACGACGGCACAATCATTGGTGGACCCCACAACGGAATTATTGTCGGATTGAGAAAACGACAGAATTATCTTTCTATAAAAATAACGGCTGAGGTGTTACCGTTAAAACCGTTAAAACTGTTGAACTACTCGGTAGTAAAAGTACAGTAATACGCGTGGTTGCATAGTAGCACACGGTATTGATTATTGATGCTTACGTGAGAAGTCACTCAGCTATACTCAATTATTGCTACAGTAATTGCTGCATCATATCTCTTAAATTATTGTCATAGTATCATCTGTATAATATGTTATATTATTAAATCAATAATTGAGACGTTGTGGTAAGTTTGGTTATTTTATGGGGGGCCATATGTCATCATCTAAGAGTCTCTTCGTCAATAGTAATTACCGTCGTCAATAGTAATTACCGTCGTCAATAGTATTTACCTTGGTCAATAGTAATTACCTTCGTCAATAGTATTTACCTTGGTCAATAGTAATTACCTTCGTCAATAGTATTTACCTTGGTCAATAGTAATTACTTTCGTCAATAGTAGTTGTCCCTTCAATATTACCAAGAGTCATTTGACCCTTCGTTAAGACCAAGAGTCATTTGACCCTTCGTTAAGACCAAGAGCCACCCTCAGTTTTTCTATAAATAGAGGCCTAGGGCTTCATTATTTTTCACGAATTCATTCAAGCTATAGAGAGATAAAGTATAGAGAGAATAAGAGAGAGAGAATAAAAGTATTCTGCTACATCACTTTTCCAATATCCAGTTCTTTTAAGGTAGGGAATATTATTTCTTTTATATTCATGAAGAGAACTTCTGTTATTCCATTTGTTATTATTCTGTTGGAATAACCAGTATACGCGGTCTACCCTATACTTGGTGACATTCTTCTATTATTCTGTTGGAACATCCTGTCTGTGTGTTTTACACCGGACCTGGTTTCGTTTATTATTCTGTTGGAACATCCTGTCTGTGTGTTTTACACCGGACCTGGTTCCGTTTTATTATTATTCTGTTGGAATATCCTGTCTGTGTGTTTTACACCGGACCTGGTTCCATTATTTATTATTCTGTCGGAATATCCTGTCTGTGCGTTTACGCCGGACCTGGTTCCATTATTTATTATTCTATTGGAATAACCTGTCTGTGCGGTCTATCGCATGCATGGTGATTTCTTTTGTTATTCCATTCTTTATTGTACTCAGTTGGTTAAGTTTTGACTTCTATACTCCATGAAATTTGTGGAATATCCTTGATAGTTGTGTTTCATCCAGTATTTTTTTAAGAAAATATTCTTCTAAGCATTCTTGAATTTTACTCCACAATGCAGTATCATGTTGACAATTTGGACGTTGTTAATTCCTGGATAAATTAATTCTTGAACTTGTTTTATTGAATTCTTATATCATTGTCATCATCCTCATGTTTATAAAATGTTGAAAGTCATCTGTGGCATGTAGTGCATAGATGGACTTGGTATGATTATGACCAGGGATTATTCGGTATAATCATGACCGTAATGTTAAAAATGATGTGGTAAAAGTCCTCATTGGCCCGTAGTGCATTGATGGACAGTTGTTGGCATGATCATGACCATTAATGAATATACGAATATCCTTGGCCGTAGTGCAGGGGTGATTCGATGATGTGGATTATTTTATTAAGCTGAGTCCCAGCGATCACAGTGTTGAAAAACTTTTTCAATCATAAAAGATAGTAGCGTTTATTTTTTACTTGACTCTTTTAATGGATTGCTTGTTCCGCTACAGTTAAACTTGATGTCTATTATATTTTATCAGTTTAACATTGTTGAAGGCTAATGATAATTTATTCTGCATTATCTTAGTCATAATATTTCTTACTGGGCTAGTTGAGCTCACCCTTTCTTTCACTGTTCTCTTCAGGAAATGAGAACGTAGCTGGGACAAGTCGGGGTACGGAGTGATGGTCCGAATGATAGTATTAGTTAGTAGTCCTCACTATTTTATGTAATGGTGTGTTAATAAATGTAATGAAGATTCCTTTTGAGTATGAATACTCTCTAGAAGATAATATTTGTATTCAAACTCACAGTTTATGTTTTGTCGTATTGTACACGACAGTTGTATTATTAAGTTGTATTTGTATTCTGTACTATGTATCTGACGACTCAAGATGGGTGATGTATACCTAATTTTGGGGGCGTCACAGTTGGTATCAGAGCTTAGGGATATGATCCCTGGCTAAGATGTGAGAATAGAACTAGGAGGGGAGAGACGGAGAATTCCTTCGCTAGTATGACATACCTAAGTTTATTTGCATGGTATTTAATTGGTCGGTCATAATATAAGGATAATATATGACATATCAATTAATTTTTATTTTGTGGCAGTATCTGAAAATGACATCTGAGAACGTTGAGAATAGCAATGGAGCACAGACGACTGTTGATTCACCACATATCAATAATCAGGATGATGTGCATCAGGAAGGTGTCAATCCTCATGCAAACAACAACACTGACCAAATGATGAATGATCAAATGATCAGAGGCTTTATGCAATTCATGCAACAACAGGTGAAAGCGGCTCCTGTCCACAACGTAGGTGGAAATACTGGAAACTCTCTGGCGGTCACCGCTAAACAGTTTAAGGAGCTGGGACCACCGGAGTTTAAGGGAGAACCCAAACCACTTGTAGCTGAAACATGGATAAAGCAGATCACCAAGATATTTGATGTCTTGGGTTGCTCCGAGGAGCAAAAGGTTCCCTTTGCCGCCTTTATGTTGCGAGGAGAGGCAGATTACTGGTGGGAATCGATAAAGCGTACTCAACCTGCCGCACTGAAGATGTCCTGGGAGAAGTTCCAAGAGCTGTTTAACGACAAATACTTTCCCGAGAGTATTCGTCACATGAAAGAGGTGGAGTTCATCAAATTGGAGCAGAATAATATGACCGTGTCGCAGTACGAGGCAAAATTTGCGGAGTTATCCCGGTTTGCGTCCCACCTGGTGGATAATGAAGAAAGAATGACGCGGATGTTTTTAAGAGGTTTGAAGCCGGAGATACGTCAACATCTTGTTTCTCATAAACTGTGTTTGTATTCAGATGTTGTAAATAGGGCTCAGTTGGTGGAGCGCGATAACGAGACAACGCAACCAAAAGAGAGCAGCCGGCAAAATGATAATACCAGTGAGAGCAGTCATCGAAGCGGTGACAACAAGCGTGGAGGGAATCAACAGGCCAGAAATGGTAACCACTTCGGTGGTAATCAGGGCCAAAGCAATAAGAATGGACATTTCAAGAAGAGGAGATTCAACAATGATGGAAAGACGTCAGCACCAGCACCTGTCGTTAAGGAAGGAGAACGACCACCTATCATATGTTTCAAATGCGGAGGGGAGGGGCACATCAGTCCAAACTGCGCGATGCCGTCCAAAGCATGTTATAATTGTGGAAGAGAAGGTCATTTAGCCCGATTTTATCGTTTACCGAAGACAAATTCAGCTAGGATGGAGGCACCAAAAGCCGTCCCAGAAAAGTCAAAACCGGTTGTGCAAGGGAGAGCGTTTGTTGTGAACTCCCAGAGAGCAAGGAACCCGAATGAGGTCATCACGGGTAAGCTTATTATAAACTCTAAAGAAGTTTATACTTTATTTGATACCGGTTCAACCCATTCTTTTATTTCTCCTACTTGCGCTCATCGATTAAATTTGATTCCGGAGAAATTAGACTTTGACTTATATGTGGAAACTCCGTTGGGAGAAACCTTCATTACCTCCACTGTTTATAAGTCTTGTTTGGTTCAAGTTGGTACCCACACATTACCTATCGATCTGATTTCATTAAAAATACTTGCATTTGACGTGATTCTAGGGATTGATTGGTTAACTACTCATTATGCAAAAATTGATTGTTTTCGTAAGGTTGTTAGTTTTCATATTCCTAATCGACCTATTATGCGAATTCAAGCAACCAAACCATTAAAATCAATCGCTGTCATCTCAAGCCATAAAACTATTCGTTTATTAAAAAACGGATGTCAAGCTTTCTTAGCTCATGTCACAGATCTAAACAAAAATACGTCAGTTTTGAATGATATTTCTATTGTTAATAAATTCCCTGACGTATTCCCTGAAGAACTTCCTGGCCTACCCCCAGAGCGTGAAATTGAATTTTGTATCGATCTTGAACCCGGTACAAAACCCATTTCCAAAGCCCCATATCGAATGGCTCCTATTGAACTTCAGGAGTTAAAGATCCAACTCCAGGAATTGTTAGACATTGGCTTTATTCGTCCTAGTACTTCTCCTTGGGGAGCTCCTGTTCTATTCGTGAAGAAGAAAGATGGAAGTATGCGACTTTGTATTGATTATCGGGAGTTGAATCATGTCACCATCAAAAACAGGTACCCATTGCCACGTATTGATGACCTGTTTGACCAGTTGCAAGGAGCACAATTCTTTTCAAAGATCGATCTTCGTTCTGGATATCATCAGCTGAAGGTTAGAACTGAGGATATTCCAAAGACGGCTTTTAGAACTCGGTACGGGCATTATGAATTCCTAGTCATGTCCTTTGGATTGACTAATGCTCCTGCTGCCTTCATGGATATGATGAACCGTGTAACAACCCCAAAATAGGTCCATTCCATCCAACCTATTCTGAGTTGCCAAATACATGGTACAGAAAATAACTACAACTTTATTACAACAATTGTCGTGCAAAATACAACAACACATATGCTGTGAGTTTGGATACAAATATATACCAAATGTGACTCATGTTCCAACCGTGGACATCACCTCACAATAACACCTTACATAAAGGTATAGTCAAAAATTGTTTTAGAAATTAGAATCTTTGGAAAGTGCTTAAGGAAACCTTCGTACATGGGAGGCCATGCGTCTAGGTTATGATAGATATCATATGGCCACAGAATTATCCTTGGTTGACCCAATAGACCCCAAAGAAAAACGAGAAGATTACTATCATATTCTTCCCAATGGTGAGTCTTCTCTTGACTTATCATTATCTCCACTGTCTCTAATTGAGAATTATACTTCAAACAAACACCAAGATTATATAGGTAGTGCCCATAGATATACTCAGCAAGTGGATGAGCACAACCCTGTCCTATGATGACACGAGGTTGTATGTCATGAGACATCTTGTATGATAGTGACAAAACACCCTTCCAACGTTGGGTTCGCCTCACCCTATTTTCTTCACCAAATATAACTACTAAATGATGACCACCGTTCTATTCCCTTGTTACCCCCGCTCGACCCAGCTACACTCTTATTACCTGAAAGGAATTGTGAAGCAAAAGGGTGAGCACAACTAGCTCAGTAAAGAATATCATGACTAAAGATAATTAAATTATCAATAGCCTTCATCAATAATAAATCAGAGATTTAGAACATATGGTAAATGATAAAAATTTCAACCATAGTTGCAGCGGAACAAGCAATCCATTAGAAGAGTCAAATAGACTATAAAGTCTATTATCTTCTCCATATTAAAAATCCACCAACAATATTTTATCCATGTAACATCACTCAACAGTTCCTTTCCACAATCATATGAATAACTCATAATCATAATTGTGACTATAAATTTTTCTTCGCACCCAGGACGAAGAATATTTTCATCACCTGTCTTTACCTGAAACATCAAAGATTATGGTTATACCAAATCACAGTTCCTGTTTATAATCATACTAACAAATCCATCTTTGCACTACGAGCCAAAGATATTCATCAACAAACCATCTTTGCACTACGGGCCAAAGATATTCAACAACAGTTTATCTTTGCACTACAGGCCAAAGATATTCATCAACAGGCCATCTTTGCACTACATGCCAAAGATATTCATCAACAATTCATATTTACACTACAGGCCAAATATATTCATATCTCAAAGAAATATATAATCATTTCAGAATTTATATAAACAATAATTATAACCATGTTGATCAATTCACCTTTGCACTTAAGCTTAAGATATTCAATTATAAATTCAATGGTCATGATCATACCAGTCACAATTCAACTTTGCACTACAGGCCAAAGAGAACCCTAGTCATGATCATACCAATAATCTACCCATCTTTACACTCCAGTGAAAGAGAATTTCAACATCAGGGTTATAAAAATATTACATATGATGATAAAAATAATATGATCAACATATAGTTTTAATCTCAAGAGTAATATTCGTAACTCATGAATAGTAAATCGTGAATAGTAACTCATGAATAGTAACCCCGACACAAAAGATAGAAATTTCATAATAAAATCCATACCAATATTTCGGTATAATGATATTGAAAGAATAACATTCCTTAAATTTATAAACAATTTATTTTAATTGTTTACACTTTACTAATTAATGCATTTAATAATCATAAAATGCCAACTCTTACAATTTCATCATCAATAACCAAAACCCTCATCAAAAATCTGCATATACCTCATATAGGATTCTCAAGCCATAAAATCCTATTCTCTAATTTTCTTTCTTCACAAAACATATTTAATTCATTTACTCATAACTAGACTATTTTCATAAAAAAATACCAAATCAGTTCCAAAAATATTTCTTTTCTGGAATTTAGCATAATATAGTCCCATATTGAACATATATTTTTCTCAGAATTTTTAAAAGTCATTTACTATTTTTCATATGGCCAAAATAACCGAATATTTAGACATTTATCAAAAATTGTACTTTTGTCTAAAAATTCTGAAATTTATAGAGTATACTTCTATCATATACATGTACTCCCAATAAAAATTTCATCAATTTTGGAGTTAACCACAAGGAATTAGAAGCTATTACTTTTAAAATAGTCTTTTCTCATAAAATTCATAACTCTCAATCTATACATCCAAAAATCACCATTTTTGGACACAATCAATAAAACTCATCAAAATATCATTTCAAATTTTTCCAGAATTTTTGAAGTTCAGAAAAATTTCGAAACTGAAAATCATAACAATCCTTAAAATCCCTTGCTATCCCTTACCTCAAAAGAGCAGTACTTCTGACTGGATATTGGATATGATGCTGAAGGAAACTTCCACTGATGAATAGCAACTCACCAAGTATCTAAAAACTCACAAAATATGCTTCATAATATAGAGAGAGAAAGAGAGAAAGCTTATGTTTTTGGTGTGATTTTCAATTCTAACTTAGCCCTCTATTTATAGGAAAATTTTGGTAGGTTTGACCTGCAACCTGATGGCTTTACCTGCTACTATTTCTACCCACCACATTTGAAATATAATTCAGCACATTTCTCCACCAACCACAAGTGGGGCCCACCAATTCTAGAATTTTCCACCAAAATGATAAACTCCGAAAATTCAACAATTTCTGAACCAGTCATCTCGTAAAATTCATAATAAATCATACGTTCATTTTTAACGGTTCAAAATTTATGGACATATACTCAACTTATATATGTATAACATATCCAAAAATTACCACGATCCAACGGTCGGATTAAAAATTATAACCCCCGCAAAATATCTCAAAAATCCTGATTTTTAATACCTCTATTCCGACAAAAATACTGATAAAAACCTCAACATTAACTCCTTCATTTTTAACCACAAAAATATATCCCTCATTTATATCCACATAATATAAATATTTCCTTATCATATGAATCAATAATTAATTATTCACAAATAATATTACAGAATCACATTTATGACAACCAGGCCGTTCCCAGGAAAGAGGGGGCTTTCCAATAAGAATTTTTCCTTACTGGCGCGCAATTAAATGACCAAACCTCTCCTTAGACAGAACTTTCTAGACATTATCAATAATGTTATCTAATAATACTATTCAAATAATATGAATTATTGATCTAATAAAGGAAAATACTGTGCAGCAACAATTATTGAAACAACAATAATATAAAATATCAACGCAACAATTATTGAATCAATAAAATAAAATATTGAACAGTAACTACTGTAATAATTATTGAGTAGTGCATTCTTACGTAAGAATCAATAATTTCAAAAATACTATGCAATATCGTGTGCTACTGTGCAATAACGCGTATTACTGTATTTTAACCACCGAGTATTCCAACAGTGTTAACGGTAACAACTACGCCGTTATTTGTAAAAACTCAAATTTGTCGTTTTCCTTCACCCGACAGTTATTCGTTATGGGGCCCACAAATAGCTGCGCCGTCGTACGAATATTCTCCGACAGAAAGAATATTCCACGACCAAACGAATATTCCCCGACAACAATGATTATTTTATAACCACTTGTGTATTTTGAAAAATTTTCACATTTCACCCATAACTTTAACTTTTTATCAATTTAACCATTTACTGAATTGTAATTATAAGAAAAATTGAATACTTTTATTTCATAAAATTCGGGGTCTTACAAACCGGGTATTCAAGGAATATTTGGATCACTTTGTGGTCATCTTTATTGATGACATCCTTATTTATTCCAAAAGCCGTGAAGATCATGAGCAACACTTGAGGTTGGTACTCCAAAAGCTTCGTGAATACAAGCTTTATGCCAAGTTGAAGAAATGCGAGTTCTGGCTGGAGGAGGTAGCATTCCTTGGGCACGTAGTATCAAGTCGTGGAATATCGGTTGACCCGGCAAAGATTGAAGCTATTCAAAGCTGGGAGCAACCTAAATCAGTGACCGAGGTACGTAGCTTTCTTGGTTTAGCTGGTTATTATCGGAGATTCGTGGAAGGATTTTCTCGAATCGCTACTCCATTAACTCAGCTGACTCGGAAAGATACAAAGTTTGGTTGGAGCGAAGAATGTGAGCAGAGTTTTCAAGAACTCAAGAGGAGACTCATTTCAGCACCTGTTCTAACAATACCATCTGGCTCGGAGGGATTTGTCATCTACAGTGATGCTTCGAGCAAAGGGTTGGGATGCGTTCTCATGCAACATGGAAAAGTCATAGCCTATGCATCAAGACAACTCAAGGAATATGAGAGGAATTATCCTACTCATGATCTAGAGTTGGCAGCTGTTGTCTTTGCACTTAAAATTTGGAGGCATTACTTGTATGGGGAGAAAGTGGAGATCTTTACGGATCATAAAAGCCTCAAATATTTCTTCACTCAAAAGGAACTCAACATGCGACAACGACGTTGGCTTGAACTGTTGAAAGATTATGATCATACCATTCAATACCATCCTGGAAAAGCGAACGTGGTAGCTGACGCATTGAGTAGAAGATCATATGCGGGTACAAGTGCAATATTAACAACGCAAAGGCCCATTTTGTGTGACTTGCAAAGGATGGAGATAGAGTTGAAGACTCCAGGGACCCATGTGATGATGGCGAATATACGAGTAGAACCGACTTTAATCGATAAAGTTAAAGCTGCTCAAGCTACAGACCTGGAGCTGATGCGTATGAGGAAGAAAGTGCAAGAAGGTGTTATGCCGGAAGCAAGAATCGATGAGGAAGGAATACTTCGAGTCAACTCCAGACTTTGTGTTCCTAACAACCCTGATTTAAAGTATGAAATCATGATGGAGGCGCACAACACACCGTTTGCAATCCATCCTGGAAGTACCAAAATGTATCATGATCTTCGTCATACATTTTGGTGGAGCAATATGAAGAGAGAGATAGCGTTGTTTATCTCAAGGTGTCTAACTTGTCAACGAGTCAAAGCGGAGCATCAAGTACCAAAAGGTCCATTGCAACCACTTGAAATTCCAGAATGGAAGTGGGAGCACATTACCATGGATTTCGTTACCGGTCTTCCTAGGGTTTCTCAAGGTATTGATGCGATTTGGGTCATTGTTGATAGATTGACCAAGTCTGCTCATTTCTTACCGATACGAGAAACTTATACACTTGAACGTCTTGCTCGTATGTACATAAACGAGATTGTAAGACTGCATGGTATGCCAGTATCCATAATTTCTGATCGAGACCCAAGATTCACTTCACGATTTTGGGTTAGTTTACAAAAAGCTATGGGCACGGAGTTACGATTTAGTTCAGCATATCATCCTCAGACGGACGGACAATCAGAGAGGACTATTCAAACTCTTGAAGATCTATTAAGACTCTGTGTCTTTGACTTCAAGGGAAGTTGGGACAAGTTCTTACCATTGGTGGAGTTTTCCTACAACAACAGTTATCAAGCAAGTATTGGCATGGCTCCATTCGAAGCATTGTATGGAAGAAAATGTCGTTCTCCAGTATGCTGGGATGAGGTGGGCGAAGCAACGTTGTTGGGACCGGAGTTGGTACGTATGACTACAGAAAAGATTCAAACGATCCGACAACGTATAAAAACCTCACAAGATCGACAAAAGAGTTATGCTGATCTTCATCGAAAGGACGTGGAATTTGATGTAGGAGATCATGTGTTCTTACGTGTTGCTCCATGGAAAGGAGTTACGAGATTTGGAAAGAGAGGAAAGCTAAATCCTCGATTCATCGGTCCATTTTTAATCCTCGATCGAGTAGGAACTGTGGCTTATAGACTCGCTTTACCGCCAAGTATGTCTCGTGTTCATAACGTTTTCCACATATCCATGTTACGCAAATATGTGGAAGACCCGAACCACATTATTGAGTTAGAACCGGACGAAATAGCGGAGGATTTGACGTATGAAGAAGTTCCTGTTCAAATCTTGGATAAGAAGGAACATATTCTACGCTCCAAGGTTATACCTCAAGTCAAAGTTTTGTGGAGAAACCACGATGTTGAGGAAATGACTTGGGAGTTAGAATCAGAAATGAAATCAAGGTATCCTTACCTCTTCGACATACCAGGTACGTACCCTAATTTCGAGGGCGAAATTTCATAAGAAGGGGAGGTTGTAAGACCCCAATTTTTATAAATAAAGATAAATTTTCTATAAATATCATTTTTGAATATTATGGAGTTAATTTGATATAATGTTATAGTTGTGGGTAATATTTATAAATTTTGCAAAGTAAGCAAGTTGTTATAAAATATTCGTTTGGTCGGAGAATATTCTTTTTGTCGGGGAATATTCGTACGACGGCACAATCATTGGTGGACCCCACAACGGAATTATTGTCGGATTGAGAAAACGACAGAATTATCTTTCTATAAAAATAACGGCTGAGGTGTTACCGTTAAAACCGTTAAAACTGTTGAACTACTCGGTAGTAAAAGTACAGTAATACGCGTGGTTGCATAGTAGCACACGGTATTGATTATTGATGCTTACGTGAGAAGTCACTCAGCTATACTTAATTATTGCTACAGTAATTGCTGCATCATATCTCTTAAATTATTGTCATAGTATCATCTGTATAATATGTTATATTATTAAATCAATAATTGAGACGTTGTGGTAAGTTTGGTTATTTTATGGGGGCCATATGTCATCATCTAAGAGTCTCTTCGTCAATAGTAATTACCGTCGTCAATAGTAATTACCGTCGTCAATAGTATTTATCTTGGTCAATAGTAATTACCTTCGTCAATAGTATTTACCTTGGTCAATAGTAATTACCTTCGTCAATAGTATTTACCTTGGTCAATAGTAATTACTTTCGTCAATAGTAGTTGTCCCTTCAATATTACCAAGAGTCATTTGACCCTTCGTTAAGACCAAGAGCCACCCTCAGTTTTTCTATAAATAGAGGCCTAGGGCTTCATTATTTTTCACGAATTCATTCAAGCTATAGAGAGAGAAAGTATAGAGAGAATAAGATAGAGAGAATAAAAGTATTCTGCTACATCACTTTTCCAATATCCAGTTCTTTTAAGGTAGGAAATATTATTTCTTTTATATTCATGAAGAGAACTTCTGTTATTCTATTTGTTATTATTCTGTTGGAATAACCAGTATACGCGGTCTACCCTATACTTGGTGACATTCTTCTATTATTCTGTTGGAACATCCTGTCTGTGTGTTTTACACCGGACCTGGTTTCGTTTATTATTCTGTTGGAACATCCTGTCTGTGTGTTTTACACCGGACCTGGTTCCGTTTTATTATTATTCTGTTGGAATATCCTGTCTGTGTGTTTTACACCGGACCTGGTTCCATTATTTATTATTCTGTCGGAATATCCTGTCTGTGCGTTTACGCCGGACCTGGTTCCATTATTTATTATTCTATTGGAATAACCTGTCTGTGCGGTCTATCGCATGCATGGTGATTTCTTTTGTTATTCCATTCTTTATTGTACTCAGTTGGTTAAGTTTTGACTTCTATACTCCATGAAATTTGTGGAATATCCTTGATAGTTGTGTTTCATCCAGTATTTTTTCAAGAAAATATTCTTCTAAGCATTCTTGAATTTTACTCCACAATGCAGTATCATGTTGACAATTTGGACGTTGTTAATTCCTGGATAAATTAATTCTTGAACTTGTTTTATTGAATTCTTATATCATTGTCATCATCCTCATGTTTATAAAATGTTGAAAGTCATCTGTGGCATGTAGTGCATAGATGGACTTGATATGATTATGACCAGGGATTATTCGGTATAATCATGACCGTAATGTTACAAATGATGTGGTAAAAGTCCTCATTGGCCCGTAGTGCATTGATGGACAGTTGTTGGCATGATCATGACCATTAATGAATATACGAATATCCTTGGCCGTAGTGCAGGGGTGATTCGATGATGTGGATTATTTTATTAAGCTGAGTCCCAGCGATCACAGTGTTGAAAAACTTTTTCAATCATAAAAGCTAGTAGCGTTTATTTTCTACTTGACTCTTTTAATGGATTGCTTGTTCCGCTACAGTTAAACTTGATGTCTATTATATTTTATCAGTTTAACATTGTTGAAGGCTAATGATAATTTATTCTGCATTATCTTAGTCATAATATTTCTTACTGGGCTAGTTGAGCTCACCCTTTCTTTCACTGTTCTCTTCAGGAAATGAGAACGTAGCTGGGGCAAGTCGGGGAACGGAGTGATGGTCCGAAGAATAGTATTAGTTAGTAGTCCTCACTATTCTATATAATGGTGTGTTAATAAATGTAATGAGGACTCCTTTTGAGTATGAATACTCTCTAGAAGATAATATTTGTATTCAAACTCACAGTTTATGTTTTGTCGTATTGTACACGACAGTTGTATTATTAAGTTGTATTTGTATTCTGTACTATGTATCTGACGACTCAAGATGGGTGATGTATACCTAATTTTGGGGGCGTCACACATTTTGCCTATATGAACTAGAAGTGAAGCCGCTTCTTATAGAGAGTTATGGTTTACTCTCTTAGAAGTTCAAGAAACAGGATGTTGCGCATGGCTTTAATAGCGCAAAGTGATTATTATGCTCACCGTAAAGGGAGGTTTGTGTGTGTAAGATAGCTTCGGTCATATCATTTGAAATAGAGGTTCATTCTACGGACACCATCTATTCTGATGTGATTTTGAGTTGTTTATACTAAAAGAAGGTTCAATGTTCGTCACACCTTCTATTATGCATACAAATCTTAGAGTTGATAGATAAAGAATTGTTTGAAGAAAAGTAGTTTTTCAAACAAGTGGGGGATTGTTAATTGCACCTTTTCTTTTATGGGTTTTGATCAATTTGGGGATTAATTTAGACTCATTAATTGATTGAATTTATATAAAATTAAAAGTGCATTTGATAGTCTATTACAAGGAGATTAAAAGAGAGTAATATATAATTCAAGTAGGAATTATATATTATGTTTTAATTGTATCCAAAGTGGAGTACATGAAAAGGTTCATTGTTGTTTAAAAAAACTATTTTCTTTAAGTCCCACATTGAGTAGGAATAAAACTATTTAATACTTTATAAGTATATGTGGAATAGTTTAATTCACTAGTGGTACTAAAAAATAGTTTTTTGTTTAATAACTAAATAATCTTCATCTTCTTCCTTCTATCATCCTTACACAGCCTCATATATTGAGGTTCATAGTGAGTTGATATTACTAAGAATAAAGATAGGCTGTGACATTAATACTGGAGGTATATTGCTAGTAGCCTTTAACAAACCTTAGTGGTAAGGGGCAATAAACACCTTAAGGACACGGACTACCCGTGTCAATCTTTTGTCCTATTTTTTCTGTATTCATTATAATTTCTTAACATCTCATAATTTGTTAGTTGATGAGTCGCTTTAAGACATGCTTAATGGTGTTTAAGCCACCTACAATGATGATTCAAGGGTTTGCTTTAGATTCCCATCAACCACACTAGTGAGAGAGAATATCATGTCCAATATTGACAAAAGAATTTGAAATGAACCCTGTTAACTGTATTAACTTCACTTATTCAAATGATAATTAATAAATAACAAATTTCACATAAGAAAGGGTTGGGTTTCGACCACAACAACAAGTAATGCACACCAAATACATTTTAAATATAGTTAATCTTTAAAATATTGATAAATATATGTAGATTAAGTATGAGCATCGAAATAACAAGCTGAGAATTGAAAACATCTATTACCGTCGTCGTACGTGAATCAACATACACATTAAAAATAATTTTTACAAATAAAAAAAAATGTCTAAAACAGAAAAAAAATATACCATCTCAAAAAAGATGATAATGAAGAAATTAATCAATGTGAGTCCTGAAAAAAATACAAAGAATAAATCAAGTTATCGCATAAAAAAAGAAAACAAATAGAATAATAACAAGGAACCAGATAAAAGTTGTCTAACTGTGTTATACATACAAAGTATTGATAAATTGTAGTCTATATATAACCCGGCCGTTAATGCTTTGTTAAGCTAACTTAGTCGATTTTTGTCGAGTTAGTTAACATTACTCAATAAAATAAGTACCTAAAACTAAAAAGGAAATCTGAAAAAGGTCAAGAGTTATACTACTATGTACTCGTTTTTCAAGGGCAAGTCCTAGGGGGTCCATGGCAAACTAAAATTCCAAATGCCTCAGCGTCAACATAATGCAAAGAACCCCAGCAGTTGGCGACTGGAAAGAGTTGTAAATTTGGATAACTTAAATTCATATATAGAGATTAATTTGATTGCGATCGAAAAATGCACTTGTGATATAAAAATGGAAGTGCTATACATGGCCATGTACCACCAAAAAAAGAACATAATCTATAGCCACAATGTAGAAGCCAGGCACACTTAATATTACTTCCTTCATCTAATATTGTGAATTAAAAAATTAAAACGCCTATTAAAAGAGAATGAAGGGAGTATTTTTTAAATTTTGTCCGTTAATATTCGAATTAACCATAAAAATAGATTGCTATCCGATCAACTCATCTCAAGCCCTTCAAAATAGACACTAGCTAGAAAAATTAAAATAGTCAACCCATTAAACCATTACAAGTTACCGTAATTATTGACCTTAAATCAGACAATTCCAAACTTGCAAGCAATATAATTAATGCCTCACAATATTTTTCTTACCTTATTGGGTACAATACATATAATCATAGTACATACTTGGGGCCACGGTGTTTGCTTAATTTGTGGTAATATAAAAAATATACTGCTCCGCATACATAGGAAGAAAATAACAAACTTATACGTGTCTGAACGAGAATACATTTGATCAATTGGCAGAACAAGAAGTCGTACGTGTTTGATCATAAATCGATACAAGTGATATACATTCATGTCACTTAAATGTTTTTAATTTTTGGATCCGATTATTATGAACTTAATTTCATAGTAAGTTTGTCAATTGATCAATATTTTTATCTGTGTAACACTTATATTGATCAATTATCAAAATTAATTTTATACTAACCACTCTCTTAATTTCTTACGAACAAAGTACGTACATATTTAATTTACCTCAATTTGTCAAGTGGTGTGAGTTTTGGTTTGAGAGTATATTGATATCCGTCCCTATTATTGGTAGTGGACAACATTTTTATTTTATTCTTCATCTTATAATATTGGTTCACTAGCTTTGACTTGTGGGACAATTATGTAATAAAGGGTGATATTTTTTAATTATAATCTCAGTTGTTTAATCTTGTATTGGATAATAAAAATGATATTTACTCATTTTTAATACACATAAGTATTTGATATTTGATATTGAAAGCGAATATTTTGAGAACATAAAGAGAAAAAAAGTGAACCATAGTTTTAGGGTCGCTTTGAGAGAGAATAGGAAGAGTGAGAGAGCGCGAATGGTTGAAACTGATTTCAAATGGGCGTGTTTTTTTTTGTTTCAATTGGTTTTTTGCTTTGGTCCGTTCTTTTTGTCCGTTTTTAAAAGGAACCGTGTGTGTGTGTGTGTGTATATATATATATATATAGTACAAGTATAAGGAAGGATTAATCACACATAGTAAGAATTATGGTATATATTTATTTAAATGAGTGGTCGATTATAAAGTGTAGTGCCTTTCAAGTAATAATTTGATTAATACATCTGGTTTGTTTTTTCAAACATCTGCCATTTTGGAGAAACTGATGGTCAGCCACGTAACTGTTTAATACATAAGTACTTTTCTCTTCTAGTAATTGAAAACAATTAAGCTACATTAACAAATTTAATTTTAAATAAAAAAAAAAAAGAGGAATTGAATTCTAAGGGCTTTTTTTTCTAGTCACCGAGTTAGGCTTAACATTTGAAATTTTTTGGTCCACATTGAACAATACTCACCTACGCTCTAATTAAGAGATACAAGTCAAAGACGAAGCATTTGGATGTCAACCTGCCTTTACTTCACTGTAGCCATAATTAATATATACTCCTTTAATTTTACAAAAAGAATCTCATTTAAAAAAAAATTATTCTCATAAAACCACACAATATTCTTTCTCATCATCATAATTTACATTATCAAGTACCAATACATAACTAACAATTTATAATATTACTGATAAACAAGGCCTGTACGTATTTAGTAGAGGTGAGTGTATTTTTTAACACATTTGACACGTTAAAATAATAATTATAACTTAGTTCGGATGATGAATAAGCTAATCGTTTCTAAATTTGATTCCTGGAAAATTAAAACGTAATTGTTGAAAGTCGAACAATCTAGAATTGCATACGCACAGATTGACTATGATGCTACTCAACTTAATTAACTACTAGTATTAGCAAAGAAAAAATATGATTACGTACGTGTCAACAATGCTTAACCACCACTAGATTTAGTAGGGTCTGTTTCTCTATCTACCTAAGATGGCACGCACGCTAGCATGCATGCATTTGAGAGAGGATGAAGGTAAAGTCATGAAGTATTAAGATAATATTCGTTAGACCTGTTACGATAGATTGAACCAGGGATGAACAAACTAGGGATATATATATATATATATATATATATATATATATATATATATATATATATATATATTGACTTGTCTTCAAACTGCATAAATGGATTTGTCAATGTTAGTCCTTAAAGACAATTATGTCCTCCGTATGGTATTCAGAGAGTCAGAGTTGATAGCACTTGTCTCCCAGGATACAATGACAACATATACTATAGTAGCCCTCCAAATAATATATTCAACGAATCAAAATTATAATACTCAGAACTCTCTCTCTCAAAAATGAACTATGAAATGAATACTAGAAACTAGACTGATAATGCTTGAATTGAATGATCAAAGTGGTTGCACCCCCTATCTATTTATAGGAGGGGTTAGTGACTGATCAGAGGGACACAACCCCTTGAAAAGGCACTGTTTTAGTCAAAATGACGTAGTTTTAAGGCTTAGCATAAAGGGCGCGTCCGTTTGAACAAAAAACGATGACGTGGTATAAGGCTTAACAGAAAAGACACGTCTGTTTAGGCAAAAACGAAGTAGTTAATTTTGGAGCGTTCGTTGAAACAGATAGCCTTTTCCAAAACGACGCAGTTTAAACGCGTCCGTTCGGCAAGTAACACTTTTGATAATAGAACTAAATTAAATAAATTTTGTCTAAAAAATTATATACAATTATCCAGACCCTCGAACCACAAGCCAGGTCGGCGGCGGCGACGCGCGTGTGAATTTGAACTAAACATTGGCTAGGTACTCTCCCTTCCACAAAAGTGGGGTGCCCCTTGAGACCCAAACCCAAGAATAACTTTAATGTATATAAACAAATTAATATTTAGTTCTTAATAGATGTCTTATCTCTATTTTGTAACCTCGATAATCAATCCATACCATAAAAGTCAGAGTTGAGAAAGACTCTGCTATTGCATTATTAATGTGTGATCAAGATTATCATACCATTCATTTCACAAATCAACATCACCTTAATATTTCCTATTTATCCTAAATTAGAAAAAGGGTATATCAGCTAAAAAATCAAAAAATAAAACGGAACAAAATCATTCCAAAACTTTCGATAGAAAATGCGGTGGGCCTAATCTCTACCAGGAAGTGATATGTCTCAAACCAATCAAAGTACTACGTTAGGGGAAAAGGGGCAGAACGAACCCCAATTCAAAACCATCTAATAAACCTTAGATTTCTTACGCAAAAAACAAAAATTACAAAATTAATAAAGTGAAGTACTCGTTTGCTATGCTTTCGTTGGCCGGAGTCGCGTCTGTTCCTTTACCTTGCATTTGCTACAAGTTCATGGTGAGAGAGAGGGAAGAGTTAGAGAGAGAAATTAATGGCTGAGGCGTAATGGGTTTTGTTTTGTTTGATCCATTTTGCCAACCCACACATTTACAAATGTAACCCGCGTGGTTTTTTTTTGCTGCAGTTCGTAAATTGAGTTCGCTGGAGAAGGTTATTATATATATATATATGGGAAATGATTCATGAAAAACGTTAGTTTTGGGTACTGTTTTAACTAACTGTTATCCAGCCATCCAAAATTAGAGTGAATGACTGAGATGAGGGCCCAACCGCTACTCCCTCTAGCGGCCAGTCAAAACGACCGTGTTTTGACTGGCCGCTAGAGGGAGTATCGGACAACATAAAATAATTTGGATTAATTACTGATTATTCTTATACATACTATTTATTAATCAGTAAAATAAAATAATAAAAAATTATAAGAATAATCAGTAATTATCCTTATACTTATTAATAAAATAAGTATGTATAAGGATAATTACTGATTATCGTCTTATGATTTTTAATTATAAATAAAAAATAGTGATTGAATTTATATTATATTCACTCTAATTATTTGAGTAGGAATATAATATAAATTCAATCACTATTTCTTATTTATAATTAAAAATCATAAGACGATAATCAGTAATTATCTTTATACATACTTATTTTATTAATAAGTATAAGGATAAGTATAAGTATAAGGATAATTACTGATTATCTTTATAATTTTTTATTATTTTATTTTATTGATTAATAAGTATTTTACTGATTAATAAGTAGTATGTATAAGGATAATTAGTAATTAAATCAAATTCTTTTATGTTGGCCGCTATTCCCTCTAGCAGCCAGTCAAAACACGGTCGTTTTGATTGGCCGCTAGATGGATTAGCCGCCAACATAAAAGAATTTGGCTGGCCGCTAGAGGGAATAGCGTCTGGGCCTCATCTGAGCCATTCACTTTAATTTTGGACGGCTGAATAACAGTTAATTGAAACAGTGTCCAGCACTAACGTTTTCGATAGATCATTTTCATATATATATATATATATATATATATATATATATATGTATATGTATGTATGTATGTATGTATGTATGGACACATAGACGTGGGAATGACGAAATGGGTGATGGAATGGTTGAGTAAGAGTGCAATGAGAGAGTGGGGGGATTGTGTAGGAAAATGGGAAGTAATGCTTGAGATGATTAGATGTAGTTTTGTCCTTGGGTCATTTATCACTCGCTATCTACATACCTGTCTGCTACAGTATATATGTATCACCAAAACAAGATTGTTGTTCATTGGTACCTTTCATAACCTTTGGTGGACCCCGCAAGAAACAAACACAAACGCACATACTCTCTCTCTACAGTATATGTAATGAAAATATGGATATAGCTAGTGAATTAAAGGTTAGAAAGGTGAGATCGGCCTTTTACATAAAGTTTGGTCATTGGTGGGTATATAAAGGTGAGTTGGTTTGTGGGGGCTTTCGAAGTCTTTACAAGAAAAAGAGATTATTTTTGTTCCATTGAAATAACAAGCTAGCTAGTACTAAAGGTTGGTAGCTGGCTAGCTAGCTTGAGCTTGGGTACTGGTGTTACTAGTTGGTGAGCAAATAAGTAAAATGGGTAGACAGCCTTGTTGTGATAAACTTGGGGTGAAGAAAGGGCCATGGACCGCCGAGGAAGACAAGAAACTTATAAGTTTTATCCTCACTAATGGTCAATGTTGTTGGCGTGCTGTCCCTAAGCTTGCCGGTTTACGCCGCTGCGGCAAGAGCTGCAGGCTTCGCTGGACTAACTATCTTCGACCTGACTTGAAGAGGGGCCTTCTTACCGATTCTGAAGAGCAACTGGTTATTGATCTTCATGCCCGCCTTGGCAACAGGTTGGTATCTAATCAACGGACTACATTTTAATATATCCCACAAAATCATTAATTTCAAGCTTTACCAATATGCACGTACGCTCCAAATACAAATTTTATAAGTTGTACTAAACGCAAATGCTAAAAAATTGAACGTATTAATTTATTTATGTAACTCCCTTCATTTAGCTACCTAGCTAGCTAGGTAAAATTTATTGGTAGGGTAGGTAAGGAATATGAACTATCTAGTTTCTTTAACTAATGGTGTTTGGTGTAAGTTACATGCATATCTATATTCCATTGACCTTGCATGCTAGCTAGGTTCTCCATTCATGCCAACCCTCACAAAGTGTGGTCTTTTTTATCTCCTCCAATTTTTTTATTGGAAAATGTTTTATGTAGGTCAAGTCAACATACAACCTACTACGTATGCCCGCGAGATAAAAAAAAAATCTAATATATCGAGTTGTCATATATTTAGCATAAATATAATATGATGAATGATATTCCTCGTAATAGAATGAACTTAAGTAACCATATTAATTATATTTATTTTGTAATACATTTATTACTAAGCACTCGATTACGACCACCTCTTTTATTCGGTGAGACACATGAACTAATTCCTATTAATTAAATTAACCACTTTGTCCTTAATTTCTTATTTTAATATTTCTTCTGTTTTACTACCGGGCTAATCTATAACTAATCATTATGGTGGCGGGTTACTGCCATACAATGTTTCTTTAATTTAGAAACATTTGGCTTTTTAATTATTCAACTGTACATTTTATCTGGCCTTTTAATTTCCAGTACTTAAAAAATTAAACTAATGTTTTTTCATAGTCGTCAATTTCATGTAGTAGGTATATATTGTGATTGAAACGTTTCTTGCATGTTTATCTTCATTTTTTACAAATTAAACTTGATAATAATTGATCCTATATATATATCCTTAATTTGTTCTTCATAATTAGGTGGTCTAAAATTGCCTCTAGATTGCCCGGAAGGACTGATAATGAGATCAAGAATCATTGGAACACCCACATCAAGAAAAAGCTTCTTAAGATGGGTATTGATCCGGTCACTCACGAGCCTCTCCTTAAGGACCAAAAAAATACATCCGAAAATTCATCATCATCTCAACCTACAGCTCAATATCATCAATCACCAGCTGAAATCGAAATTCATGAGACTGATCAATTAGTACTACCGGAAACTAATGACCTAGCCAGCTCCGAGAACTCATGTACCCCAACCGATCAAAATTGTTCCGGTGCTGAATCTAATTTACTCGACGGCATTTGTGATCACTTTGATGACTCATTGATTAGTTACTTGTTAGAAGAAGATGTAACCACTCCCGGAAAAGTTGATCATGCAGTACCGTGGGAATTTTCAGCCGCCTCACAAAATTTTAACAATGTGGATGAAAGCTGCGCATGGCTATTGGATTGTCAAGATTTCGGAATTCACGATTTCGGGTTTGATTGTTTCAATGAACATGCTAAACCATTTAGAGATGAGCAACAAGAAGCTGTGACAAAGTATAATTTAGGTACTGCTAGTGAACATGTTACGAATTAAGTATCATGTGGATATATATTAATATATATATATATAGATCGAGTGGGAGAATGGACGCTGGTCATGAAATCTTAATTGCTTCTTAAAAAGGTTTCTGACCAACCAGATTAATTAGAATACGATCGATGCCAAACTTCCTTGAAATTGTTGTACTTCACAAGGAAATTAAAATGGGGACATACATATATATATATATATGATCAGATATCAAAGGCTGAAATTAAGGATTTCATGAATTATATATGATCCTTTGTATATATGTACCTAATTAAGTTGAAAATCAATAGAGACCAACCCATGGCTATTTAATTTCTTATTATTATTATTTAAATGCATTTATTAAATTTGTATAATATTACTTTTATCATATGCATCATTTATGCAAATTAACAAGTATATATAGCCAAAGAGAAAGTAATGCCATCTACAAAAATGTGTTCTTATTATTGTAAATGGCAGGCATGCACATGATTGATGTTCAAATTGTCAAAAAAGCATCACTGAATGACACAATAAAATTAATTAATTAATTACCTCGTGCTTTATATACATGCAGAAATAGCATGACTGATAATGTTTTGCGTCATGCTCAGCTTAATGATTGGTCAAGAATTAATACTTAAGAACCAGAAGTATTTAAAATGATAGTAATTAAAATGAAAATACGGACACACTCGCTCCATTATAATGATGTTTTGTTTTATGAAGTCATCATCACCTTACCATCTTTCGGCCTTGATCTATATATCAATTCCCACTTCACGTCGTACGTACTAATTAATTACTTTTTAACACGATATCTTTTAGCTGGATCTGCCATTATTTAGCACTTAGTGGTGCTAATTATAAGATTCTTAGAAGCAGTACGGCCTTAATTTGATCAATTAAAAAAATATGAATACTTCTACGTGAACAGAAAAAATGGATTGGAAGAACAAAATGAATTTATTCCCGCAAATAAATGGACAATACAATCTATTTGTTGGTGAGAACAAATTTATTTTATTCTTTCGGTTCAATTATGTTGTCCGCCTATGCTTATTGAAAAAATATAGCCAACACCAAATGAAAATTAAGAACTTACACGAGTACTGACTGACTACCTCATTCAGAAATAATTGAGAGGTTCTAGCTAATAGCTAAGTTCCATTTCCATGAGGAATATATATTATAATATAGATGGAGAAAATGGTCCCTCTAGTACTATAGAATGGATAAGATTTAAGTAGCCAAAAGTTAAAAAAATAATAAAGAAGAATTAAGAAAAGTTAGGAGGATGTTGATGATCGATATCCAACAATAAGATACTCTATAATATTTCCATTGTTTGTTTGGTGGTCTGAACTTGTTTTCTGGAGCGGAATATTATTGAATCATTTGGATACTTGTGGTTTTGAATTCTATTGGACCATTTTTGAGGTATAATTAACACATTGACATTTATTTATTTTTAGTTCATGCCTCATCTTTCAGTTTAATAAAGTTTTTCATTAAAAAATGAACAAACAAAAAGATTTTATATGTTATATCTTTTGCAGTCCCGATCTATATATGTTACTCTTTATATACAAGCATAAGAACATTTAATATAAGAATAAATTAGTAATTTTTATATTTAAAATAAAATGTTTTCCATGCATGTACAAACATAAAAAGAAGACTTGTAAGTTTTTTTTGTTTTTTCTTCATCCTAACTTGAATTTTTTATATTCAAAATTCAAAAACATAATGAAAAGAGAAAGTAATTAAAGTGCACTTACTTTTTGCCCCTTTTCTTTTCTTTTTGTTTTTTGGGGATCCACATTTGGGAGTGAAATGTATGTGTATGATGATAGATAGGCTGGGTCATGGGAGTTTGCTTAAGTAGGTTGTGAGCTGTACAATACAAAGGCTCCAAGCCTCCACCAACTTCTACCAAACAAAATCACAAGAAGATCAAAAAGGAAAAGAATAAGGATGGAGTGGATTTTGGTTTTGGTTTTGAATATATGGATAAAGAATAAATATATGTGCACACTTAATACACTAAAGTGTAAAATAATAATAATAAATTAATGAAGAGAGAGAAAATATTATTAAGAGGAGAGAAAAATATTTTATTACTCCCTCCGTTTCCATGATAAAAGTCTTTATTACTATTTTGGATAGTCCCATATTAAATGTCTATTTTCCTTTAATAACCAAATTTTTACACATATTTTTCTATTATATCCGTATTATTAAATATCTCATATTTTTCTTATTCTAATTCTCTCTCCAAATTTAATAACATTATTATGAGCAATGTTATCATTTTATTTATTTTCTTAATATACATAAAAAATTTATCAAAATTTTTATCTTAAAATAGAGGGAATATCATTTTAGTGTGGTTTGGATGTAGAATACAATTTAGATATGTACATAAATATATCCAATGATAATAAATTTTTCTTTTTCCTCGTTCATGTAACACTTTCTCTCTCCTTATTTATTAGTATGTTTTTGAATACTATATACTTTGAGTGTGTACATTAATTTATTCAATTTTAAATCATGAAAGATTCTTCAAAGATAAAATTGCATAGTACACGTACGCACTCGTGCATCCTCCGCTTGCACTTTTTGGCACGAGGAATTCCGTCAGTATTATTATTCTATTCGTTTTAAAATTAAATATATAATTTAATTTTTAAAATTAAATTATAACATATTAAATTTTAAATTAATATAAATTTATTTAATTTTAGTTGATATAACTATTATAATTATATAATATATAATAAAAGTTATTAATCACAAAATTTATTTTATTTTAAACTTTTATGAGTTATATTAATTCTTTGAAGTTTAATATACCATTATTTAATTTTAAAAATCAAATTATATCTTTAATTTTAGAACAAGTGATTTACAACCAAATATATTTTCTCTAGTCCTCTAAAAATAAAAAATAAAAACACAACAAAAGGGTCTTGACCAATAATAATTATCTCCACCCATTGTGTATCAAGAGAAGAAGGTGGTATGTCGTAATTGTTTTGAAGAAATAGTTAAGGTTTACATGTTTATTCAATTTTTTTAAATGATAAATTATTTCCCCCCTCTCACTATTTGTTGTTGATATCAATCAGGTCATGAGTCTCGTTATGGAAAATTTTCAAAAACACACCACACATAAAATACTTGAGTTGACAATTAATCTCCCAAATTAAATAACTTCCAATACTTACTAAAAATTTGATTCGGTTACCATGATTCATGAAAGTTAATTTCATAATAAGTTAGTCAATTAATTAATACAGTGCTTACCCACAGAATGAGAGATCACCTTCCGCCTGCGTATCGACACTATATTCAGGGGCGAAGGCATGTATAGACTAGGGTGGGCTTTAGCCCAGGTGGAATTTTTGGAAAATATTTAGTACTTATATATATCTTCAATAGCCCAGCCCAATATTATTTTCCTCTTTTCTTGTGATCCATTAAAAGCAATGAGGAGATACGCAGTATTGAAGAGCCCGGGTGAAATTTATGATTGATCTTGGTGGGATAATTTTTGAGTTCTTTACAGAAATATACAACAATTAAAAAGTAATTACACTATTAGTGCATAACCAAAATGTTTACAAACATAATAACTTTCTCATATTTATTTATAATATTAGTGCAATTAGGATTCCTTAATTTAGGGTATTAGTATAGGATTTAATTCATAATAATAAGGAAACCTAAAATCAAGGAGAAATAACTACCATAAATAATAATTTAAATTCAAATATCCTGGATCTAATAACAAAAATAAATTCAAATTCAAAATAATAATTCAAATTTAAATATTCAAAGTTACCAAACAAATCGAAAACAAAACAAAGAGAAAATCATGAACAACCAAAACAAATCGTAAAAGAAAAAGTCAGAGTTACTAAACCAGCAAGAACAGATCCAAAATAAATTCGGAGTAGCCGAACAAAGAGGAATCACGAACAACCAAAACAAAACAAATCGAAGAAGAAGAAAAAAAAGAAATCGGAATTACCAAAACAAATCGAAGACGAAGACGTCGGAGTTACCAAACCAGCAAGAACAGATCCAAAACGAATTCGGAGTAGCCGAACAAAGAGAAAATCACGAATAATTTTTTTTTATGAATATTTGGTTACCCACAAAAACTAAAATGGTTACATTTGTATTAAAGTTTGGCTACCAACTGTACCATATTCAAAATAATTTTATTTTTAAAAGGTTATTAATAAGTAACTAACAGCTACATAAATGGAAACTTAGACATGACATTTCGGATACCATCTGCACGTAACACTTGGAAACTGTTCTTAAATTTTTTTATAATTAATTGGTAATCCAATAAAACTGAATTGGTTACCTTTTTATAAAGGTTTGGCTACCAACGTATAAATAACATTTTAAAAATAAAATTATTATGAATATGGTGCAGTTGGTAGCTAAACCTTCGTACAAAGGTAACAATTTTAATTTTTGTGGGTAACCAAATAAAAAATTGCACGGTACTACTACTACTACTTATCACTGCTTCCTCCACGGTACTACTACTTTTTCCATAACCTCACCATTGTTGGTAGACGACTATCCATTGTTGGTGAAGTGGAAACCAATTAGTAAATTCACTCCATTCCAGTAGCTAGTACTAATTAACTAATTAAGCAGCCCTCTCAACAATCAATTAATGCTTCAAAAAATATTATTCCCTAGTTTATTCCTGCTGCTCCTCCAGTTGGTTTACCTACACTCCACTGGGATACTAATAACAAATTAAAAAGAATATCAGTAAATGCTTTCAGAACTCAAACTTATGGAGAAGAAAAACGTAATATTACACAGAGAGTGAGATTGGTGAGGAGAGATGATCGAGAATGCATAATACAATGGATGGATGAGGTACATAAAAGCTTAAAAATGGATTAAATATAAACTGACGTTGGAACGAGAGAAGAAAGAGATGGTGCAGTTTGTAGAGAGAAAAAGAAAGAGAGAAGAGATCAGAAGTAGTTGGGAGATGGAAGTTGTTAGGACTTATTAATTATTTAATTAAATAAGTAAATTAATTTTAATCTCTTAAATTAAAGAATTTTAATTGCATACTAATTCTCAAAATTAAGAAATTCTAATTGCACTAATTATGTAAATAAAACTTTAAATGCATTAATTGTGTAAATATTTTATGAGTGCACTATTGTTGTAATTATTTTTAAAAATGTAATAAAATATGTAATTTTTTATGCCCCCAAAATAGGTATACAACACCCATTCTGAGTCGTCAAATACATGGTACAAAAAATAAACTATAACTTCAATAATACAATTATCGTGCAAAATACGACAACACATACTGTGAGTTTAAATACAAATATTGTCTTCTAAACAATATTCACACTCAAATAAGTCCTCATTACAATTATTCAAACACTATTTTACAGAAATAGTGAGGACAGCTAAAACATATTTCTAGAACCATCACTCCATACCCCGATTAGATCATGTTATGTTCTCACCTCCTGATAAGAAAAATAGAACAAAAAGGAAAAGGGTGAGCTCAACTAGCCCAGTAAAAAATATTATGACTAAGATAATATACAACAAATTATCATTAGTATTCAACAGGAAAAAATCTGATAAAATATAATCGACAACAAGTTTTAGATCAACAACTGCAGCGGAAACAACAAACCATTAGAAGAGTCAAGTAGAGAATGAATTCTACTGTCTTCTAATATTTAAAAGTTCATCATCAATATTTTATCCCTGTAACGTCAATTAATAATCATCTTAAACCAAATATTCATCTTTGCACTACAAGCCAAAGATATTCATTTGTATCACCAGTCAGTCATGTTCATCTCAACACCTGTTCATCTTTGCACTACAGGTCAAAGATATTCATCAGGTAATCATACATTTTTGCACTACAGGCCAAAGATATTCAGTAATATCATCATTTAGGACAGAGGATGATGAAAAATATCTTAAAGAAAACGAATCCAGTGAGACAGAAGGACAAATAGTAAGGATTCGTATAACAGTTTATCCAAGATCAATAATACTTCATAATAATCAATTGTGAAGCGAAATTCAAAAATAAAGATCAAAACATGGATACAATCAAAGATAGTAACCATAATAGATATCTTGGACAAAAATAAAAAATTTTATTTTTCAGTGAATAGTGTCGTATTCGTGAATAGTGCCGTGTACGTGAATAATAACTCCGACACGAAAAGTTCTAAATTTGATAAAAAAACTCATATCAATATTTCAGCATAATGATATTGAACAAAATAATATCATTTAAGAAGAAAATAATATCTCTTACTTCAAAATAACCGTACTTCTGACTGAATATCGAATATGAGGCTGAATGAAACTTGTGCCGAATAGCAACTTTCAAAGTATCTAAATACTCACAAAATACACTCAATAATCTAGAGAGAGAAAGAGAGAAAACTTATGAATTCTGGTGTGATTTTTAATTCTTACTTAGCCCTCTATTTATAGGAAAATATTAGCACGCCGAAGCAGACTTAACCTGCAACCTGATGGTTTTACCTGCTACTATTCCCACCCACCATATTTGAATAAAAATCTCAGCACATTTCTTCACCAACCAAGAGTGGGGCCCACCAATTCTAAATTTTTTTACCAAAATGATAAACTCCAAAAATTCAATAATTTCTGAATCAGTCATCTCGTAAAATTCATAATAAATCATACGTTCATTTTTAACGGTTCAAAATTTGTGGACATATACTCAACTTATATATGTATAACATATCCAAAAATTACCACGATCCAACGGTCGGATTAAAAATTATAACCCCCGCAAAATATCTCAAAAATCCTGATTTTTAATACCTCCATTTCGACAAAAATACTGATAAAACCTCAACATTAACTCCTTCATTTTTAACCACAAAAATATATCCCTCATTTATATCCACATAAAATAAATATTTCCTTATCATATGAATCAATAATTAATTATTCACAAATAATATTACAGAATCACATTTATGACAACCAGGCCGTTTCCAAGAAAGAGGGGACTTTCCAATAAAGATTTCTCCTTACTGGCGCGCAATTAGATGACCAAACCTCTCATTAGACAGAACTTTCTAGACATTGCCAATAATGTTATCTAATAATATTATTCAAATAATATGAATTATTGATCTGATAATGAAAAATACTGTGCAGTGACAATTATTGAAATAACAATAATATAAAATATCAACGCAGCAATTATTGAATCAATAAAATAAAATATTGAACAGTAACTACTGTAACAATCAATGAACAGTAATTACTGTAAGAATCAATAATTCTAAAATATTGTGCAATCCGTGTGCTACTGTGCAACCACGCGTATTACTGTATTTTAACCACCGGGTATTCCAATAGTGTTAACGGTAACAACTACGCCGTTATTTATAAAAACTCAATTTTTGTCGTTATCTCCATCTAATCGTTTTTCGTTATGGGGCCCACAAATAGCTGCGCCGTCGTACGAATATTCCCCAACAGAAAGAATATTCCACGACCACACGAATATTCACCGACCAAAAATAAATATTTTATAACCACTTGCTTATTTGAAATATTTGCGCATTTTACCCATAACTAACCACATTAATCAAATCAACCCTTTCTATTTCAAAATAATAAATAGAAAAAATTTAATTTCATTTATTAATAAGTTGGGGTCTTACAACCTCCCCTCCTTATGAAATTTCGTCCTCGAAATTGACGTACGTACCTGACGTTTCAAAAAGGTGAGGATACCTCGCTTTCATTTCTGATTCCAACTCCCAAGTCATTTCTTCAATAGCATGGTTTCTCCACAAAATCTTAACTTGTGGTATAACCTTCGTGCGTAGAACATGCTCTTTCCTATCCAAGATCTTAACAGGTACCTCCTCGTACGTTAAATCTTCGGCTATCTCGTCTGGTTCTAACTCAATTATATGATTCGGGTCGTCCACATATTTACGTAACATCGATACGTGAAAAACGTTATGAACACGCGACATACTTAGCGTTAAGGCGAGTCTATAGGCCACAGTTCCTACTCGATCGAGGATTTCAAATAAATCGAAGGCTTGAGCTTTCTTCTCTTCATCGACTCTTACTTCTAAAATAACACATTCTTGCACCTTCTTCTTTATATTCATCAACTCCAAGTCTGTAGCTTGAGCGGCTTTAACGTTATCGATTAAAGTCGATTTTACTCGTATATCATCACGTGGGTCCCTAGAGTCATTAACTCTATCTCTATCATTTATAAATTATACAAAATAGGTCTTTGTGTTCAACAATATCGCACTCGTACTCGCGTACAATCTTCTACTCAACGCGTCAGCTACCACATTCGCTTTTTCAGGATGGTATGGTCAGAACAGGTTCCGAATGAGTTGCCTCTTGAGCTATTGGAAATCTTCTCGCATTCCTCGCTCCATACGAATTTTGTATCTTTCTGAGTCAGCTAAGTTAACGGAGTAGCGATTCGAGAAAATCCTTCCACGAATCTCCGATAGTGTAAGACCCCGAATTTTATGAAATAAAAGTATTCAATTTTTCTTATAATTACTATTCAGTAAATGGTTAAATTGATAAAAGTTTAAAGTTATGAGTGAAATATGATTTTTTTTCAAATTAAGCAAGTGGTTATAAAATAACCATTGTTGTCGGGGAATATTCGTTTGGTCGTGGAATATTCTTTCTGTCGGGGAATATTCGTACGACGGCGCAGCTATTTGTGGGCCCCATAACGAATAACTGTCGGGTGAAGAAAACGACAAATTTGAGTTTTTACAAATAACGGCGTAGTTGTTACCGTTAACACTGTTGAAATACCCGATGGTTAAAATACAGTAATACGTGTTATTGCACAGTAGCACACGGTATTGCACAGTATTTTTGAAATTATTGATTCTTACGTAAGAAGGCACTACTCAGTAATTGTTACAGTAATTACTGTTCAATATTTTATTTTATTGATTCAATAATTGCTACGTTGAAATTTTGTATTATTGTTATTCAATAATTGTTGCTGCACAGTATTTCCCATTATCAGATCAATAATTCATATTATTTGAATAGTATTATTAGATAGCATTATTGGCAATGTCTAGAAAGTTCTGTCTAAGGAGAGGTTTGGTCATCTAATTGCGCGCCAGTAAGGAGAAATCTTATTGGAAAGCACCCTCTTTCCTGGGAACGGCCTGGTTGTCATAAATGTGATTCTGTAATATTATTTGTGAATAATTAAGTATTGATTCATATGATAAGAAAATATTTATTTTATGTGGATATAAATGAGGGATATATTTTTGTGGTAAAAAAATGAAGGAGTTAATGTTGAGATTTTTATCCGTATTTTTGTCGGAATGGAGGTATTAAAAATCAGGATTTTTGAGATATTTTACGGGGGTTATAATTTTTAATCCGACCGTTGGATCGTGGTAATTTTTGGATATGTTATACATATATAAGTTGAGTATATGCCCACAAATTTTGAACCGTTAAAAATGAACGTATGATTTATTATGAATTTTACGAGATGACTGGTTCAGAAATTGTTGAATTTTCGGAGTTTATCATTTTGGTGGAAAATTCTAGAATTGGTGGGCCCCACTTGTGGTTGGTGAAGAAATGTGCTGAATTATATTTCAAATGTGGTGGGTGGGAATAGTAGCAGGTAAAGCCATCAGGTTGCAGGTCAAACCTACCAAAATTTTTCTATAAATAGAGGGCTAAGTTAGAATTGAAAAACACACCAGAAACATAAGCTTTCTCTCTTTCTCTCTCTATATTATGAAGCATATTTTGTGAGTTTTTAGATACTTGGTGAGTTGCTATTCATTAGTGCAAGTTTTCTTCAGCATCATTGTAACGACCCCAAAATAGATCCATTCCATCCAATCTATTCTGAGTCGCCAAATACATGGTACAGAAAACAACTATAACTTTATTACAACAATTGTCGTGCAAAATACAACAACACATATGCTGTGAGTTTGGATACAAATATATACCAAATGTGACTCATGTTCCAACCGTGGACATCACCTCACAATGACACCTTACATAAAGGTATAGTCAAAAACTGTTTTAGAAATTAGAATCTTTGGGAAGTGCTCAAGGAAACCTTCGTACATGGGAGGCCATGCATCTAGGTTATGATAGATATCATATGGCCACAGAATTATCCTTGGTTTACCCAATAGACCCCAAAGAAAAACGAGAAGATTACTATCATATTCTTCCCAATGGTGAGTCTTCTCTTGACATATCATTATCTCTACTGTCTCTAATTGAGAATTATACTTCAAACAAACACCAAGATTATATAGGTAGTGCTCGTATATATACTCAGCAAGTGGATGAGCACATCCCTGTCTTATGATGACACGAGGTTGTATGTCGTTAGACATCTTGTATGATAGTGGCAAACCACCCTTCCAACGTTGGGTACACCTTACCCTATTGGATTCACCAAATATAACTACTAAATGAACTTTTCTATACTGCTTCGGGAGAACATCCACAGCTAGAGACCACCGTTCTATTTCCCCGTTACCCTCGCTCGACCCAGCTACACTCTTATTACCTGAAAGAATTGTGAAGCAAAAGGGTGAGCACAACTAGCTCAGTAAAGAATATCATGACTAAAGATAATTAAATTATCAATAGCCTTCATCAACAATAAATCAGAGATTTAGAACATATGGTAAATGATAAAAATTTCAACCATAGTTGCAGCGGAACGAGCAATCCATTAGAAGAGTCAAATAGACTATAAAGTCTATTATCTTCTCCATGTTAAAAATCCATCAACAATATTTTATCCCTGTAACATCAATCAACAGTTCCTTTCCACAATCATATGAATAACTCATAATCATAATTGTGATTCTAAATTTTTCTTCGCACCAGGACGAAGAATATTTTCATCACCTGTCTTTACCTGAAACATCAAAGATCATGGTTATACCAAATCACAGTTCCTGTTCATAATCATACTAATAAATCCATCTTTGCACTACGCCAAAGATATTCAACAACAGTTCATCTTTGCACTACAGGCCAAAGATATTCATCAACAGTTCATCTTTGCACTACAGGCCAAAGATATTCAACAACAGTTCATCTTTGCACTACAGGCCAAAGATATTCATCAACAATTCATATTTGCACTACAGGCCAAATATATTCATATCTTAAAGAAATCATTTCAGAATTTATATAAACAATAATTATAACCATGTTGATCAATTCACCTTTGCACTTAAGCTAAAGATATTCAATTATAAATTCAATGGTCATGATCATACCAGTCACAATTCAACTTTGCACTACAGGCCAAAGAGAACCCTAGTCATGATCATACCAATAATCTACCCATCTTTACACTCCAGTGAAAGAGAAATTCAACATCAGGGTTATAAAAATGTTATATATGATAATAAAATCAATATAATCAACATATAGATTTAATCTCAAGAGTAATATTCATAAATCAACTATAATTTGGTTAGTAAAAGAAACCAATTTTGTCGTGAATAGTAACTCGTGAATAGTAACTCATGAATAGTAACTCGTGAATAGTAACTCGTGAATAGTAACACCGACTCAAAAGGTAGAAATTCCACAATAAAATTCATACCAATATTTCGGTATAATGATATTGAAAGAATAACATTTCTTAAGCTTATAAACAATTTATTTAAATTGTTTACACTTTACTAATTAATGCATTTAATCATCATAAAATGCCAACTCTTAAGATTTCATCATCAATAACCAAAACCCTCATCAAAAATCTGCATATACCTCATATAGGATTCTCAAGCCATAAAATCCTATTTTCCAATTTTCTTACTTCACATAACATATTTAATTCATTTACTCATAACTAGACTATTTTCATGAAAAATACCAAATCAGTTCCAAAAATATTTCTTTTCTGGAATTTAGCATAATATAGTCCCATAGTGAACATATATTTTTCTCAGAATTTTTAAAAGTCATTTACTATTTTTCATATGGCCAAAATAGCCGAATATTTAGACATTTATCAAAAATTGTACTTTTGTCTAAAAATTCTGAAATTTACAGAGTATACTTCTATCATATACATGTACTCCCAATAAAAATTTCATCAATTTTGGAGTTAACCACAAGGAATTATAAGCTGTTACTTTTAAAATAGTCTTTTCTCATAAAATTCATAACTCTCAATCTATACATCCAAAAATCACCATTTTTGGACACAATCAAGAAAACTCATCAAAATATCATTTCAAATTTTTCCAGAATTTTTGAAGATCAGAAAAATTACGAAACTGAAAATCATAACAACCCTTAAAATCCCTTAATATCCCTTACTATCCCTTACAATCCCTTACCTCAAAAGAGCAGTACTTCTGATCGGTATAAGGCTGAAGGAAACTTGCACTGATGAATAGCAACTCACCAAGTATCTAAAAACTCACAAAATATGCTTCATAATATAGAGAGAGAAAGAGAGAAAGCTTATGTTTCTGGTGTGATTTTCAATTCTAACTTAGCCCTCTATTTATAGGAAAATTTTGGTAGGTTTGACCTGCAACCTGATGGCTTTACCTGCTACTATTCCCACCCACCACATTTGAAATATAATTCAGCACATTTCTTCACCAACCACAAGTGGGGCCCACCAATTCTAGAATTTTCCACCAAAATGATAAACTCCGAAAATTCAACAATTTCTGAACCAGTCATCTCGTAAAATTCATAACAAATCATACGTTCATTTTTAACGGTTCAAAATTTGTGGACATATACTCAACTTATATATGTATAACATATCCAAAAATTACCACGATCCAACGGTCGGATTAAAAATTATAACCCCCGCAAAATATCTCAAAAACCCTGATTTTTAATACCTCCATTCCGACAAAAATACTGATAAAAACCTCAACATTAACTCCTTCATTTTTAACCACAAAAATATATCCCTCATTTATATCCACATAAAATAAATATTTTCTTATCATATGAATCAATAATTAATTATTCACAAATAATATTACAGAATCACATTTATGACAACCAGGCCGTTCCCAGGAAAGAGGGGGCTTTCCAATAAGGATTTCTCCTTACTGGCGCGCAATTAGATGACCAAACCTCTCCTTAGACAGAACTTTCTAGACATTGCCAATAATGTTATCTAATAATATTATTCAAATAATATGAATTATTGATCTGATAATGGGAAATACTGTGCAGCAACAATTATTGAACAACAATAATATAAAATTTCAACGTAGCAATTATTGAATCAATAAAATAAAATATTGAACAGTAATTACTGTAACAATTATTGAGTAGTGCCTTCTTACGTAAGAATCAATAATTTCAAAAATACTATGCAATACCGTGTGCTACTGTGCAATAACGCGTATTACTGTATTTTAACCACCGGGTATTCCAACAGTGTTAACGGTAACAACTACGCCGTTATTTGTAAAAACTCAAATTTTTGTCGTTTTCTTCATCCGACAGTTATTCGTTATGGGGCCCACAAATGCTGCGCCGTCGTACGAATATTCCCCGACAGAAAGAATATTCCACGACCAAACGAATATTCCCCGACAACAATGATTATTTTATAACCACTTGCTTATTTTGAAAAAAAATTCATATTTCACCTTAACTTTAACATTTATCAATTTAACCATTTACTGAATAGTAATTATAAGAAAAATTGAATACTTTTATTTCATAAAATTCGGGGTCTTACAATCTCCCCTCCTTATGAAATTTCGTCCCCGAAATTTACGTACCTGGTATTTCAAAGAGTTGAGAATACCTTCCTTTCATTTCAGATTTCATCTTCCCTGTCATCATAATTTCTCCATTGCTCATCTCCTGTATTTCAAATATCATTCTAGAATACAGCTTCAAAACAAGGGTTAATTTAACAAATTAACATATCACATAATATCCCGATATTATGACTGACCAACAAATAAGCTTAGGTAGGACACACTAGCGAAGGATTTACTCATCTCTCCCCTCCTAGTTGTATTCCCCGATCTCCGCCAGAGATCATATCCCTAAGCTCTGATACCAAATGTAACGACCCCAAAATAGGTCCATTCCATCCAACCTATTCTGAGTCGCCAAATACATGGTACAGAAAACAACTACAACTTTATTACAACAATTGTCGTGCAAAATACAACAACACATATGCTGTGAGTTTGGATACAAATATATACCAAATGTGACTCATGTTCCAACCGTGGACATCACCTCACAATGACACCTTACATAAAGGTATAGTCAAAAACTGTTTTAGAAATTAGAATCTTTGGGAAGTGCTCAAGGAAACCTTCGTACATGGGAGGCCATGCGTCTAGGTTATGATAGATATCATATGGCCACAGAATTATCCTTGGTTGACCCAATAGACCCCAAAGAAAAACGAGAAGATTACTATCATATTCTTCCCAATGGTGAGTCTTCTCTTGACTTATCATTATCTCCACTGTCTCTAATTGAGAATTATACTTCAAACAAACACCAAGATTATATAGGTAGTGCTCGTATATATACTCAGCAAGTGGATGAGCACATCCCTGTCTTATGATGACACGAGGTTGTATGTCGTTAGACATCTTGTATGATAGTGGCAAACCACCCTTCCAACGTTGGGTACACCTTACCCTATTGGATTCACCAAATATAACTACTAAATGAACTTTTCTATACTGCTTCGGGAGAACATCCACAGCTAGAGACCACCGTTCTATTTCCCCGTTACCCTCGCTCGACCCAGCTACACTCTTATTACCTGAAAGGAATTGTGAAGCAAAAGGGTGAGCACAACTAGCTCAGTAAAGAATATCATGACTAAAGATAATTAAATTATCAATAGCCTTCATCAATAATAAATCAGAGATTTAGAACATATGGTAAATGATAAAAATTTCAACCATAGTTGCAGCGGAACGAGCAATCCATTAGAAGAGTCAAATAGACTATAAAGTCTATTATCTTCTCCATGTTAAAAATCCATCAACAATATTTTATCCCTGTAACATCAATCAACAGTTCCTTTCCACAATCATATGAATAACTCATAATCATAATTGTGATTCTAAATTTTTCTTCGCACCCAGGACGAAGAATATTTTCATCACCTGTCTTTACCTGAAACATCAAAGATCATGGTTATACCAAATCACAGTTCCTGTTCATAATCATACTAATAAATCCATCTTTGCACTACGGCCAAAGATATTCAACAACAGTTCATCTTTGCACTACAGGCCAAAGATATTCATCAACAGACCATCTTTGCACTACAGGCCAAAGATATTCATCAACAGTTCATCTTTGCACTACAGGCCAAAGATATTCATCAACAATTCATATTTGCACTACAGGCCAAATATATTCATATCTCAAAGAAATCATTTCAGAATTTATATAAACCATAATTATAACCATGTTGATCAATTCACCTTTGCACTTAAGCTAAAGATATTCAATTATAAATTCAATGGTCATGATCATACCAGTCACAATTCAACTTTGCACTACAGGCCAAAGAGAACCCTAGTCATGATCATACCAATAATCTACCCATCTTTACACTCCAGTGAAAGAGAAATTCAACATCAGGGTTATAAAAATGTTATATATGATAATAAAATCAATATAATCAACATATAGATTTAATCTCAAGAGTAATATTCATAAATCAACTATAATTTGGTTAGTAAAAGAAACCAATTTTGTCGTGAATAGTAACTCGTGAATAGTAACTCATGAATAGTAACTCGTGAATAGTAACTCGTGAATAGTAACACCGACTCAAAAAGGTAGAAATTCCACAATAAAATTCATACCAATATTTCGGTATAATGATATTGAAAGAATAACATTTCTTAAGCTTATAAACAATTTATTTAAATTGTTTACACTTTACTAATTAATGCATTTAATCATCATAAAATGCCAACTCTTAAGATTTCATCATCAATAACCAAAACCCTCATCAAAAATCTGCATATACCTCATATAGGATTCTCAAGCCATAAAATCCTATTTTCCAATTTTCTTACTTCACATAACATATTTAATTCATTTACTCATAACTAGACTATTTTCATGAAAAATACCAAATCAGTTCCAAAAATATTTCTTTTCTGAAATTTAGCATAATATAGTCCCATAGTGAACATATATTTTTCTCAGAATTTTTAAAAGTCATTTACTATTTTTCATATGGCCAAAATAGCCGAATATTTAGACATTTATCAAAAATTGTACTTTTGTCTAAAAATTCTGAAATTTACAGAGTATACTTCTATCATATACATGTACTCCCAATAAAAATTTCATCAATTTTGGAGTTAACCACAAGGAATTATAAGCTGTTACTTTTAAAATAGTCTTTTCTCATAAAATTCATAACTCTCAATCTATACATCCAAAAATCACCATTTTTGGACACAATCAAGAAAACTCATCAAAATATCATTTCAAATTTTTCCAGAATTTTTGAAGATCAGAAAAATTACGAAACTGAAAATCATAACAACCCTTAAAATCCCTTAATATCCCTTACTATCCCTTACAATCTCTTACCTCAAAAGAGCAGTACTTCTGATCGGTATAAGGCTGAAGGAAACTTGCACTGATGAATAGCAACTCACCAAGTATCTAAAAACTCACAAAATATGCTTCATAATATAGAGAGAGAAAGAGAGAAAGCTTATGTTTCTGGTGTGATTTTCAATTCTAACTTAGCCCTCTATTTATAGGAAAATTTTGGTAGGTTTGACCTGCAACCTGATGGCTTTACCTGCTACTATTTCCACCCACCACATTTGAAATATAATTCAGCACATTTCTTCACCAACCACAAGTGGGGCCCACCAATTCTAGAATTTTCCACCAAAATGATAAACTCCGAAAATTCAACAATTTCTGAACCAGTCATCTCGTAAAATTCATAACAAATCATACGTTCATTTTTAACGGTTCAAAATTTGTGGACATATACTCAACTTATATATGTATAACATATCCAAAAATTACCACGATCCAACGGTCGGATTAAAAATTATAACCCCCGCAAAATATCTCAAAAACCCTGATTTTTAATACCTCAATTCCGACAAAAATACTGATAAAAACCTCAACATTAACTCCTTCATTTTTAACCACAAAAATATATCCCTCATTTATATCCACATAAAATAAATATTTTCTTATCATATGAATCAATAATTAATTATTCACAAATAATATTACAGAATCACATTTATGACAACCAGGCCGTTCCCAGGAAAGAGGAGGCTTTCCAATAAGGATTTCTCCTTACTGGCGCGCAATTAGATGACCAAACCTCTCCTTAGACAGAACTTTCTAGACATTGCCAATAATGTTATCTAATAATATTATTCAAATAATATGAATTATTGATCTGATAATGGGAAATACTGTGCAGCAACAATTATTGAACAACAATAATATAAAATTTCAACGTAGCAATTATTGAATCAATAAAATAAAATATTGAACAGTAATTACTGTAACAATTATTGAGTAGTGCCTTCTTACGTAAGAATCAATAATTTCAAAAATACTATGCAATACCGTGTGCTACTGTGCAATAACGCGTATTACTGTATTTTAGCCACCGGGTATTCCAACAGTGTTAACGGTAACAACTACGTTGTTATTTATAAAAACTCAATTTTTGTCGTTATCTTCATCCGACAGTTATTCTGTTATGGGGCCCACAAATGTCTGCGCCGTCGTACGAATATTCCACGACAGAAAGAATATTCCACGACCAAACGAATATTCCCCGACAACAATGAATATTTTATAACCACTTGTTTATTTTGAAAAAAAATTCATATATCACCCTTAATTTTAACATTTATCAATTTCACCATTTACTGAATAGTAATTATAAGAAAAATTGAATACTTTTATTTCATAAAATTCGGGGTCTTACAATCATATCCGATATCCAGTCAGAAGTACTGCTCTTTTGAGGTAAGGGATAGTAAGGGATATTAAGGGATTTTAAGGGTTGTTATGATTTTCAGTTTCGTAATTTTTCTGATCTTCAAAAATTCTGGAAAAATTTGAAATGATATTTTGATGAGTTTTCTTGATTGTATCCAAAAATGGTGATTTTTGGATGTATAGATTGAGAGTTATGAATTTTATGAGAAAAGACTATTTTAAAAGTAACAGCTTATAATTCCTTGTGGTTAACTCAAAAATTGATGAAATTTTTATTGGGAGTACATGTATATGATAGAAGTATACTCTGTAAATTTTAGAATTTTTAGACAAAAGTACAATTTTTGATAAATGTCTAAATATTTGGCTATTTTGGCCATATGAAAAATAGTAAATGACTTTTAAAAATTCTGAGAAAAATATATGTTCACTATGGGACTATATTATGCTAAATCCCAGAAAAGAAATATTTTTGGAACTGATTTGGTATTTTTCATAAAAATGATCTAGTTATGAGTAAATGAATTAAATATATTTTGTGAAGAAAGAAAATTGGAAAATAGGATTTTATGGCTTGAGAATCCTATATGAGGTATATGCAGATTTTTGATGAGGGTTTTGATTATTGGTGATAAAATCTTATGAGTTTGGTATTTTAGAATGATTAAATGTATTATTTAGTAAAGTGTAAACAATTTAAATAAATTGTTTATAAGCTTAAGAAATATTATTCTTTCAATATCATTATACCAAAATACTGGTATGGATTTTATTGTGGAATTTCTACCTTTTTGTGTCGAGTTTACTATTTATGAGTTACTATTCACGAGTTACTATTTACGATAAAAATTGGTTTCTTTTTCTAACCAAATTATAGTTGAGTTATGAATATTACTCTTGAGATTAAAACTATGTATTGATTATATTGATTTTATTATCATATATAACATTTTTATAACCCTGATGTTAAAATTCTCTTTCACTAGAGTGTAAAGATGGGTAGATTATTGGTATGATCATGACTAGGGTTCTCTTTGGCCTGTAGTGCAAAGTTGAATTGTGACTGGTATGATCATGACCATTGAATTTATAAGTGAATATCTTTAGCTTAAGTGCAAAGGTGAATTGATCAACATGGTTATAATTATTGTTTATATAAATTCTGAAATGATTATATATTTCTTTGAGATATTAATATCTTTGGCCTGTAGTGCAAAGATGAAATATTGATGAATATCTTTGGCCTGTAGTGCAAAGATGAATTGTTGATGAATATCTTTGGCCCGTAGTGCAAAGATGACATGTTGTTGAATATCTTTGGCCAGTAGTGCAAAGATGAACAGATGTTGAGATAAACATGACCAACTGGTGATACAAATGAATATCTTTGGACGTAGTGCAAAGATGAAGTTATTAGTATGATTATGAACAGGAAATGTGATTTGGTGTAACCATGATCTTTGATGTTTCAGGTAAAGATAGGTGATGAAAATTATCATCGTCCTGGATGAGAAGAGGAATTTAAAACTACAGTTATGATTATGAGTTATTCATATGATTGTGGACCAGAATTGTTGATTGATGTTACAGGGATAAAACATTGTTGGTGGATTTTTAACATGGAGAAGATAATAGACTTTATAGTCTATTTGACTCTTCTAATGGATTGCTCGTTCCGCTGCAACTATGGTTGAAATTTTTATCATTTACCATATGTTCTAAATCTCTGATTTATTGTTGATGAAGGCTATTGATAATTGAATTATCTTTAGTCATGATATTCTTTACTGAGCTAGTTGTGCTCACCCTTTTGCTTCACAATTCCTTTCAGGTAATAAGAGTGTAGCTGGGTCGAGCGGGGGTAACAAGGGAATAGAACGGTGGTCATCATTTAGTAGTTATATTTGGTGAAGAAAATAGGGTGAGGCGAACCTAACGTTGGAAGGGTGTTTTGTTACTATCATACAAGATGTCTAATGACATACAACCTCGTGTCATCATAAGACAGAGTTATGCTCATCCACTTGCTGAGTATATCTATGGGCACTACCTATATAATCTTGGTGTTTGTTTGAAGTATAATTCTCAATTAGAGACAGTGGAGATAATGATAAGTCAAGAGAAGACTCACCATTGGGAAGAATATGATAGTAATCTTCTCGTTTTTTTTGGGGTCTATTGGGTCAACCAAGGATAATTCTGTGGCCATATGATATCTATCATAACCTAGATGCGTGGCCTCCCATGTACGAAGGTTTCCTTGAGCACTTCCCAAAGATTCTAATTTCTAAAACAGTTTTTAACTATACCTTTATGTAAGGTGTTATTGTGAGGTGATGTCCACGGTTGGAACATGAGTCACATTTGGTATATATTTGTATCCAAACTCACATCATATGTGTTGTTGTATTTTGCACGACAATTGTTGTAATAAAGTTGTAGTTGTTTTCTGTACCATGTATTTGACGACTCAGAATGGGTTGGGTGGAATGGACCTATTTTGGGGTCGTTACAGATAGTAACCAGCTAAGCCCAGAAAGCTACGTACTTTGGTCACCGACTTTGGTTGCTCTCAATTGTGATTCATATCCCAATCTTGGATAGCACGTCACAATGGCACTTATTGTTTTACCACCACACAAATATAGAGTCCCTTACGGAGAGTCTGGCTTTGGTACATTCCACAAAGGAAGTCACCAGATAGAGGCTCGGGTACCAACTTCTATAGTTGGGTTTTTAACTCCTGAAGTTCAATAGGAGCTATTCAATATGAGATTTTAGAAATGGGTTTTGTATCGGGCTGAAGATCAATACAAAAATTCAATATCACGCTCTGGGATAGGCCAGGAAATTCTTCAGAAAATACGTCAGAAAATTCACTAACAACAGAAATATCATTCAAATTTGACGTATTTTTGTTCAAGTCCATGACATGGCTAAGAAAGCTTGACATCCGTTTTTCAATAAACGAATGGCTTTATGGCTTGGTATGACAGCGATTGATTTTAGTGGTTTGGTTGCTTGAATTCGCATAACAGGTTGGTTAGGAATATGAAAACTAACAACCTTACGAAAACAATTAATTTTGGCATGATGAGTAGTTAACCAATTAATTCCTAAAATCACATCAAAAGCAAGTATCTTTAAAGAGATAAGGTCAACAGGTAATGTGATTGTGCCAACTTGGATTAAGCAAGATTTATAAACTGTAGATGTAATGAAAGTTTCTCCTAACAGAGTCTCCACAGATAGGTCAAAGTCTAATTTCTCTGGAGTCAAGTTTAAACGTTGAGCACAAGCAGGAGAGATAAAAGAATGGGTAGAACCGGTATCTAGTAAGGTATAAACTTCGTAAGAATTTATAATTAACTAACCCGTTATACCTTCGTTCGGGTTCTTCGCGTTTTGGGCAGTCACGACAAACGCTCTTCTAGAAACCGTCGACTTTATTTTGTCTGTATCCGCCTTTGGTGTCACCGTCCCAGCTGGACTTGGTTTCGCTATAGTACAATCTCGAGCGATATGTCCTTCCTTTCCACAATTATAACATACCTTGAACTGTTGTGGACAGTTTGGACTTATATGTCCCTCCTCTCCGCATCTATAACATCTAACTGGCGGTCGTTCTCCTCCCCTAGAATTTGTTCCTGGTGCTGGTGCTGCTGTCGACGTCTTTCTGTCATCGTTAAATCTTCTCTTCTTGAAATTTCTACTTGACTCACCTCTCCTATTATCATTGTGACAACCCCAAAATAGGTCCATTCCACCCAACCCATTCTGAGTCGTCAAATACATGGTACAGAAAATAACTACAACTTTATTACAACAATTGTCGTACAAAATACAACAACACATATGCTGTGAGTTTGGATACAAATATATACCAAATGTGACTCATGTTCCAACCGTGGACATCACCTCACAATAACACCTTACATAAAGGTATAGTCAAAAACTGTTTTAGAAATTAGAATCTTTGGGAAGTGCTCAAGGAAACCTTCGTACATGGGAGGCCACGCATCTAGGTTATGATAGATATCATATGGCCACATAATTATCCTTGGTTGACCCAATAGACCCCAAAGAAAAACGAGAAGATTACTATCATATTCTTCCCAATGGTGAGTCTTCTCTTGACTTATCATTATCTCCACTGTCTCTAATTGAGAATTATACTTCAAACAAACACCAAGATTATATAGGTAGTGCCCATAGATATACTCAGCAAGTGGATGAGCACAACCCTGTCTTATGATGACACGAGGTTGTATGTCATTAGACATCTTGTATGATAGTGACAAAACACCCTTCCAACGTTGGGTTCGCCTCACCCTATTTTCTTCACCAAATATAACTACTAAATGATGACCACCGTTCTATTCCCTTGTTACCCCCGCTCGACCCAGCTACACTCTTATTACCTGAAAGGAATTGTGAAGCAAAAGGGTGAGCACAACTAGCTCAGTAAAGAATATCATGACTAAAGATAATTCAATTATCAATAGCCTTCATCAACAATAAATCAGAGATTTAGAACATATGGTAAATGATAAAAATTTCAACCATAGTTGCAGCGGAACGAGCAATCCATTAGAAGAGTCAAATAGACTATAAAGTCTATTATCTTCTCCATGTTAAAAATCCACCAACAATGTTTTATCCCTGTAACATCAATCAACAATTCTGGTCCACAATCATATGAATAACTCATAATCATAACTGTAGTTCTAAATTCCTCTTCTCATCCAGGACGAAGATAATTTTCATCACCTATCTTTACCTGAAACATCAAAGATCATGGTTACACCAAATCACATTTCATGTTCATAATCATACTAATAACTTCATCTTTGCACTACGGCCAAAGATATTCATTTGTATCACCAGTTGGTTATGTTCATCTCAACATCTGTTCATCTTTGCACTACTGGCCAAAGATATTCAACAACATGTCATTTTTACACTACGGGCCAAAGATATTCATCAACAATTCATCTTTGCACTACAGGCCAAAGATATTCCTCAACAGTTCATATTTGCACTACGGCCAAATGTATTCATCAACAGTTCATATTTGCACTACAGGCCAATTATATTAATATCTCAAAGAAATATATAATCATTTCAGAATTTATATAAACAATAATTATAACCATGTTGATCAATTCACATTTGCACTTAAGCTTAAGATATTCAATTATAAATTCAATGGTCATGATCATACCAGTCACAATTCAACTTTGCACTACAGGCCAAAGAGAACCCTAGTCATGATCATACCAATAATCTACCCATCTTTACACTCAAGTGAAAGAGAAATTCAACATCAGGGTTATAAAAATGTTATATATGATGATAAAAATAATATGATCAACATATAAATTTAATCTCAAGAGTAATATTCGTAACTCATGAATAGTAAATCGTGAATAGTAACTCATGAATAGTAACCCCGACACAAAAGATAAAAATTCCACAATAAAATTCATACCAATATTTCGGTATAATGATATTGAAAGAATAACATTACTTAAATTTATAAACAATTTATTTTAATTGTTTACACTTTACTAATTAATGCATTTAATCATCATAAAATGCCAACTCTTACAATTTCATCATCAATAACCAAAACCCTCATCAAAAATCTGCATATACCTCATATAGGATTCTCAAGCCATAAAATCCTATTTTCCAATTTTCTTACTTCACATAACATATTTAATTCATTTACTCATAACTAGACTATTTTCATGAAAAATACCAAATCAGTTCCAAAAATATTTCTTTTCTGGAATTTAGCATAATATAGTCCCATAGTGAACATATATTTTTCTCAGAATTTTTAAAAGTCATTTATTATTTTTCATATGGCCAAAATAGCCGAATATTTAGACATTTATCAAAAATTGTACTTTTGTCTAAAAATTCTAAAATTTACAGAGTATACTTCTATCATATACATGTACTCCCAATAAAAATTTTATCAATTTTGGAGTTAACCACAAGGAATTATAAGCTGTTACTTTTAAAATAGTCTTTTCTCATAAAATTCATAACTCTCAATCTATACATCCAAAAATCACCATTTTTGGACACAATCAAGAAAACTCATCAAAATATCATTTCAAATTTTTCTAGAGTTTTTGAAGGTCAGAAAAATTACGAAACTGAAAATCATAACAACCCTTAAAATTCCTTACTATCCCTTACAATCCCTTACTATCCCTTACCTCAAAAGAGCAGTACTTCTGACTGGATATCGGATATGATGCTGAAGGAAACTTGCACTGATGGATAGCAACTCACCAAGTATCTAAAAACTCACAAAATATGCTTCATAATATAGAGAGAGAAAGAGAGAAAGCTTATGTTTTTGGTGTGATTTTCAATTCTAACTTAGCCCTCTATTTATAGGAAAATTTTGGTAGGTTTGACCTGCAACCTGATGGCTTTACCTGCTACTATTCCCACCCACCACATTTGAAATATAATTCAGCACATTTCTTCACCAACCACAAGTGGGGCCCACCAATTCTAGAATTTTCTACCAAAATGATTTATAACCTGATTTCTGAACCAGTCATCTCTTAAAATTCATAACAAATCATACGTTCATTTTTAACGGTTCAAAATTTGTGGGCATATACTCAACTTATATATGTATAACATATCCAAAAATTACCACGATCCAACGGTCGGATTAAAAATTATAACCCCCGCAAAATATCTCAAAAACCCTGATTTTTAATACCTCCATTCCGACAAAAATACGGATAAAAATCTCAACATTAACTCCTTCATTTTTAACCACAAAAATATCCCTCATTTATATCCACATAAAATAAATATTTCCTTATCATATGAATCAATAATTAATTATTCACAAATAATATTACAGAATCACATTTATGACAACCAGGCCGTTCCCAGGAAAGAGGGGGCTTTCCAATAAGAATTTCTCCTTACTGGCGCGCAATTAGGTGACCAAACCTCTCCTTAGACAGAACTTTCTAGACATTGCCAATAATGTTATCTAATAATATTATTCAAATAATATGAATTATTGATCTGATAATGAGAAATACTGTGCAACAACAATTATTAAACAACAATAATACAAAATTTCAACGTAGCAATTATTGAATCAATAAAATAAAATATTGAACAGTAATTACTGTAACAATTATTGAGTAGTGCCTTCTTACGTAAGAATCAATAATTTCAAAAATACTGTGCAATACCGTGTGCTACTGTGCAATAACGCGTATTACTGTATTTTAATCACCGGGTATTCCAACAGTGTTAACGGTAACAACTACGCCGTTATTTGTAAAAACTCAAATTTGTCGTTTTCTTCACCCGACAGTTATTCTGTTATGGGGCCCACAAATAGTTGCGCCGTCGTACGAATATTCTCCGACAGAAAGAATATTCCACGACCAAACGAATATTCCCCGACAACAATGATTATTTTATAACCACTTGCTTATTTTGAAAAAAATTCATATTTCACCCATAACTTTAAACTTTTATCAATTTAACCATTTACTGAATAGTAATTATAAGAAAAATTGAATACTTTTATTTCATAAAATTCGGGGTCTTACAATCTCCCCTCCTTATGAAATTTCGTCCCCGAAATTTACGTACCTGGTATTTCAAAGAGTTGAGAATACCTTGCTTTCATTTCAGATTCCATCTTCCCTGTCATCATAATTTCTCCATTGCTCATCTCCTGTATTTCATATATCATTCTAGAATACAGCTTCAAAACAAGGGTTAATTTAACAAATTAACATATCACATAATATCCCGATATTATGACTGACCAACAAATAAGCTTAGGTAGGACACACTAGCGAAGGATTTACTCATCTCTCCCCTCCTAGTTATATTCCCCGATCTCCGCCAGAGATCATATCCCCAAGCTCTGATACCACCTGTGACAACCCCAAAATAGGTCCATTCCATTCAACCCATTCTGAGTCGTCAAATACATGGTACAGAAAATAACTACAACTTTATTACAACAATTGTCGTGCAAAATACAACAACACATATGCTGTGAGTTTGGATACAAATATATACCAAATGTGACTCATGTTCCAACCGTGGACATCACCTCACAATGACACCTTACATAAAGGTATAGTCAAAAACTGTTTTGGAAATTAGAATCTTTGGGAAGTGCTCAAGGAAACCTTCGTACATGGGAGGCCACGCGTCTAGGTTATGATAGATATCATATGGCCACAGAATTATCCTTGGTTGACCCAATAGACCCCAAAGAAAAATGAGAAGATTACTATCATATTCTTCCCAATGGTGAGTCTTCTCTTGACTTATCATTATCTCCACTGTCTCTAATTGAGAATTATACTTCAAACAAACACCAAGATTATATAGGTAGTGCCCATAGATATACTCAGCAAGTGGATGAGCACAACCCTGTCTTATGATGACACGAGGTTGTATGTCATTAGACATCTTGTATGATAGTGACAAAACACCCTTCCAACGTTGGGTTCGCCTCACCCTATTTTCTTCACCAAATATAACTACTAAATGATGACCACCGTTCTATTCCCTTGTTACCCCCGCTCGACCCAGCTACACTCTTATTACCTGAAAGGAATTGTGAAGCAAAAGGGTGAGCACAACTAGCTCAGTAAAGAATATCATGACTAAAGATAATTCAATTATCAATAGCCTTCATCAACAATAAATCAGAGATTTAGAACATATGGTAAATGATAAAAATTTCAACCATAGTTGCAGCGGAACGAGCAATCCATTAGAAGAGTCAAATAGACTATAAAGTCTATTATCTTCTCCATGTTAAAAATCCACCAACAATGTTTTATCCCTGTAACATCAATCAACAATTCTGGTCCACAATCATATGAATAACTCATAATCATAACTGTAGTTCTAAATTCCTCTTCTCATCCAGGACGAAGATAATTTTCATCACCTATCTTTACCTGAAACATCAAAGATCATGGTTACACCAAATCACATTTCATGTTCATAATCATACTAATAACTTCATCTTTGCACTACGGCCAAAGATATTCATTTGTATCACCAGTTGGTCATGTTCATCTCAACATCTGTTCATCTTTGCACTACTGGCCAAAGATATTCAACAACATGTCATTTTTGCACTACGGGCCAAAGATATTCATCAACAATTCATCTTTGCACTACAGGCCAAAGATATTCCTCAACAGTTCATATTTGCACTACGGCCAAATATATTCATCAACAGTTCATATTTGCACTACAGGCCAATTATATTAATATCTCAAAGAAATATATAATCATTTCAGAATTTATATAAACAATAATTATAACCATGTTGATCAATTCACATTTGCACTTAAGCTTAAGATATTCAATTATAAATTCAATGGTCATGATCATACCAGTCACAATTCAACTTTACACTACAGGCCAAAGAGAACCCTAGTCATGATCATACCAATAATCTACCCATCTTTACACTCAAGTGAAAGAGAAATTCAACATCAGAGTTATAAAAATGTTATATATGATGATAAAAATAATATGATCAACATATAAATTTAATCTCAAGAGTAATATTCGTAACTCATGAATAGTAAATCGTGAATAGTAACTCATGAATAGTAACCCCGACACAAAAGATAAAAATTTCACAATAAAATTCATACCAATATTTCGGTATAATGATATTGAAAGAATAACATTACTTAAATTTATAAACAATTTATTTTAATTGTTTACACTTTACTAATTAATGCATTTAATCATCATAAAATGCCAACTCTTACAATTTCATCATCAATAACCAAAACCCTCATCAAAAATCTGCATATACCTCATATAGGATTCTCAAGCCATAAAATCCTATTTTCTAATTTTCTTACTTCACATAACATATTTAATTCATTTACTCATAACTAGACCATTTTCATGAAAAATACCAAATCAGTTCCAAAAATATTTCTTTTCTGGAATTTAGCATAATATAGTCCCATAGTGAACATATATTTTTCTCAGAATTTTTAAAAGTCATTTATTATTTTTCATATGGCCAAAATAGCCGAATATTTAGACATTTATCAAAAATTGTACTTTTGTCTAAAAATTCTAAAATTTACAGAGTATACTTCTATCATATACATGTACTCCCAATAAAAATTTTATCAATTTTGGAGTTAACCACAAGGAATTATAAGCTGTTACTTTTAAAATAATCTTTTCTCATAAAATTCATAACTCTCAATCTATACATCCAAAAATCACCATTTTTGGACACAATCAAGAAAACTCATCAAAATATCATTTCAAATTTTTCCAAAATTTTTGAAGGTCAGAAAAATTACGAAACTGAAAATCATAACAACCCTTAAAATCCCTTACTATCCCTTACAATCCCTTACTATCCCTTACCTCAAAAGAGCAGTACTTCTGACTGGATATCGGATATGATGCTGAAGGAAACTTGCACTGATGGATAGCAACTCACCAAGTATCTAAAAACTCACAAAATATGCTTCATAATATAGAGAGAGAAAGAGAGAAAGCTTATGTTTTTGGTGTGATTTTCAATTCTAACTTAGCCCTCTATTTATAGGAAAATTTTGGTAGGTTTGACCTGCAACCTGATGGCTTTACCTGCTACTATTCCCACCCACCACATTTGAAATATAATTCAGCACATTTCTTCACCAACCACAAGTGGGGCCCACCAATTCTAGAATTTTCTACCAAAAATGATTTATAACCTGATTTCCGAATCAGCCACCTCTTAAAATTCATAACAAATCATACGTTCATTTTTAACGGTTCAAAATTTGTGGGCATATACTCAACTTATATATGTATAACATATCCAAAAATTACCACGATCCAACGGTCGGATTAAAAATTATAACCCCCGCAAAATATCTCAAAAATCCTGATTTTGAATACCTCTATTCCGACAAAAATACGGATAAAAATCTCAACATTAACTCCTTCATTTTTAACCAAAAAAATATATCCCTCATTTATATCCACATAAAATAAATATTTCCTTATCATATGAATCAATAATTAATTATTCACAAATAATATTACAGAATCACATTTATGACAACCAGGCCGTTCCCAGGAAAGAGGGGGCTTTCCAATAAGAATTTCTCCTTACTGGCGCGCAATTTAGGTGACCAAACCTCTCCTTAGACAGAACTTTCTAGTCATTGCCAATAATGTTATCTAATAATATTATTCAAATAATATGAATTATTGATCTGATAATGAGAAATACTGTGCAACAACAATTATTAAACAACAATAATACAAAATTTCAACGTAGCAATTATTGAATCAATAAAATAAATTATTGAACAATAATTACTGTAACAATTATTGAGTAGTGCCTTCTTACGTAAGAATCAATAATTTCAAAAATACTGTGCAATACCGTGTGCTACTGTGCAATAACGCGTATTACTGTATTTTAATCACCGGGTATTCCAACAGTGTTAACGGTAACAACTACGCCGTTATTTGTAAAAACTTAAATTTGTCGTTTTCTTCACCCGACAGTTATTCTGTTATGGGGCCCACAAATAGTTGCGCCGTCGTACGAATATTCCCCGACAGAAAGAATATTCCACGACCAAACGAATATTCCCCGACAATAATGATTATTTTATAACCACTTGCTTATTTTGAAAAAAATTCATATTTCACCCATAACTTTAAACTTTTATCAATTTAACCATTTACTGAATAGTAATTATAAGAAAAATTGAATACTTTTATTTTATAAAATTCGGGGTCTTACAATCATGGCCACGATGACCACCCGAGTGGTTACCGCCTTTGTTCGTATTTTTCCCTCCTCGTTGGTTATTATTGCTCTGATGATTCCTGTCACCGGTATGACCCTGGTTGTGGTCCCTCGGTTACACATACTCATTATCTCGCTCTAATAATTGAGCCCTATTTACAACATCTGAATATAAAGAAAATTTATGAAAGATAAAATATTGCCGAATCTCGGGTTTTAAACCTCTCAGAAATATCCTTGTCATTCGTTCCTCATTCTCGACCAAATGAGGTGCAAACCTGGATAACTTTGCAAACTTCGCCTCGTACTGGGACACCGTCATGTTATTTTGTTCCAGTCTAATAAACTCTACCTCCTTCATATGACGAATACTTTCAGAAAAGTACTTGTCATTAAATAGTTTCTGAAACGTTTCCCAGGACATGTTGAGTGCGTCAGGCTGGATACGCTTCACAGACTCCCACCAGTAGTCTGCCTCACCGCGGAACATAAAGGTGGCGAATGAAACCTTCTGTTCCTCCGTGCATCCCAAGACATCGAATATCTTGGTAATTTGCTTGACCCACGTTTCCGCCATGATCGGATCCGAGTTTCCCTTAAATTCTAGTGGTCCCAATTCTTTGAACTGCTTGGCTGTGAAAAACCGCGCGTTGTTATCATTTCCACCCGTATTCTGCACACGAGTCTCCCTCGTCTGATTTTGTATGAACTGTAAAAAGCTCCTAAACATTCCATCATTCATCGTTTGCTCGGTAACGTTGTTTACAGGAGGAATATTGCCTTCCTGTTGCACGTTCTCCTGGTTTGTGACTAAAGGTTGTTCCACAGTATCATATACTCCATTGTTAACGTTCTCTGCTGCCATTCTTAAATACTGTCACAAAACAAGGGTTAATTGACATGTCACATATTATCCCTATATTTGACCGACCAAATAATTACCAAATAAACTTATTCAGGTCATACTAGCGAACGAATTCTCCGTCTCTCCCATCCTAGTTCTTGTCTCACATCTCAGCCAGGGATCATATCCCTAAGCTCTGATACGAACTGTGACGCTCCCAAAATAGGTATACAACACCCATTCTGAGTCGCCAAATACATGGTACAAAAAGTAAACTACAACTTCAATAATACAATTGTCGTGCAAAATACGACAACACATACTGTGAGTTTAAATACAAATATTATCTTCTAGACAATATCCACACTCAAATAAGTCCTCATTACAATTATTCAAACACTATTTTACAGAAATAGTGAGGACAACTAAAACATCTTTCTAGAACCATCACTCCATACCCCGACTAGATCCTGCTATGTTCTCACCTCCTGAGAAGAAAAATAGAACAAAAAGGAAAAGGGTGAGCTCAACTAGCCTAGTAAATAATATTATGACTAAGATAATATATAACAAATTATCATTAGTATTCAACAGGGAAAAAATCTGATAGAATATAATCGACAATAAGTTTTAGATCAACAACTGTAGCGGAAACAGCAAACCATTAGAAGAGTCAAATAGAGAATGAATTCTACTGTCTTCTAAGATTTAAAAGTCCATCATCAATATTTTATCCCTGTAACATCAATTAATAATCATCTTTAACCAAATATTCATCTTTGTACTACAGGCCAAAGATATTCATTTGTATCACCAGTCAGTCATGTTCATCTCAACACATGTTCATCTTTGCACTACAGGCCAAAGATATTCAGTAATATCATCATTTAGGACTAAGGATGATGAAAAATATCTTAAAGAAAACGAATCCAGTGAGACAGAAGGACAAATAGTAGGGATTAGTATAACAGTTTATCCAAGATCAATAATACTTCATAATAATCAATTGTGAAGCAAAATTTAAAAATAAAGATCAAAACATGGATACAATCAAAGATAATAACCATAATAGATATCTTGGACAAAAAGGGAAAATTTTATTTTTCAGTGATTAGTGCCGTATTCGTGAATAGTGTCGTATACGTGAATAGTGTCATATACGTGAATAATAATCCCGACACAAAAAGTTCTAAATTTGATAAAAAAAACTCATATAAATATTTTAGCATAATGATATTGAACAAAATAATATCATTTAAGATGAAAATAATATCCCTTACTTCAAAATAACCGTACTTCTGACTGAATATCGAATATGAGACTGAATGAAACTTGTGCCGAATAGCAACTTTCAAAGTATCTAAATACTCACAAAATACACTCAATAATCTAGAGAGAAAGAGAGAAAACTTATGAATTCTGGTGTGATTTTTAATTCTTACTTAGCCCTCTATTTATAGGAAAATGTTAGCACGCCGAAGCAGACTTAACCTGCAACCTGATGGCTTTACCTGCTACTATTCCCACCCACCACATTTGAATAAAAATCTCAGCACATTTCTTCACCAACCAAGAGTAGGGCCCGCCAATTCTAGAATTTTCTACCAAAATGATAAACTCTGAAAATTCAACAATTTTTGAACCAGTCATCTCGTAAAATTCATAATAAATCATACGTTCATTTTTAACAGTTCAAAATTTATGGACATATACTCAACTTATATATGTATAACATATCCAAAAATTGCCACAATCCAACGGTCGGATTAAAAATTATAACCCCCACAAAATATCTCAAAAATCCTGATTTTTAATACCTCCATTCCGACAAAAATACTGATAAAACCTCAACATTAACTCCTTCATTTTTAACCACAAAAATATATCCCTCATTTATATCCACATAAAATAAATATTTCCTTATCATATGAATCAATAATTAATTATTCACAAATAATATTACAGAATCACATTTATGACAACCAGGCCGTTTCCAAGAAAGAGGGGACTTTCCAATAAAGATTTCTCCTTACTGGCGCGCAATTAGATGACCAAACCTCTCATTAGACAGAACTTTCTAGACATTGCCAATAATGTTATCTAATAATATTATTCAAATAATATGAATTATTGATCTGATAATGAAAAATACTGTGCAGTGACAATTATTGAAATAACAATAATATAAAATATCAACGCAGCAATTATTGAATCAATAAAATAAAATATTGAACAGTAACTACTGTAACAATTATTGAGTAGTGTCTTCCTTCGTAAAAATCAATAATTCTAAAATACTGTGCAATCCGTGTGCTACTGTGCAACCACGCGTATTACTGTATTTTAACCACCGGGTATTCCAATAGTGTTAACGGTAACAACTACGCCGTTATTTATAAAAACTCAATTTTTATCGTTATCTTCATCCAATCGTTTTCCGTTATGGGGCCCACAAATAGCTGCGCCGTCGTACGAATATTCTCCGACAGAAAGAATATTCCACGACCACACGAATATTCAGCGACCAAAAATGAATATTTTATAACCACTTGCTTATTTGAAATATTTGCGCATTTTACCCATAACTAACCACATTAATCAAATCAACCCTTTATATTTCAAAATAATAAATAGAGAAAATTTAATTTCATTTATTAATAAGTTGGGGTCTTACATAATTGATCCATAATTTCTTGTGTATATAGTTGGTAATTAGTAGCCCAGGAGATACAAAATTCTTGGCTCCGCCCTTGACTATATTAATCAATTGATCAAAATTAACTTCATGTTAACCACTTCCCTAAAAATCCACCTAAATTTACTTTACTATCTCTTTTTTCGGCTTCATCGTTTATGCCTTGGACGTTCAGCCACGAGCCATCCACCAAAAAGAGTCCTTCACAAAATATTAAATATTAAGTAATATATTTTTATTTCATATTTATCATTGAATACTTAGTTATTAGTTTATTAGTGAGGGTGTGATATAATTTTGATGACAAACTTAAAAATATTTATACTATTATCAATAAATGAATACATCCAAAAAAATTAATAAATGAAATAAATTTTACGATTAATAATTTTTGTTATATATTATTTAATTATAATATTTGTATCAATTAAAATTAAAAAAAATTACTTTAATTTAAAATTCTATTATTTGATTTTAAAAATTAAATTATATATTTAATTTTAAAACGGATGGATGATTGAAAATTTATTTATGGATCCTAAATTGACGAGCGGGTAAAAAGATTGACGGGCCAAGTTTGGGTCAGTTCAACTAAATGATGTAATGTAACCCAACTTTGAAACAAATAAAACATTAGAGGGCTTAATAACAACATTATGTAAGCAGGTGTACTAAAATACAATTATGCTATGTTCGGTTCCCATTCTTGACATGTATGGAATGGAATGGAATGACTTAAGGAATGGAATGAGAATGGGAATGGAATAGACTCATTTTTAAGTATTTAGTTTATATGAATTATATTATGAATTGAATGTGAAATGATTTTTTTCGTTTTTTTATATATTACAAACTTATAAAATGAATGAAAAATAATCTTGCGAGGTCATTAAGTATAAATTTAAAATTGTTTTATTTTATTTTTTTAATTTGTGTAAAAATTATATTTTATTAATTTTTTTTATTTTTTAAAAACAGAATATTATGTAAATAAATATAAATATATATAATAGAAACATATTACTGTAATACTAAATGACTTAAACGTTAACGTTTAAGTCATTTAAGTCATTTAATACTGTATATATATTTAAAAATGTTAATACTATATATATAATATTTACAAAAATGACAAAAAACGTTAATACAGTTTGTAATATTTTTTACAAAAATATTACTAAACGTTAATATTTATAGTATGTATTTTAGTAAAAATTAATTATATGATACTAATATTCATATTTTATTTTTACAAGAAAAAAATACATATTGTTTACATGTTTTTTTTTTTAATTTTTGCAAATACAAACATGTTTTTTACTAATAAAATAAAAATTAGTATGTATTTTTTTTTATAAAAATAGAATATGAATATTTTTATAAACATATTTTTTTGACTCTAATATTAGTCAAAAAAATATTAATCTGAAAACCATATAAAATAGTTCAAAATAAACATAAACATAATATTTTTATAAGGAAAATAAAGTAGCATAAAAAAAATAGGAAAAAAAAATGATGATAGTGAAGAGAGGAGGGGAATGATATTGGCTAAAGAAGGAAATAAACACACTTATTTAAAAAAAATATAAAAAGTAACTTTTAAATTTAGCAAAAAATAATTAAAAAAATAAAATAATGATTTCAATTAACTAACCAACCATTAAATCATTCGATATCCATTCCCAGCCGATTCCATTCTATTCCCACCAAGCCCTAAGTGGATTATTCTCGTTCGAGGGCTCCGCAGAGAAATCAGACGATCGAGAAGGAGAATCAATCATCCCCTTCTGATTTGTGAGTAATTCTCTCCTTGCTCTTCATTTTCAAGCTTAATTTCCCCAAGCCTCTATGTTTATGCTATACACTCCTACATTTCTTGATTCAAAGCAGAAATTATAGTAGTTAATCTACCTATTTATGCACAAAAACTTCAAACTAAATTGAACTGCTAGATAATAGACTTCCTTAGTTTTCGATTTCCAAACAATACCTTATATTGCCCTTGCTATTTTCTGTAAAGTTGCATTGTCATATGTGGAATGATCATGAAAACTTGTAGCAGCCATTATCGTCAATGATTACCTTTATATTGTAGTTTTCTCTGTGTTTCATTAATGTCCCCTTTTTGAGTTATTAGTTATCCACAAATCAATTTGGTAGGTAAGAGGTTACTTCAGTTTTTCGTTCCCTGGGGTGAATGAATTATCACCGACATAAATGTGCCTCATATAACCTTGGCGCCCACAAAGGAAATTGGGAAATGAGAGGCAAGAACATTATTGCTGTCTGAATTTAGAAAAGGCTTAATCAATTCAAGTTATTTTGGAGCTGGCACTAATCATTTGTTTTCATTTTTTGATAAGTAATTCTAATCAACTATATGAGAATGTATGGTTTTGTATTTGGAGAGAAAACATTATAGATGCTTATTGTTTCTGAAGGAAGTCTTTGGATAAGTTTGTGTTTGTCAAAACCATCCCCTTCGCTCATCCGTTGTAAGTCATGTTTTATATGATAATAACTCATTCAAGTTCTCTCAATTAATCAATTCAGGATGAGAATCTTAGAGTATGGTTTTGTGTAACCTCACAGTCCTCACCAGTCACCGACCACCTCCCTTGTTTGCTAGCCTCGTAAGGAATGGATTTATTGAATTAGGAACGCAGCATATCCAGTTGAGAATCTCTCACAAAAGTTATGCCACCATTGAGATAAATGGCTGGCTTTGCTAATTTATTGTACTATTAGCGATTCAGAAATATGCCATAATGCTAAAACATGATCCAAAATTATCTCAGCTGCCTTGAGAAGCAGGCATAGTGATTTTGAAAGCCCTAGAAATTGCATAAATCAACATAAACTAATTACGAAGGCTGCAAGAAATTTGGTTTTTTCAAAGCTCTGTGGTAAACAATATGTATGAGCTTACAAAGTTAAGTTGTGGATGAAATCTACTTCAACAAAACTAATCAATCTAAATCACCTCTTTGCCTTCTAATGATCTAATTATAGATTTATCAGAATGAAGAAGAAAATTAGGATCTAAGGCTAATAGATAAACAAAGCATTGATTTATTTAGACACTTAAATTGTGATCCAAAGATCATTTGAACTCTAGCCTCTTGATCTCGGCAGAATGTTATTGTTGTTCATACACATCTAACTTGCTTTATTTTGAAAAGTGTAATGCTGGGGCTGGCTGAACAAAAGCTGGTACATTTTCCTCTTTCACTATAACAATTTCTTGATACTGGGTAATCATATAATATCTACTTGCATGTTGTTAATGAAAACATAACTTGCAATTGACCATATATTGCTGTTAATCTAATCCTGTAGTTAATTAATATTTTTGCAGATAATTTTTCCTTGAACTTGTTATACCATGGGTGAATCATTTACAATCCAGCTTAGCAGCAACTTAGTCAAACAGCTTGCTGATGATGGTGAGAAGTTGAAGAAGAAAACGAGGAAGCCGAAAAAAAAGATACGGCGTGAACCCATACAGTCCCGTACTGAAGTCTATCAGAATCAGATTTTTGATGATTCTGATGCACTAAAAAATCCCAATGATGCGGGGTGGCCACTTCAGACTACACTGTTCCTGCCAGTTACCCCACATCCACAATATGCTCATCAGGAGATAGATGCAATCAGGTCTATCCTTCAAGATAGTGAAAAGGTTCTTGAAAAATTGCAGAAGCAGGAAGAGGAAATGGAGCGGGAAGTAACACAGAGAGCCAAGGATATTCACGAGAAGGAGTTCAAGCTTCCATACCAGAAACCAATGCCCTGCTTAGCTGAGAAAGATGATTGCTTGGAGTGCTACAGAGAAAATCTCAAGAATCCTGTAAAATGTTCCAATTTGGTAAAAAAATTTGCAGATTGTGTTCAAACAGCTAGGCAACAAGTTAGCTCAGTAGATGAGTAGGTCAGCAAAAGGGTTCTTCCTTAAATTCATACACACTGATGACCATTTGGAATATTGGGGGTAACGAAACATTGTTTCCATAGTTGAGTTGCATGCTAGTTGGATGAAACTAGTTGAATCTTGTTTATTTGCAATTACATACATGTAGTTTATAAGATAAGCAGATTGAATCTTTTTACAATAGAAGCTTGCTATGCTATTGGATGTACCATGGACCCTGGATCCCTGCATTCCTTTTTCCGTGAATCCAATTTGTTGAACTCAACAAAACTTGCATGTGAAAGAACATTTTAGTTTTTGATTCACTGTAACCGAGTATGGAGTATTTTATTTTCTATTTACTGCTTGTGCTCTCACTTTGGTTGAAGCATTATATTTTGTAAAGGTCCTTACGTTGTGGAAAGATGATGTAATCTAGCAGAGCTCCTCCATCGCCCCTTTTGCCGACGGAACAATTTTGATGGCAACAGGAATGATGTATTTATCCTATGGAGAAAGTCTTAATGTGCATGCATGTAACTTAGGCGGGACTAAAATAAAATGCTTTTGAACAAAAAAGGAATTTATTTTACTCCATCCGTTTCAAAAGTAGAAATACAAGTTGACTTTTGAGGTGCATATTAAATTTTAAATTAATGTGACTCATAAAAATTTAAAATGAAATAAATTTTGTGATTAATAGTTTTTATTATATCTCATACAATTATAATAATTAATTTGTGAATTCTTAAAAGTTCAAATTGTGATATAAATTTATTTTAATTTCTAAAATAATACTGTTAGTAATAATATTATTTAGGTATTTTATAATTTTAACTATTGATTAATCATAATTAAATTAATTCACATTAACTTTAAAATTTAAAATATTGATTAGAAAAAGAATAAATAATGAAAACATTTCTTGTGAAATCGTGGGAGTATTACTAAATTAATTAGGGATGAAAGTGTCACACTAAAATACTTGGAGGTAAGTCTTTGTAAATTAAGGCCTAGAAAATACTAGGATGGATAACTGAGGGAAAAAATTTGCTTGCTTTAGGCCACGCGTCAAGCACGTGAAAAGGTGAAGACGATTTCAATACAGAACTCCTCGTCTTGGTAATCGGCTTGGCGGCTATTCTATCGCCGTTGTTTTTCATTTCCTCGGATCTCGATCGCCGATTTCCCTCCGATCACCGTCGGCCCTGCAGATCTATCGATACAATCATCACAGAAGCTTCTCAATCCTTCATTTGTCTCAGATCTTTCTTAATTTGGTATTCACTATTTTCTCTCTCTTTCTCCCTCTCTCTCTCTCTATATTTTATATACAACACTGATTTTTCTACCAGAATTCTTTGTAGCTTATATATCTCAGTCCATTTATTGAAGCGGTGAGTTACATTTATTTCCTTTTATTTTCTTAATAAATGTTTAATGAGCTTGTTGATTGCTTCTGATGTTGGCTAAGATTACTAATAGTTGGCTCTAAATCAATTATTTAAATGCTACTATTCTATTTCAGAAGAAGTATTAAGCTGAAGACTTATTTTGGAAATACACAGATGAAAAAATGAAAGATAATGAATTCATATTTAAAGCTTGTATCCATGTTTATTTAAATGGTAATTGTGAATATTGCTAGTACTTATTATGTAACTTGGATTATTGTGTAAAGTTTGTAAGATTGCTAGCATTCTTAAAATCCACTGTTCAGCTAACTTGATATGTACAAAAATTTCCAATGTAGAGATTTTGTTGAAGAAATAATTCAGAAAGACTAAACTATTGTTAAGACTCAGCTGTATGTCAACTTATACATAACAATTATTTTGAATGGGCTTGCTTGTGTTTTACTCTTGTGAATATCATGTGTACATGATAATTTCTGTATGTTACATTCTACATTTCTACTAGTTCTTTAGGCATTGAATTTAACAAAAAGAAATAGAAAAAGAAATCTAGAAACAAAGATAACTAAGCTTATCAATAGCATTATACTTGCATACTTAATTACAAAACATAAGAGCATTTCTTTTACATTTTGCACATCATTGTGCGCTTAAATTTTGGAACGGAGGGATTATTTTTAAAAGAAGTACACATAGTTTGACTTGCATTCATTAAAAGGTTTATTTGTTTTACTTATCTTTTCCTTTCCTTTGCGATTTTTGAGTTCCTAATGCTTTTAGTGAATTTCTGAATTCTGTATTTCATCGTTTGATTTGTTTCCAGTCCAACATGCAGATTCTCCGTCCGAGTGATATCTGAAGAGTATTGAAATGAAAATATTGTTATCAATTTGAAATGTTAAGCTAATATTCTGTTATGGTTATTTGTGTTATGGAGCTGAAGAGGACATTGTTCTGAGTTTACTATCAAACACAAGATAATGGTACGAGGACGAGATGCCTGTTGGGAACACTGTGTTCTTATTGATGCAACAAGGCAGAAGGTTAGATGTAATTATTGTCAGCGGGAGTTCAGTGGAGGGGTTTACAGGATGAAGTTTCACTTGGCTCAAATTAAAAACAAAGACATAGTTCCCTGTACTGAAGTTCCAGATGATGTGCGAGACCAGATACAAAGTATATTAAGCATGCCAAAGAAACAAAAAGCTCCTAAAAAACAAAAGGTGGATCAGGCAGCCAATGGTCAACAAAGTAGTTCTTCTGGTAGTGACGGTGTCCATCCTAATCATGGATCCAGTGGACAAAATGGTAGCAGTTGTCCATCTTTGTTATTTCCACGCCCAACTCCAAATGCAGAGCCGACAATAGATGATGCTCAGAAGCAGAAACAGGATGACGCGGATAAAAAGATTGCTAAATTTTTCTTCCATAATTCTATTTCTTTTAGTGCTGCCAAATCCATGTATTATCAGGAAATGCTGGATGCTGTAGCAGAGTGTGGTGTGGGTTATAAAGGGCCAAACTATGAGAAGTTGCGATCTACCCTCTTGGAAAGAGTTAAAGGCGATATACATGATTTTTGCAAAAAATTGCGAGATGAATGGAAAGAAACAGGTTGCACTATCTTGTGTGATGGTTGGTCTGATGGTAGGACCAAATCAATAATTGTATTTTCCGCTGCATGCTCTAAGGGAACGCTATTTCTCAAGTCCATTGACGTGTCTGGTCATGCAGACGATGCTCATTACTTGTATGAGGTGCTTGCGTCAGTTGTATTAGAAGTTGGTGTAGAAAATGTTGTTCAAGTAGTGACAGATAGTACTGCTAGTTTTGTTTATACAGGAAAGCTTCTCATGGCTAAGTACCCTTCATTATTCTGGTCTCCATGTGCATCACATTGTATTAATAAGATGTTAGAGGATTTCAGTAAACAAGAGTGGGTAAGTTTAGTCTTGGAAGAGGCAAGTACAGTTGCAAGATACATACATAGTAATTCATGGACTCTCAATATGCTGAGAAAGTTCACAGATGGAAAGGAGTTGATTAGGCCAAAAATTTCAAGGTTTGTTGCTAATTTTCTTTCCTTGAGATCCATTGTGATTCAAGAGGACAGTTTGAAGCACATGTTTTCTCATTCAGACTGGTTATCTTCCATGTACAGTAGACGTCCTGATGCCCAAGCAATTAAATGCGTGCTGTATTCTGAGAGATTCTGGAAGTCTGCTCATGAAGCTGTGAGTGTGTCTGAACCTCTAGTTAAAATCCTAAGAATAGTAGATGGTGACATGCCTGCTATGGGCTATATGCATGAGGGAATGGAAAGGGCGAAGATTGCAATTAAGGTTTATTATAAAGGTATTGAAGAGAAATATGTGCCAATTTGGGATATCATTGACAGGAGATGGAATATGCAGCTTCACTCACCATTGCATGCTGCAGCAGCATTCCTTAATCCTTCTATTTTCTACAACCTCAACTTTAAGATTGATTCAAGGATAAAGAATGGGTTTCAGGAAGCGATGTTGAGAATAGCTAGTGAGGATAAAGACAAGAATGAAATTACCAAGGAACATCCTATATACATAAATGCTCAAGGTGCTCTTGGGACTGATTTTGCAATCATTGGAAGGACACTGAATGCCCCAGGTATGTTCTAAATTGTTTTCATCTTTTATTCCGTTTTCTATCTACTCATGAGAGGGATAGATACCATTTTAGAGTAGGAGAATGGTGATGTCGGTTATTGGTCAAATCATCAAATGGTACAAAATATATGGTGTGGGTTTCACTCTAGACCCAACAACTATCCATGTCTAAATAGTGTCATTAGAATCTTTTTTGAATCAGCGATATTGTTAATGTTTAAATAGATAATATGCCTTGGAAAATGATGCGAGTTTCATTGATATGGCCAACGGGTAGTGAACGCTCAGATAACATTGTTTTGAATCAGTGGCGAAGTCGAGAATAATTTTCAGTAGGGTTAAAATTATTATTAATTTATAAATAATTTGGCGGGGGTTTGGGGTCAGTGCCTCGAGCCAATTTTTTTTTTAATACTTTTATACTTTCGGGTCACACACACACACACACACACACACACACATATATATATACACTATATTGACTCATAATATACTTTTTTTAATTACAATTGGTCATAAGTAATTAATTCAATATGTATTTTTAAAAATAATATAAATTAGATTATTATTTAGTTTAAAATATTATAGAGAGATATACATATATATTGAGAGGATATGAGTCATATGTGATTAAAATTTTATTGACAAAGTTATAAATTTTCAATTTGACCCCGTATAATAAAAAATTTATAAAATTTTAGTGGGGTCAATTTATATATAATACTTAAATTTTTTAAAATTTACTTTACATTATAAAATAATTATTTTTTTCAGTGGGGTCAATTGACCCCACAATGTTATATGTAGCTTCGCCATTGTTTTGAATCCCATTTGGTATTCATTCCACATTTATTTTGGATCTGTCTCAACTCTTACGTTTCAGTATGAGTTTGGTTCTCGTTTTCACATTTACCATGTTGTGATGGTGTCTTCCCTGTTTGATTTTCTCTCCTGATATTGCACGAGGATTTGTTTCCTTATAACATTCGTAGGTGATTGGTGGATGGCATATGGTTATGAAATTCCAACACTGCAGAGAGCCGCACTGCGGATATTGAGTCAACCGTGTAGTTCTCACTGGTGTAGATGGAACTGGAGTACTTTTGAGAACATACATCTCAAAAAGCGGAACAGGCCGGAGGTTGAGAAAATCAGTGATCTGGTTTTTGTGCACTGCAATCTCTGGTTACAAGCAATGTTTAGAAGTAGGGATTCCAAATGTAAATCCATCATCTTTGATGACATAGATGTTGGTTCTGAGTGGCCTACTGAATCTGAATCTTCAACCCCTCTCATGGATGATTCTTGGTTAGACAATATACCCTTTGAAGGCAGAGGTAGTCCTTGAAATTCTTAATAAATAATACATAGAAGTGAATTCATCTTAAATCTCTTGATCATTGTATAATAGGTTACACTATGCTTACAGTTATTTAATGTAATCATAATAGTTCTTTTGCAAATCTGCCATTTGGATCCGGAAGAAGGATACTACTGGCTTTCCCTTGGCAGAGAAAATGGTAAGGTATATCCTGTATTCATTCTTGCACTCATTTGACTGGCACTTGCGAATGGGTGAGGAGACTGATCTTTCAGAGAAATGTACAGGATTTGTCCCGAAGCGAAGAACATCTCTCCTTGATATATATATATACGGTTCGGATCTTAAGCTTACCCCTTATCTAACATATCTTGCATATCCCTTTTTAGCGACGGACCGGGCGACAATTCGGTTCGTCGTTATAGGTTCGGGCCGTCGTTATATGTTGTCCGTCGCTAAAAGTTAAGACAACGGTTCTATTTATAGCGACGGATCGAATCGTCGTCCGGTCCGTCGCTAAAGGGGGGTATGCAAGATATGTTGAATAAGAGGTAATCTTAAGATCCGGACCGTGTTTATATATATACGGTCCGGATTTTAAGCTCACCTCTTATTCAACTCACCCGAGTTCACCCCCCTTTAGCGACGGACCCGGCGACGGTTCGGTCATACAACCGTCGTCTATACTTTTAGTGATGCTATATGTTATCCGTCGCTAAAAGTATAGACGACGGTTGTATGACCGAACCGTCGCCGGATCCGTCGCTAAAAGGGGGTGAGCTCGAGTGCGTTAAATAAGGGGTGAGTTTAAAATGCGTACTATATATATATATATATATATATATATATATATATATATATATATATATATAGGGAGAGGATCAAGAGTAGAACTCTTAAATAATAGAACTCCCTTAAATAATAGAATTGTATCAAAACGACGTAGTTTTGATAAGACGCGGTGACATTTTTGTAAATACGCGGAGATATAGTATTTACAAAAATGCCACCGTGTCTTATCAAAATTACGTCGTTTTGATACAATTCTATTATTTAAGGGAGTTCTACTACTTAAAGTTCTACTCTTGATCCTTTCTATATATATATATATATATGTATATATATATATATACACTCATGCTTATTGATAGATATGTTCACTAATATATTCATAACTCCGTATTTTGGCAAACTGAAAACTTATAAATTGGGCATTATACTTGTATAAGTTTAATTAAATGATTAAACTTATTTCTAATTTTTAGGAGTTTTATCTTCACCTATTTTTAAGATCATATCTAAGTTTTTGACATATTTGTCTTCTGACAAAAGGGATGACTATTGAGTTCAAACTTTTAAAATTGTTATTACATGTGTTTAGTTGTGATTTTGAGTGAAACTTATATATTGGGAATTGTACTGTACAACGAACTTTTTGTAGGATTTTTTATTCTTTATTTTAGAATTGTTTATATATTAATAAAAAACTATAATTATAAATTAAAAAATTAATATTTTTATTAAAAAAATTGATATTTTCACAAGATTCTCTCCATGAATAGTAAACCGGGCTAACATTCATATTATGAAAATATCAATTATCATTATAAACCCTTATATATACTCAGTTAGTGTTTTGCCCAATCTACCCAACTCTCTCTATATCCACTCATTCTCCCTCCCTCCCCCCCTCCCCTCCTCCCCTGACCACTATCTCACTCTCTTTCTCTCTCATCTATCACTCCTGCACAAATCATACATACATATTTTTCTTTGTTATCTCTCCCTCACAAATGAACGCATGCACCAACAAAATCACACTATATTTTTGTTTAATTTTTTTGCAAAATATTTCAAGAATGAGCGGCGGTCCTTCTTCTTCTTCTTCAAAGTCTCTTTTTAAGGTTTGAGCTATGATATGTCATATGTGTAGTTTGGCTTTGAGATTTAACTGTGTTGAATTTTTTGTGGTTAGACACTATTTCTGTTGAAATATGCCGTGGGTATTTATTTGTTTAGATGAATTTGAGATTTTGGGTTGATTATCTTGTGAGGTGCACTATTTCCGACTAATTTATTTCTACAATTGATTTTGAGGAGGGCGAAATAGCAGTATTTTACTATTATTAATTTATTTGTGTATGTTTTCAAGTGTGATACTGAATGTGTACATGACAAAATATTTAACTCAAGGGATGAAATGAACAGCCAAAATTAATAGATCCATTTAAGAACCTTAATCAGTTATATATATCTCGGTAAAAAGAGTGTTTTCACAATCGTAGCAGCCGCAGCTAATATCATCAATTCCTGCACAATGTATCTCACAGCAGCCCTTGTCATCCTAGCCATATTACTCTTCACTTTAATGTCTACCAAAAGATTTAAAAACAGCAAGCCTCCATTGCCACCCGGTCCTCGAGGCTTGCCTCTAGTTGGAAACCTATGGTCCTATCCTAACCCTTTGGCTCGGAAAAAAGGTGTGTGTCGTGGTCAGCTCTCCATCATTGGCTCGTGAGGTGCTTAAAGACCAAGACACCACCTTCGCTAACCGCGACGTACCTGTCGCGGCCAAAGAGGCCACGTATGGTGGCTTAGACATTGTCCGGTTACCATATGGGTCTGACTGGCGCATGCTGAGGAAGGTTTGTATGCGTGAAATGCTCAACAATGCCACCTTGGACTCCGTGAAGGAGGGAGATTCGAAAGACCATGGGATACCTTTATGAACGGGTAGGGACACCAGCCAACATTGGTGAGCAATTGTTCATGACTTTACTCAATGTTATCACAAATATGTTATGGGGAGGAACGGTCAAGGGTCAGGACAGAGTTACCCTCGGAGCCGAGTTCCGTCAAGTGGTGGTGGAGATGACGGAACTGCTGGGAAAGCCTAACTTATCAGATTTTTATCCATGGTTAGCCGGACTTGACTTGCAAGGCATTGAGAAGAAGATGAAGGGATTTGCTAAGAGGCTTGATAGGATCTTTGAAATGATGATTGATGAAAGGCTGGAAATGAAAATGGACGGTCATGACGAGCAGATAAAAGATTTACTTCAGGCTTTATTGCAGCTGAAAACTGAAGGAGATGCCAGAAACCCTCTCACAATGACCCACCTTAAAGCCTTGCTCATGGTACGTTCGTACGTGTATATCTTGTAGAAATGAGTAGTACTTCTATTGCATATAAAGTTGCAATTGCATAATATATGTATATATAACAAAGGTCATTCATAATATAACTTTCTGTTATACAAATGCAACTTATTTATACATAATATTCAAAAGGAATGGCCATTTTAAACTACTTGAAAATAGGATTTGTTCATTAATTTTATATTGATGTGAATACTTGTATATATATATATATATATATATATATATATATATAGGATATGGTAGTTGGAGGGACAGACACGATTGCGACAGCGATTGAAATGGCCTTGGCTGAGATGATAAACAAACCAGAAGTGATGAATAAGGTGCAGCAAGAAGTTGGCATGGTAGTAGGAAAAGATGGCATTGTGGAAGAATATCACCTTTCAAAGCTACCATACTTGTATGCCGTATTGAAAGAAGTTCTTAGGTTGCACCCTGCCGTCCCACTCTTGGTGCCTCACTGCCCAAGCAAGACATGTATTGTTGGTGGCTACACAATTCCAAAAGGTGCTCGCGTTCTCATCAATGCATGGGCTATTCATCGCGATCCTTCCATTTGGGTGAACCCTTTAGAATTCATTCCAGAGAGGTTCATGGATTCTAATTATAAATTGGATTTTACGGGAAATGACTTCAGATATTTGCCTTTTGGTTCTGGACGAAGAATTTGTGCTGGAACTGCTATGGCTGAGAGGATGTTCTTGCTTTCACTAGCTGCGCTGGTTCATTTTTTTGACTGGAAATTGCCGGAAGGAGAAAAGTTAGATTTATCGGAGAAGTGTGGGATTGTGTTGAAGAAGAAAATACCTTTTGTTGTTGTTCCTACATCAAGGTTATCCAATCCAGCGCCCTACGAAGCTCTCTACGAGTAAAGTAAGATGTAGGAGAGTTACTTCTTGTGTAATAATTAATATACAGTATAATGTGAATAAAAAGGAAGCGGTTAGTATGAAGTTTATTTTAGGGTAAGTTGGTCGATTAACAAATAGAATAGTGACACGCAGACGAGGTTGTATCTGTGTCGGTATTCTATTGGCCAATTGACCAACTTACCAAAAAAATAACTTCATACTAAAATATGATGGCAAGACCTAATTTCCTACTAATGTAATTAAATGAATAATGGAAATAATAAAGAAATATTGTCTTTTGTTCTATTATATTATATATATTTCAAGTGGCTGCTGGTGTATAAGTTATGTGAGTGACTTCTTAAAGTTGTGTGCTTTTATTTAATTATCCGGTTAATTGGTCATGATCAATAGAAAATAAATAAATAAATATATATATGATTAATTTTTAAAATATGTTGTTAGTTTTAATGATTAAAACTAAATTTTAGATTTTAAATCTTAATTTTGTAGTTAGGAAATGATCTCTAATGATGTACTTATTAAAGTGTGTAATTGACCAACCCTAATATGCAGGTTGCACATGGAAAAAAGTCAAAATCAACTGAATTGCCACTTGTTTATAACTTGTTAACTAAAGTAAAATGCCTTCGCTTTACATTCAACTTCTAATGAGCATCAAATGTTTACATATAAGCATGCGTATTTATAATTGTGATGTGTGTACTTAATTTAAATTATTCATAAGTGATTAGATTGTTGCTCATTCATTTGTCCCTATTCCATTTACCCCCTCTATCTATAAAATGATATGTTATTCTGAACGTTGTCATTCTAATTTTATTATTATGTTACTATTATTAATTAAAGTAGCTAGCAACTTATTAATATTATGGATGAACATGAAACTAAATGCATCCTTAATATTTGTAATTATAATTTTTAAATTAAATTATTTTTATGGTATGGAAGAAATAAATTAACATATCTGTGATACACCTAAAATGATGATAAACTGTTAGATCAATTGAAATTGTAAAACACCAAACTGAATTTGATAGTTGTGGTCTTTTTCACTCCAAAGAACATATATATGTGTAACAAAAATTTATGTTGTATGAGCTGCAACAGAAATTGATAAAGCGGGTAAAATATATTAACCCTAATTAAATTCGTTCAGTCTGGTATGTTTGTCTTTACTGTTGATCAATCCAAAGATCTGCAGTATATATTTAGCGAAAAAAAGATAAAAGCAATATACATACATAGAAGACAATATATATACATATTATATATATGGGTATCGATTCATAACGAACGTTATAAAAAAGAGTCTACCCTTATAATACATCGCGACTCTTTACGTTAAGATCGAACGGATTAATAGAGCTCCTGTTCGCAGTTTTAAATGACCAAAATATCCATATTTATAAAAGTCTCGCTTCTCAGTATTAAACTGCGAACTCTAAAGACATTGTTTCGTATGGGTCAAATTCAAATTTTTTTTTAGTCTTTCTAAACTCTGCAAGTATTAAACTGCGGGTGCTAAATAATTAAATATTACTTCGGGATCGGGACTATGGAGGATTAACTTGGGAATGATTCGGCTATCGAAAAATCCTTCCGGAGTTCGGGATCGAATTTGGCTGGCCTTTTTTTTTCTTCCTTATATCAATAATGGAAGGGGAGAATCAACGTCAACCCAAAATATCTTTCTTAAGCTATTCATTCGCCGGCGATAAATCTTCAAAGCTTTCTTTCTGCATTTTGCTTCTCAAACTATTATCTCTACCTAAAAAAGTAGCAATCGGAATATGCATATGCTTCTGTCTCTGCATTCGTGATGCTCCTCTGCACCACTTTTCATCAAATACTCCCCCGTCCTCTTCAACACTATCTCCTTTCCCGCATTACTATCTTCTTTCAGTGACGCCCAAACGATTCTATACTAACCCTAGTTGTCGACCAATTCGATAGTATTTGCCGAAATGATCTCTTCGATTCTTTCGAAATTTACATGTCCACCAAAACTAACCCCAAAGCCAACCACCTTAAAATCACTACCTCCAAAGAAAAAAAAAATCATTCCATCAAATTAGCCCATTCCCAAACCATTGTTGATTCCTTCCAAGGTATTCAAATTACCTGGATATTTCTTTGTCAAGAGCCACAAAATATGGTTAATAATAAGAATACCGACGGAGCAAATGGTAATGTTCAATGCCAATCCAAGACTAAGAATTGTTTTGAGCTGTGTTTTGAGAAAATACACAAGCAAACTATTTTGGATTCTTATTTGCCGTTTGTTCTGGAAAAGGCAAACGCTATTCGGGATGAAAAGAGACTTGTGAAGCTGTACACGCTGAGAAATATGACATATTATTCCGAAGGATCGATGAATTGGGAATCCATTGATATTGATCACCCGTGCACGTTTGACAAACTTGCCATGGAGCCGAGTCAGAAGAAAGCTTTAATGGAGGATTTAGATTTGTTTATTAAGGGAAGGAGTATTACAGGAAAGTGGGGAAGGCCTGGAAAAGAGGGTATTTGTGGTATGGGCCTCCGGGGACGGGTAAATCGAGTTTGGTAGCTGCCAAGGCTAATTATCTCAAGTTTGATATCTATGATTTGCAGCTCATGAAAGTCAAGAATGACTCGGCTTTGAGGAATCTGTTTCTGAGGACTACAAATAGATCCAGTATGTACTCCAATTCCGATACTTTTATCGGACCTGGCAAACGGCGGGCCGGGCCGGATCGGGTTAAAAAGGCCCGAGTTTTGGTGGACTAGAAATGGCCAGTCTGTGGCCTGTGGCGGGCGGGTCGCGGGCTTCGGCCATTAATTTTTTTTTTTTGTAAACTATTTGTTACACCAAAAATAATAATAATAAATATTAAAAATAATAAAATAATTAATAATAAACAATAATACAAACAAACACGATTAATTAATTACATACATTAACTACATATATCAATTAATTAAAATTGTAATAGTATTATAAATTAGTATTATTAATTAATTACCTACATTATTTATGATGATAATTTGGATTTATGTTACTGAGTGCTGCTCAGAGAGTAGAGATTGTACTTATTGAGAATGATCTTTTGCAGTAAGTGTTTAATTTGTAGTTTTGTACATTGTTACTTGTCAGGAATTATATGAATTAGATAATATCAAGGTTGAAGCTTTTGCTGTAATGACCAAACTCATATTATCTTGTGTGTAATGTCATTCTTTCCTTGTTTGCATTTGCTACTGCAATTTGAATTTGTTGTTTAAATTACATTAACTACATATCTTAATTATAGTTAAAATATATTGAAGATTACATTAAAAATAAATAGTTGTTGTACCTCAGTTAGTTTGAACTCTTATTTATTTACTTACAAGTTTTGTGTTCAAGCCTCACAACCTAACACTTTATTATAAAAAAAAATAAAAAAATTAATGGTTGGCGGGCGGGCCGGGCCAAAAAGGCCCGGGTTTTCATGGGCTTAAAAACAGCGGCCCAAAGCCCGGGTTTTGGCGGGCGGGCCGGGCCGACCCGCGGGCTTTGGGCCCGTTTGCCAGGTCTAACTTTTATCCACAACAAATCGTTCAATCATTGTGATTAAAGATATTGATTGCAGCGCCCAAACTAAAAATTGCGAATCGAATGATTACAAATATAATTCCTACTCTAGGGTTAGTGAAATTCGATCCCGAACTCCCGAAGGGATTTTCATTAGCCGAATCCTTACGAGTAATCTGCCATAGTCCCGATCCTGGAGAGATTTACTCCAAGATTATTTGGCATTCGCAGTTTAATATTGTGGAATCTAGAAAACTAAAAAATTCTGAATTCATCATTATCATATTTCATCATTGCTATCATATTTCATCATTGCTCCTCTCTCTCTCTCTCCATACGAAACGATGCTGTTTCCCAATTGGCTAAAAATACTTAGCGTCCGTAGTTTAATATTGCGGATGGAGACTTTTATAAGGAGGGATATTTTGGTCATCTGTACCGTCCGCAATATTAAACTGCGAAGCACTGAAAACTAAATTGCGTACGAGAGCTCTATTAAACCATTCGATCTTAACATAAAGGGTCATGATGTGTTGTAAGACTAGACTATTTTTTACGACGTTTACTATGGATCGGTCCCCTATATATATATATATATATATATATATATATATATATATATAGGAGAATGATCCATATCATGTATTTGCTATGAAATAAAAAGTGGTATATAGCATCTACACCTTCTGTTTAACAAATGAATGGATGCGATTTGAATTGGGTAAACGTCGTCCGCTAGAAGTACTAGCGGACGTGGTTAATGAAATATTTTATCACTTTTGCCCCCACTTAGCCAAGAAGACCAATCAGTTCAAAGCGAAATTAACTACGTCCACTAGAATTACTAGCGAACACATATTAACTGAGTGAATTGGGGGAAAAGGTAACGAAGGTAAATTGTTGTACCGAATGATCAAGCTGCTGCGATTCCCCAATTCGAACGCATGAACTAGGGTATGCAAATATATGCAAATTGACAACAACTTGTAGAAATTTGAGCTTGTTCGTCCATTATATCAACATTTAATCAGTAAATTTTTCATTTAATCTCCCAAATCCGTACCTAAATTGATATGTTTTGCTGCCATTTTAAGTTTCATGAGATTTACTTTCTTCTGTTCTTTTCTTCATGATGCGAGTGATAATTTATTTATTCTCACCTTCAAGTATTACATCTTTTACAAACTCAATTACGGTTCTTTGGTCGTACTTCTTGGCTAAGTGGAGGCAAAAGTGGCAAAATATTTCATTAACCACGTCTGCTAGTATTTCTAGTGGACGACGTTTACCCAATTCAAATCGCAGCCATTCATTTGTTAAACGGAAGGTGTAGATGTTATATGCCACTTTTTATTCCATAGCAAATACGTACTATGGATCATTCCCCATATATATATATATATATATATATATATATATATATATATATATATTATATATATATATAATATGTGTGTGTGACAGCTAGGCTTACACGGTTAACTCCTGCCTTAATCTCTAACGTAGAAGACAAAATAAATTTTGAAAGCATCAACGAAATGTAAAACATAAGATCCTATCAACCTTATATATTTACATTAATTGTTTCAAGTACTTCCAATTTTACATTTCTGTTCTCTGCCTTTGCCAATTATCTTAAAAATATGAACACTTCTACCTATAATTTTTGGTCCTGGTGGTGGCAAAGCAACGATGCCAATGACCAAATTGCTCGAATACTCCTCGGCCTCGCCCTTGTTCTTTTCACAATTTCATGGTTCTCATGGATTTTCATTGAAAATTCGAAACCAAAACAATTACCATTGCCACCTGGGCCGAAAGGCCTCCCGGTGGTAGGAAGCCTCCCCTTTTTGAAGCCCGAGCTCCATTCCTACCTAGCTGGCCTGGCTCGGATTTACGGTCCGATCCTAACCCTTAGGCTTGGTAGGAAGGTAAACATCGTGGTCACCTCACCCGTCTTGGCGCGTGAGGTGCTCAAAGACCACGATGTTACCTTTGCGAACCGTGATGTCCCGGCTGTGACCAAAGCCATGGACTACGGGGGTTGTGACATTGTGTGGACACCCTATGGGCCCGAGTGGCGAATGTTGAGAAAAGTTTGTGTACGCAAAATGCTCGGGAAAGCCCCCCTGGACTCTGTGTACAGCCAGCGGCGGAACGAGATTCGAAACACAATTAAACACTTGTATAGTCAGGCCGAGTGTCCGGTTAACTTGGGTGAACAAATGTTCTTGACTGTGCTTAATGTAATAACAAACATGTTGTGGGGTGGTACGGTTCAGGGCAAAGAAAGGGAGAGTATTGGGGCAGAATTCAGGCAGGTGGTGGGTGAGGTGTCGGCCCAAGTGGGGAAGCCAAATATATCGGATTTTTTTCCTGGTTTGGCCCAGTTTGATTTGCAAGGGATCGAGAAGAAGATGAAGAGTGTAACCATGAAACTTGATCGAATATTCGATGCAATGATCGAGCAACGGTTGAAAATGGATGGGGATGGCGGGAAAGAGAGCAAAGATTTTTTGCAGGTTTTATTGAAGCTCAGGGATGAAGAAGATGCCAAAACACCTCTAACCATGAACCATCTTAAAGCCTTGCTCTTGGTACGCATGCATATTCTTATTTGTCCAGGACTGTTAAGTTTTAACATCATTCTACATAAGAGATTAGAAAATATTTCATTTAGATGAGCTACGTGCAATATTTTTGAACCAAAAATACATCAAAACCCTAATGAACACTACTAATGTTCAGTTTTTACTTTATTAATTAATTATGATTTAGGAATCAAAAGGTAATTAATTAAGTTCACAGGCTTTGTACGTAACTATTTGGATAAACTAGAACTATATATAATTATATCTAATCAGATGATGATTTTATTTATGTTTATCATTTCGTCCTGTCTAAATTGAAGGCAAATACATATTAAACATTTTCTATGATTGAATAAATAAGGTAAGGTCGTCTAGGCAGGCGATAATGATGGTTTGTATATATTCCATTCATTTAATATATAATTAATTAATTGTCCGGCCATAGTGATGGTGTTTAATTTATTATATTTCCCTTTCTATGACGATCACAACACCAAAATCAATGTTCTTACTATGAGCTGTGGAAAAGCAAATGATCTTGGGGAACATGATTGAGAAAAATAATTAATTCTTTAAAAAAAATGTAGCATCTAATTAAATTTTGTTATAAATGTACGTTAAAATTGGCTAAAATAAATTAATTTATGTACAAGTGATGCAATAATTAACCTTCGGACACGCGTGCAGGATATGGTGGTGGGAGGTACAGACACGAGCTCGAACACTATTGAATTGGCCATGGCTGAGCTGATGAACAAACCAGAAATGATGGAAAAAGCCCAGCAAGAAATTGATAGCATAGTTGGAAATGATAACACAGTGGAAGAGTCTCACCTTCAGAAACTACACTACTTAAATGCCATAATGAAAGAGGTTTTTCGGTTGCACCCTGCTCTTCCACTCTTGGTGCCTCATTCCCCTAGCGAGTCCTGTATAATTGGAGGCTACACAATTCCAAAAGGCGCTCGTGTTTTCGTGAACGTTTGGGCAATACAACCATTTGGGAAAATCCGTTGGAGTTTCGTCCTGAGAGATTTGTGGATGGAAAATTGGAGTATAGTGGAAATGACTTCAATTATTTCCCATTTGGGTCTGGCCGAAGAGTTTGTGCAGGAATAGCAATGGCTGAGAGGATGGTGATGTTTTCACTTGCTTCACTTTTGCATTCTTTTAATTGGAAATTACCTGTGGGAGAGAAGCTAGACCTTCCAGAGAAGTTTGGAATTGTATTGAAAAAGAAAATACCTTTGATTGCAGTACCAACTCCTAGGCTATCCGAGCCACAGTACTAAAATTCTCTATAACCAGGCAGGCTCGCCTAAAATGTCCCTTCATATTTTCAATCAATTTGATGAGAGCCACCTTTCGAGTAAAGAGTAGCTAGCGGAAGGTATTTTACATCTGTGAATGTAAAATATTGGTGATGTAGAGACGGTCATATCCGTGAGACTGTTGCTATAGATCAATTTGATATGAAATTAGGGGATAAAGACCATAATGACAATAATAACTAAAGGCTGTGTGACGTGAGCAAAGGCGAGAGTCGAGCCTAGCCACGGTCAGCTACCGTGGCTATATCCCTTGTTTTTCTTGTAATGTGCCCAAATGTTATAAAAAGTGAATTGTTAAATTCACAATATTTTTTGTTATTTCTACGGCAAAAATAACGTTATAAATATATAGCGACGGTTTTTACCGTCGCTATTGTGCTATAAGATCTATAGCGAAACTCTATTATAAAAATTATATTTTTTGTAAATTTAATGATTTCCTTATCATAAACACGTGCATTATTACATATAGAACAACAAAAAGTCGAGCATTCTCCAACTCAAAGCCACTATTATTAAACACATGAAATCTCATATTTTTGCATGCTTCGCTCGCATATGCATAATTATAATTTTTTGAAAAAATCAAAATCAAAAATTAACTCGAGAATATCAGTTAAACCTATTGTGTATGTATCTTCTACGTACAACAGTCGGCGTACATCCCTTTTCCTCAAACCAATAGGTCCATGGGATATATCCTCCTAGCTCGTGCGCCTAAAAGTTATATACTAATATTCAATAATGACAAAGTTCTAAAAATATTCCTGACCTTTATTTCGATATTTCATTTTTATCTTGAACTATTTTTTTCCTAAAAATACATTTAACGTTATAAATTTTGAATTAATTATGCCCCTCGTTAAAAAAAATTCAACTACACAAACAGATGTGCTGGACAACTGACACGTGGCAAAAATAAAATTTAATAAAAAAAATTAATCATTTCTCTTCCTCCTCATCCTCTCTCTTTCTTCCCTCTTCCTCGTCATTCTCTCTCCTCCATCGTCCTTGTCAAATTTGTCAAAGATCGAGACTTAATCTGATCGGATCTGATGGATCTCTTGCCGAAGACAATATCACCGAGGCTCAGGCTCATCTTCCTCCCTCCTACTCTCTCATCTTCCATAGGTAGTATATGTATGTAATTCAAACCATACTTTATTATGCTATAAAAAATCAAATTTATTTTTATGTTTTTTACTTCTTTCTGTGCAGATCAAGTAAGAGCTCTGAACAGAGATAGAGTTTTGGAACAGAGGATGATGGAGAGATAAGACTACATAAATCAGAGAGATGAGATTAGATCTTGAACAGAGGATGATGGAGTTTTGATTGATAAATCCATTTTGGTTTTGAATTTTATTATTTATTTTCAATAAAATTTGTGAGGGATTTGATCTGGGCATTTCAAATTTGGTGAAGATGGCCTTGAATTAGGTCTAGATTTAGGGTTTCATTTGATGCTCAGTAAAGGTTTATTGGGCATATAAACCCTCTATTTTCTCTCTCTAAAATTCAACAAAACAAGAGCAAAAGTTTGAAAATCACAACTTTAATTAGTATTTATATTTTGTTGATGAGCCTCCTTCACATAACAATCATGCTCAGAGGCTGTTTATCCTTCTAATCGAATCCAAACCAATCAAGCAAAAGAAGAGTACGAAGAATGACGAGGAAGAGGGCAGAAAGAGAGAGAAAAGGAAAAAGAAATGATTAATTTTTTTTATTAAATTTTATTTTTGTCACGTGTCAGTTGCCCAGTACATCCGTTTGTTTAGTTGGATTTTTTTTAACGGGAGGGGCACAATTGATCCAAAATTTATAACGTTAAGTGTATTTTTGGAAAAAAATAATAATTCAGAATAGAAGTGGAACATCGAGATAAATATCAGGAGTATTTTTGAATCTTTGACCTATTCTAGTATAAGGAAATGACTCAACTTAATTAAACTTTAGGCTTTGGCCTAGAATAAGTGTAATACTCGATTAAATAATAACAATAATATATAATTAGATAATAGAATAGAAACTAATAATTATTTATATAAAATTTAAATCAATTAAAATAAATCAGTCAAACTGTAACAACCCTTTAATTTTAAAAAGAACTCTTCCTTAGTCATCTATTTTGTAAAAGAATTTTATGTATTTAAATCATTATTTAACAAGAGAAAGGAATATTCAGAGAGAGAGAGAACGTTAAATTATTTGGCTTTGAAAGTATTGCAGAGCAGAGAAAAAAAATTTCAAAGAACTTGTTTCTTTTTAATTTTGTGTTACGCAATATATATCGCCTTTAATTTTGTGTTTCGCAATATCAAGGTAAGTGGTTTTCAGAACTATTTAGTGTTTTTAAATTATCGTTTATTTTTATGTATACGTTAATAATTACTTGGATGCCTAAATGTATGGTTTCAAAATTCGTTATGTTTTATTAATTAAGACTTCCATTTAAATTAAAATGTTATGTTCTTCTATTTAAACTTCAGATCAAGTATTTATTTTTGAACTGTGAAATGATATTATATGATTTTGAAGTGTGAAAAAGTATCGTTTAGAATATCGATAATTTTGAGGAAGTTTTTAAAGTTCTTAGTCTGACTATGTATAAAATCTGTTATTAATTACGTTTAGTTTTTGGGCTAATATAAGACCAACTAAGGGGTACACCTTTTAGATTTCATTTGGGTAGCGTTCATTTTTTATAAATACCTTAGTAAGGTGCATGATCATTGACGTTATCAAACTTTTGGGCCGTGTTACAGGGCTACTGTAACCTTAGTCGTCGTTAAGGCTGTTGATTAAAAGGTATATTGTATATATTGAAATCATTTTTGAATGTAAAATTCGTTTTGTAATTATCTGTTTTAGTTTTGCAAAGTATATTTATTATTGTTATCTGTAAGACCCCGACTTTTATAAATAAAGATGAATTTTCTATAAATATCATTTTCGAATATTATGGAGTTAATTTGATATAATGTTATAGTTGTGGTTAATATTTATAAATTTGTAAAGTACACAATGTGACGCCCCCAAAATTAGGTATACATCACCCATCTTGGGTCGTCAGATACATAGTACAGAATACAAATACAACTTACTAATACAACTGTCGTGTACAAAACGACAAAACATAAACTGTGAGTTTGAATACAAATATTGTCTTCTAGAGAGTATTCATACTCAAAATGAGTCCTCATTACAATTATTATCACACTATTACATAGAATAGTGAGGACTACTAATTCTATCATCTAGGACCATCACTCTGTTCCCCGACTAGTCCCAACTACGTTCTTATTTCCTGAAGAGAACAGTGAAAGAAAGGGTGAGCTCAACTATCCCAGTAAGAAATATTATGACTAAGATAATGTAGAATAAATTATCATTAGTCTTCAACAATGTTAAACTGATAAAATACAATAGACATCAAGTTTAACTGCAGCGGAACAAGCAATCCATTAAAAGAGTCAAGTAGAGAATAAAATCTACTATCTTTTATGATTTAAAAGGTTTTTCAACACTTTTATCGCTGGGACTCAGCTTAATAAATAATCCACATCATCGAATCACCCCTGCACTACGGCCAAGGATATTCTTTAGTATCACGGCCACGAATTATCCATGCACTACGGCTAAAGATAATCATGTTTTCATCAACGGTCATGATCATGCCATAAAACAATTCATCTCTGCACTACGGCCAAAGAGAATCCATAGCCATAATCATACCAAAAACTATCCATCAATGCACTACGGGCCAATGAGGACCTTTTTCACATCATTTGTAACATTACGGTCATGATTACACCGAATAATCCCTGGTCATAATCATACCAAGTCCATCTATGCACTACAGGCCACAGATGACTTTCAACATAATATAAGCATGAGGATGATGACAATGATATAAGAATTTAATAAAACAAGTTCAAGAATAAATTTATCCAAGAATTAACAACGTCCAAATTGTCAACATGATACTGCTTTGTGGAGTAAAATTCAAGAATGCTTAGAAGAATATTTTCATGAAAAAAAAATACTGGATGAAACGCAATTATCAAGGATACTCCACAAATTTCATGGAGTATAGAAGTCAAAACTTAATCAACTGAGTATAATAAAGAATGGAATAACAAAAGAAATCACCATGCATGCGATAGACCGCACAGACAGGTTATTCCAACAGAATAATAAATAATGGAACCAGGTCCGGCGTAAACGCACAGACATGATATTCCGACAGAATAATAAATAATGGAACCAAGTCCGGCGTAACCGCACAGACAGGATATTCCGACAGAATAATAATAAAGACGGAACCAGGTCCGGTGTAAAACACACAGACAGGATGTTCTAACAGAATAATAACAAGACGGAACCAGGTCCGGTGTAAAACACACAGACAGGATGTTCCAACAGAATAATAATAAAAACGGAACCAGGTCCGGTGTAAAACACACAGACAGGATGTTCCAACAGAATAATAGAAGAATGTCACCAAGTATAGGGTATATCCGCGTATACAGGTTATTCCAACAGAATAATAAGAAATGGAATAACAACAGTTCTCTTCATGAATATGAAAGAATAACACCCCTTACCGTAAAAGAAACTGGATATAAGAGTAGGGAAGTAGCAGAATACTTTTCTATAGTTTCTCTATAATTTCTCTGTTTAGAGTTTCAGTGAATTTGTAAGAAATAATGAAGGAATGAGCTTCTATTTATAGGAGAATAGAAAGGCACTATTCATGGATGAAATAATTTTACAAAATTATTTTTCAATCAACTAACAATTAAGTCAATCATCTAACCAATAAAATTACAACAAAAATTAAAATATAATACATATATATAAACACATGTTTTCATATTATATAAATCAATATTATATATACACCACTTAATTTTTATCCCCCATAACCAACATCAATCCCCCACCCACCAATAATCAAATTCACTACACTTTTACACATCACTATCACACTACCACTTTTCCACCATTTTCCACTCACATACATCACTTTCACTCTTCCTTTTCTCCCACCACTCTCCACTAACAAATATAATATTATATATATACACACACATCACAATCTTATATATATAAACTCCTTCCCCATACGTAACTCTCTCCCACCCCCATTTCTAAAATCAGTTTTTCAACACATATGGGCCCCACATATGGCCCCCACATATGGGCCCCACCATTAAATAAATTCTACCGATTATTTTGAAAAATAGGTAAATGGGAGTCTATAAAATAAGTAAAATTGAGTAACTTCTCACATAAGCATCAATAATCAATACTGTGTGCTACTATGCAACCACGCGTATTACTGTACTTTTACTACCAAGTAGTTCAACAGTATTAACGGTAAAACTTTCGCCGTTATTTTCATAAAAATATTTTTGTCGTTTTTCTCAATCCGACAATAATTCCGTTGTGGGGTCCACCAATGATTGTGTCATCGTACGAATATTCCCCGACACAAAGAATATTCCCTGACCAATCGAATATAATATGACAGCTTGCATACTTTGCAAAATTTATAAATACTACCCACAACTATAACATTATCTCAAATCCACACCATAATATTAAAAAAAATATTTCGAAAAAATTAAATATTTATTCATAAAATCTGGGGTCTCACAATCTCCCCTCCTTATGGAATTTCGCCCTCGAAATTTACGTGCGTGCCTGGTATGCCGAACAGGTGAGGATACCTTGACTTCGAACTCTTCAGGTATAACCTTTGAGCGTTTAATATGATCCTTCTTATCCAAGATGTTAACACGTATCTCCTCATACGTTAAATCTTCTGTTATCTCGTCCGGTTCTAAATTAATAATATGGTTCGGGTCGTCCACATTTTTACGTAAAAAAAAACGTTCTGAACACGCAACATACTTGGCGGTAAAACGAGTTTATAAGCCACAGTTCCTACTTCATCGAAGATTTCAAATGGGCCAATTAAATCGAGAGTTGAGATTTCCTCTCTTCGTCGATTCTTGCTTTTAGAATAACGTCCTCTTGAACCTTCTTCTTCACATTTATCAGCTCTGAGTATGTAGCTTGAGCGGCTTTAACTTTATCGATTAAAATCGATTCTAATCATATATTCGTTATCTTCACGTGGGTTAGTTTATTCGCACTTGTAACCGCATACGATCTTCTACTCAACGCATCAGCTACCACGTTCGCTTTTCCACGATGATATGGTATGATCATAATCTTTAACAGCTCGAGCCAACGTCTTTGGCGCATGTTACGTTCGCTTTAGTTGAATAAATATTTGAGGGTTTAAGAAATGGATTTTGTACTGGGGTCAATACAAAATTCGATTTCACGTTCTAGGGGTAAGCTAAGAAGTCTTCAAGAATACGTCAAGAAATTTATTAACAATAGAAATATCATTCAAAACTGTGACTCTCGTCCAAGACTTGGATAGCACCTGAAATGAAGGTTTCTACTAACGAAGTTTCAATCGATAAGTCAAAGTTTAATCTCTCTGGAATCAAATTTAAACGTTGAGCGCAAGAAAGAGAGATAAAAGAATGGGTAGAACCGGTATCTAATAAGGTATAGACTTCGCAAGAATTTATAATTAACTAACCCATGATAACTTCGTTCGATTCCTCGTTAGGATAGTTCAAAACTCGATGCTGGATTTTCCCAATTGCTGTTGAAAAAATTACATATCATCTATTTTAGCTTTCTTGGATCGGACTTCTCTTTCCACAATATCAACGCGTCGTGCGGCTTTTACCCATGCATCTTTCATTCTCACTCGTTCAGTTATTTCTTCTTTCAGCTGCTCCTTGACATTTAAATTCTCAGATTCCAGCTTTAATATCATATACTCTGCCAAAGAGTGCTTCTGTTCAACCATCGCACATCGAGTAATACAATTTTGAATTGTTGCATCCCTTTGTTCTACGACCGCCTGTCGTTCTTCAGCCTGCTCTTCTAACTCATGAATATGATTTTGTAATTCTACATTTTGATCAATAAGTTCTTCTAATAAATTAACCTCAGGTTCCTCTTCTTCCTCACTCTCAGTTGCTACCTTTGCGACTAGCTTGAGTGCAACTTTTAATTCCTCAATCACCACATAGATATCTCTAATCACATTAACCTGGTTGGTGATTATAGGTGTCTCCACGGTCTCATTCACTCCATTGTAAACATTTTCAACTGCCATTCCCAATCACTGTCACAAAACAAAGGTTAATTGACATGTAACATATTATCCCTATATTCTGACCGACCAATTAAATACAAAATAAACTTAGGTAGGTCATACTAGCGAATGAATTCTCCGTCTCTCCCCTCCTAGTTCTATTCTCACATTCTAGCCAGGGATCATATCCCTAAGCTCTTATACCAACTGTGACGCCCCCAAAATTAGGTATACGTCACCCATCTTGGGTCGCCACTTACATGGTACATAAATCCAAATACAACTTACTAATACAACTGTCGTGTACAAAACGACAAAACATAAACTGTGAGTTTGAATACAAATATTGTCTTCTAGAGAGTATTCATACTCAAAATGAGTCCTCATTACAATTATTATCACACTATTACATAGAATAGTGAGGACTACTAATTCTATCATCTAGGACCATCACTCTGTTCCCCGACTAGTCCCAACTACGTTCTTATTTCCTGAAGAGAACAGTGAAAGAAAGGGTGAGCTCAACTATCCCAGTAAGAAATATTATGACTAAGATAATGTAGAATAAATTATCATTAGTCTTCAACAATGTTAAACTGATAAAATACAATAGACATCAAGTTTAACTGCAGCGGAACAAGCAATCCATTAAAAGAGTCAAGTAGAGAATAAAATCTACTATCTTTTATGATTTAAAAGGTTTTTCAACACTTTTATCGCTGGGACTCAGCTTAATAAATAATCCACATCATCGAATCACCCCTGCACTACGGCCAAGGATATTCTTTAGTATCACGGCCACGAATTATCCATGCACTACGGCTAAAGATAATCATGTTTTCATCAACGGTCATGATCATGCCATAAAACAATTCATCTCTGCACTACGGCCAAAGAGAATCCATAGCCATAATCATACCAAAAACTATCCATCAATGCACTACGGGCCAATGAGGACCTTTTTCACATCATTTGTAACATTACGGTCATGATTACACCGAATAATCCCTGGTCATAATCATACCAAGTCCATCTATGCACTACAGGCCACAGATGACTTTCAACATAATATAAGCATGAGGATGATGACAATGATATAAGAATTTAATAAAACAAGTTCAAGAATAAATTTATCCAAGAATTAACAACGTCCAAATTGTCAACATGATACTGCTTTGTGGAGTAAAATTCAAGAATGCTTAGAAGAATATTTTCATGAAAAAAAAATACTGGATGAAACGCAATTATCAAGGATACTCCACAAATTTCATGGAGTATAGAAGTCAAAACTTAATCAACTGAGTATAATAAAGAATGGAATAACAAAAGAAATCACCATGCATGCGATAGACCGCACAGACAGGTTATTCCAACAGAATAATAAATAATGGAACCAGGTCCGGCGTAAACGCACAGACATGATATTCCGACAGAATAATAAATAATGGAACCAAGTCCGGCGTAACCGCACAGACAGGATATTCCGACAGAATAATAATAAAGACGGAACCAGGTCCGGTGTAAAACACACAGACAGGATGTTCTAACAGAATAATAACAAGACGGAACCAGGTCCGGTGTAAAACACACAGACAGGATGTTCCAACAGAATAATAATAAAAACGGAACCAGGTCCGGTGTAAAACACACAGACAGGATGTTCCAACAGAATAATAGAAGAATGTCACCAAGTATAGGGTATATCCGCGTATACAGGTTATTCCAACAGAATAATAAGAAATGGAATAACAACAGTTCTCTTCATGAATATGAAAGAATAACACCCCTTACCGTAAAAGAAACTGGATATAAGAGTAGGGAAGTAGCAGAATACTTTTCTATAGTTTCTCTATAATTTCTCTCTTTAGAGTTTCAGTGAATTTGTAAGAAATAATGAAGGAATGAGCTTCTATTTATAGGAGAATAGATAGGCACTATTCATGGATGAAATAATTTTACAAAATTATTTTTCAATCAACTAACAATTAAGTCAATCATCTAACCAATAAAATCACAACAAAAATTAAAATATAATACATATATATAAACACATGTTTTCATATTATATAAATCAATATTATATATACACCACTTAATTTTTATCCCCCATAACCAACATCAATCCCCCACCCACCAATAATCAAATTCACTACACTTTTACACATCACTATAACACTACCACTTTTCCACCATTTTCCACTCACATACATCACTTTCACTCTTCCTTTTCTCCCACCACTCTCCACTAACAAATATAATATTATATATATACACACACATCACAATCTTATATATATAAACTCCTTCCCCATACGTAACTCTCTCCCACCCCCATTTCTAAAATCAGTTTTTCAACACATATGGGCCCCACATATGGCCCCCACATATGGGCCCCACCTTTAAATAAATTCTACCGATTATTTTGAAAAATAGGTAAATGGGAGTCTATAAAATAAGTAAAATTGAGTAACTTCTCACATAAGCATCAATAATCAATACTGTGTGCTACTATGCAACCACGCGTATTACTGTACTTTTACTACCAAGTAGTTCAACAGTATTAACGGTAAAACTTTCGCCGTTATTTTCATAAAAATATTTTTGTCGTTTTTCTCAATCCGACAATAATTCCGTTGTGGGGTCCACCAATGATTGTGTCATCGTACGAATATTCCCCGACACAAAGAATATTCCCTGACCAATCGAATATAATATGACAACTTGCATACTTTGCAAAATTTATAAATACTACCCACAACTATAACATTATCTCAAATCCACACCATAATATTAAAAAAAATATTTCGAGAAAATTAAATATTTATTCATAAAATCTGGGGTCTCACACACAAGTTGTTATATAATATTCGATTGGTCGGGGAATATTCGTTTTAACAGGGAATATTCGTACAACGGCACAATCATTGGTGAACCCCACAACGGAATTATTGTCGGATTGAGAAAACTACAAAAATATTTTATTAAAAATAACGGCGGAAGTTTTACCATTGATACTGTTGAACTACTCGGTAGTAAAAGTACAGTAATACGTGTGGCTGCATAGTAGCACACGGTATTGATTATTAATGCTTATGTGAGAAGTCACTCGGTTTGATTCAATTATTGTCAGTTAATAATATGAATTATTTAGCGATAATGACGTTTTGTTTTATTCGTATTATTAACGTAATAAAACAGAAACATCTTTTTATATAAAACAGAATACTTTATTAAAGTTATTTTATAAATAGAATATATTATATTTTATTTAAAAGATTTTTCTTTAAATATGGACCGTCAGATTAAAGTAATCAATCTGGACCGTTCATGGATTAGTTACTATGCATTCTATTTTTCTATAAATAGCAGCTCATTCCTTCATTATTTCTTACGAATTCACTGAACTCTAGAGAGAGAAACTATAGAGAAAGAGAAGAAGAGTATTCTGCTACTTAACTACTTCCTTATTTCAGCTCTTCTTTAAAACGGTAAGGGGTGTTATTCTTTCTTATTCATGAAGAGAACTGTTGTTATTCTATTTATTATTATTCTGTTGGAATAACCTGTATACGCTGTCTACCCTATACTTGGTGACATTCTTCTATTATTCTGTTGGAACATCTTGTCTGTGTGTTTTACACCAGACCTGGTTCCGTTTTTATTATTATTCTGTTGGAACATCCTGTCTGTGTGTTTTACATCGGACCTGGGTCCGTATTGTTATTATTCTGTTGGAAAATCCTGTCTGTGTGTTTTACACCGGACCTGGTTCCATTATTTATTATTCTGTCGGAATATCCTGTCTGTGCGTTTACGCCGGACCTGGTTCCATTATTTATTATTCTGTTGGAATAACCTGTCTGTGCGGTCTATCGCATGCATGGTGATTTCTTTTGTTATTCTATTCTTTATTATACTCAGTTGGTTAAGTTTTGACTTCTATACTCCATGAAATTTGTGGAATATCCTTGATAATTGCGGTTCATCCAGTATCTTTTTATGAAAATATTCTTCTAAGCACTCTTGAATTTTACTCCACAAAGCAGTATCATGTTGTAAGACCCCAAATTTTATGAAATAAAAGTATTCAATTTTTCTTATAATTACTATTTAGTAAATGGTTAAATTGATAAATGTTAAAGTTAAGGGTGATATATGAATTTTTTTTTTTCGAAATACACAAGTGGTTATAAAATATTCATTGTTGTCGGGGAATATTCGCTTGGTCGTGGAATATTCTTACTGCCGGAGAATATTCATACGATGGCGCAGTCTTTTGTGGGCCCCATAACGGAAAGCGATTGGATGAAGAAAACGACAAGAGTAAGTTGTTTATAAATAACGGCGTAGTTGTTACTGTTAATACTGTTGGAATACCCGGTGGTTAAAACACAGTAATACGCGTTGTTGCACAGTAGCACACGGTATTGCACCAATTATTGATTTTTACGTAAGAAGGTATTACTCAATAATTGTTACAGTAATTACTGTTCAGTATTTTATTTTATTGATTCAATAATTGCTGCGTTGATATTTTATATTACTGTTATTTTAATAATTGTCACTACACAATATTTTCTATTATCAGATCAATAATTCATATTATTTGAATAATATTATTAGATAACATTATTGGCAATGTCTAGAAAGTTCTGTCTAAGGAGAGGTTTGGTCATCTAATTGCGCGCCAGTAAGGAGAAATTCTTATTGGAAAGCCCCCTCTTTCCTGGGAACGGCCTGGTTGTCATAAATGTGATTCTGTAATATTATTTGTGAATAATTAATTATTGATTTATATGATAAGAAAATATTTATTTTATGTGGATATAAATGAAGGATATATTTTTGTGGTTAAAAAAAAATGAAGGAGTTAATGTTGAGATTTTTATCCGTTTTTTTGTCGGAATGGAGGTATTAAAAATCAGGGTTTTTGAGATATTTTGCGAGGGTTATAATTTTTAATCCGACCGTTGGATCATGGTAATATTTGGATATGTTATACATATATAAGTTGAGTATATGTCCACAAATTTTGAACCGTTAAAAATGAACGTATGATTTATTATGAATTTTACGAGATGACTGGTTCGGAAATTGTTGAATTTTCAGAGTTTATCATTTTGGTAGAAAATTCTAGAATTGGTGGGCCCCACTTGTGGTTGGTGAAGAAATGTGCTGAATTATATTTCAAATGTGGTGGGTGGGAATAGTAGCAGGTAAAGCCATCAGGTTGCAGGTCAAACCTACCAAAATTTTCCTATAAATAGAGGGCTAAGTTAGAATTGAAAATCACACCAAAAACATAAGCTTTCTCTCTTTCTCTCTCTATATTATGAAGTATATTTTGTGAGTATTTAGATACTTTGAGAGTTGCTATTCAGTGCAAGTTTCTTTCGGCTTTACATTCCGGTCAGAAGTACTGCTGTTTTGAGGTAAGGGATAGTAAGGGATAGTAAGGGATAGTAAGGGATTTTAAGGGTTGTTATGATTTTCAGTTTCGTAATTTTTCTGAACTTCAAAAATTCTGGAAAAATTTAAAATGATATTTTGATGAGTTTTCTTGATTGTGTCCAAAAATGGTGATTTTTGGATGTATAGATTGAGAGTTATGAATTTTATGAGAAAAGACTATTTTAAAAGTAACTGCTTATAATTTCTTGTGGTTAACTCCAAAATTGATGAAATTTTTATTGGGAGTACATGTATATGATAGAAGTATACTCTGTAAATTTCAGAATTTTTAGACAAAAGTACAATTTTTGATAAATGTCTAAATATTCGGTGGTTTTAGCCATATGAAAAATAGTAAATGAGTTTTAAAAATTCTGAGAAAAATATATGTTCACTATGGGACTATATTATGCTAAATCCCAGAAAAGAAATATTTTTGGAACTGATTTAGTATTTTTCATGAAAATGGTCTAGTTATGAGTAAATGAATTAAATATGTTTTGTGAAGAAAGAAAATTGGAAAATAGGATTTTATGGCTTGAGAATCCTATATGAGGTATATGCAGATTTTTGATGAGGGTTTTGGTTATTGATGATGAAATTGTAAGAGTTGGCATTTTATGATGATTAAATGCATTAATTAGTAAAGTGTAAACAATTAAAATAAATTGTTTATAAATTTAAGTAATGTTATTCTTTCAATATCATTATACCGAAATATTGGTATGGATTTTATTGTAGAATTTCTATCTTTTGTGTCGGGGTTACTATTCATGAGTTACTATTCACGATTTACTATTCATGAGTTACGAATATTACTCTTGAGATTAAAACTATATGTTGATCATATTATTTTCATATATAACATTTTTATAACCCTGATGTTGAAATTCTCTTTCACTGGAGTGTAAAGATGGGTAGATTATTGGTATGATCATGACTAGGGTTCTCTTTGGCCTGTAGTGCAAAGTTGAATTGTGACTGGTATGATCATGACCATTGAATTTATAATTGAATATCTTAAGCTTAAGTGCAAAGGTGAATTGATCAACATGGTTATAATTATTGTTTATATAAATTCTAAAATGATTATAATTCTTTGAGATATTAATATATTTGGCATGTAGTGCAAATATGAACTGTTGATGAATATATTTGGCATGTAGTGCAAATATGAACTGTTGATGAATATCTTTGGCCTGTAGTGCAAAGATGATATGTTGTTGAATATCTTTGGCCTGTAGTACAAAGATGAACTGTTGATGAATATCTTTGGCCAGTAGTGCAAAGATAAACTGTTGACGAATATCTTTGGCCCGTAGTGCAAAGATGGATTTGTTAGTATGATTATAAACAGGAATTGTGATTTGGTATAACCATGATCTTTGATGTTTCAGGTAAAGACATGTGATAAAAATTATCTTCGTCCTGGGTGCGAAGAAAAATTTATAGTCACAATTATGATTATGAGTTATTCATATGATTGTGAAAAGGAACTGTTGAGTGATGTTACATGGATAAAATATTGTTGGTGGATTTTTAACATGGAGAAGATAATAGACTTTATAGTCTATTTGACTCTTCTAATGGATTGCTCGTTCCGCTGCAACTATGGTTGAAATTTTTATCATTTACCATATGTTCTAAATCTCTGATTTATTATTGATGAAGGCTATTGATAATTTAATTATCTTTAGTCATGATATTCTTTACTGAGCTAGTTGTGCTCACCCTTTTGCTTCACAATTCCTTTCAGGTAATAAGAGTGTAGCTGGGTCGAGCGGGGGTAACAAGGGAATAGAACGGTGGTCATCATTTAGTAGTTATATTTGGTGAAGAAAATAGGGTGAGGCGAACCCAACGTTGGAAGGGTGTTTTGTCACTATCATACAAGATGTCTAATGACATACAACCTCGTGTCATCATAAGACATGATTGTGCACATCCGCTTGCCGAGTATATCTACAAGCACTATATATATAATCTTGGTGTTTGTTTGAAGTATAATTCTCAGTTAGATACAGTGGAGATAATGATAAGTCAAGAGAAGACTCACCATTGGGAAGAATATGATAGTAATCTTCTCATTTTTCTTTGGGGTCTATTGGGTCAACCAAGGATAATTCTGTGGCCATATGATATCTATCATAACCTAGACGCATGGCCTCCCATGTACGAAGGTTTCCTTGAGCACTTCCCAAAGATTCTAGTTTCTAAAACAGTTTTTGACTGTACCTTTATGTAAGGTACCTTTGTGAGGTGCTGATACATGATGATGTCCAATGTCACATTTGGTATATATTTGTATCCAAACTCACAGCATATGTGTTGTTGTATTTTGCACGACAATTGTTGTAATAAAGTTGTAGTTGTTTTCTGTACCATGTATTTGACGACTCAGAATGGGTTGGGTGGAATGAACCTATTTTGGGGTCGTTACACATGTTGACAATTTGGAAGTTGTTAATTCTTGGATAAATTAATTCTTGAACTTGTTTTATTGAATTCTTATATCATTGTCATCATCCTCATGTTTATAAAATGTTGAAAGTTATCTGTGGCCTGTAATGCATAGATGGACTTGGTATGATTATGACCAGGGATTATTCGGTATAATCATGACCGTAATATTACAAATGATGTGATAAAAGTCCTCATTGGTCCGTAGTGCATTGATGGACAGTTGTTGGCATGATCATGACCATTAATAAATACACGAATATCCTTGGCCGTAGTGCAGGGGTGATTCGATGATGTGGATTATTTTATTAAGTTGAGTCCCAGCGATAACAGTGTTGAAAAACCTTTTAAATCATAAAAGATAGTAGAGTTTATTTTCTACTTGACTCTTTTAATGGATTGCTTGTTTCGCTGCAGTTAAACTTGATGTCTATTATATTTTATCAGTTTAATATTGTTGAAGGCTAATGATAATTTATTCTGCATTATCTTAGTCATAATATTTCTTACTGGGCTAGTTGAGCTCACCCTTTCTTTCACTGTTCTCTTCAGGAAATGAGAACGTAGCTGGGGCAAGTCGGGGAACGAAGTGATGGTTCGAATGATAGTATTAGTTAGTAGTCCTCACTATTCTATGTAATAGTGTGTTAATAAATGTAATGAGGACTCCTTTTGAGTATGAATACTCTCTAGAAGACAATATTTATATTCAAACTCACAGTTTATGTTTTGTCATATTGAACACGACAGTTGTATTATTAAGTTGTATTTAAATTCTGTATCATGTATCTGACGACCCAAGATGGGTGATGTATACCTAATTTTGGGGGCGTCGCATTATCGAACAAAAAGAATTTCAAAAAATTATTTTATAAATTGTACTTGATCCGACTAAATAAGAAGGATTGCTCTTTGTTGGGCTTCATCGTTCACCCCTTTACAGATTTTTACAAGTACCATCGTTGAAAGCTGAGCACTTATTTTATACGATTTGGATAGCTGGAGTTTAGTTTATGATGTTATTTCTTTTAATGTTGAATTTTGATAATAAAAAAAAAATTAGTTTCGGGAAGTTACGTCTCTGTTATTCGAATTTGGTATTTATCGGTATTTCATTTGAATTGGATTGAAAGATATTTATTGTTGGATTTAGTTTAAGATTATTGTTCGAGTTTTTTAATTGGGCTGCGCAAGATTGATATTGTTGCCTTGCGGGTCTTTGAGCTTGCGGCGTACAACACTTCGGACATGTAGCGAGTTCGGGGTGTTATAACAAGGTACAAAGACAAAAACAAAACTAAAAAAAATAAACTTTTTAAAAAAATTAAACTGTATAAATTAAATAGATAGTGCGTACAAAATTATGAGAATAATTAATTAATTTAATATTGTGAATCACTATTAGTAGTATAATTGCAAAAATATAATTCTAGCTTATAAGGTACTCCAAAGTCAAGCCTACCTAGTGGCATTGAAGAATAAGAAACATTATTGAAGTCAACACAATGGTGCCAAGTGAAGCTCATATGGGATTCGATAAAGAAAGTAGAATACTCCAGTTTTTTATTATGAAGTTTTGGTAATATATATTATAGACAATCCAATGAATTTTCAATATTATTAAGAAGAGCTATTCAACTTCCAATTTGTTTCATTAATTTTCAGTCATTTGTCTACTAATTACTCTCATCGTTCTAAATTATCTGTTATTTTAGCAAAAAAATTTTGTCTCACAATATCTGTTTTTTCAAGATTTCAATACATTTTTTTCTTTTGTTTTCTATGTTTGCCCCTTTATCCTAATTAATGATAGTCATTATTCTCATTCATGTCTCTCCTCTTTTTTAAGTATCTTTTCATATTTTTACCAATAAGAATTGATGCGCAGAAAATAAAAAAGTCAGCATATAAAGATATTTTAGTATTTTTATTATACATATTAGTATGTGTGTGAAATTCTAAAAAAATAGATAATTTGAGAAGGAGAGAGTGTTATGTAGTCCTGCTCAGCTGAGAACTTTTATGCTTTTATAACAAACACCTTAAATTGTTCAATGATTTAAGTAGTTTATTTTGGGTATAGTGTGTTATAATTTCAATTATCAGCTGTTAAGATTCTGTGGTAGCTAGGCCTCTAGGTAGATAGACTTGCCTTTATCAGCTGTTACGAGATATACCTACAACTGAAGTCTGAAGCCATCAGTAGTCTAGAATATTTCTATGCAAGTTGTACCCAAACGACTCCATTATAAAAAGAGCTTCTGTTATAAAAAATACTAATTATTTGAAAAAAATTAATCGAACACCAAAACCGACTCAAGAACCAAGACTTGATATGCCGTGACAGTATAGAATGCTTGAAAATCAACATATAAATATCTTGTAATTATGATTTGACAGGAGAAATGATTTTATTGGGATTGTATTTATGATTTGATAGCAGCATGAGTTTTTACAGGTAGATATAAAAAGAATTTAAAAGATGTAAGAGGTGGTTGTTGCTAATTACCGCGCTTTCATTTTGCTGTTGATGCATTATTTTCCATTCGTGAGAAAATTTCTTTTATTGATAAACATCTAGGATCTGAGTACCTAAAATATTTTAATTTTTTTAATTTTCACTTTCAAGTTTTTTATTATTTTTTTGCCACATGTAATGTGACGCCCCTAAAATTAGGTATATATCACCCATCTTGGGTCGTCAGATACATAGTACAGAATACAAATACAACTTAGTAATACAACTGCCGTGTACAATACGACAAAACATAAACTGTGAGTTTGAATACAAATATTATCTTCTAGAGAGTATTCATACTCAAAAGGAGTCCTCATTACATTTATTAACACACCATTACATAGAATAGTGAGGACTACTAACTAATACTATCATTCGGACCATCACTCCGTTCCCCGACTTGTCCCAGCTACGTTCTCATTTCCTGAAGAGAACAGTGAAAGAAAGGGTGAGCTCAACTAGCCCAGTAAGAAATATTATGACTAAGATAATGCAGAATAAATTATCATTAGCCTTCAACAATGTTAAACTGATAAAATATAATAGACATCAAGTTTAACTGCAGCGGAACAAGCAATCCATTAAAAGAGTCAAGTAGAAAATAAACTCTACTATCTTTTATAATTTAAAAGGTTTTTCAACACTGTGATCGCTGGGACTCAGCTTAATAAAATAATCTACATCATCGAATCACCCCTGCACTACGGCCAAGGATATTCATGTATTCATTAATGGTCATGATCATGCCAACAACTGTCCATCAACGCACTACGGGCCAATGAGGACTTTTACCGCATCATTTGTAACATTACGGTCATGATTATACCGAATAATCCCTGGTCATAATCATACCAAGTCCATCTATGCACTACAGGCCACAGATGACTTTTAACATTTTATAAACATGAGGATGATGACAATGATATAAGAATTCAATAAAACAAATTCAAGAATTAATTTATCCAAGAATTAACAACGTCCAAATTGTCAACATGATACTGCTTTGTGGAGTAAAATTTAAGAATGCTTAGAAGAATATTTTCATGAAAAGATACTGGATGAACCGCAATTATCAATGATATTCCACAAATTTCATGAAGTATAGAAGTCAAAACTTAACCAACTGAGTATAATAAAGAATGAAATAACAAAAGAAATCACCATGCATGCGATAGACCGCACAGACAGGTTATTCCAATAGAATAATAAATAATAGAACCAGGTCCGGCGTAAAATGCACAGACATGATATTCCAACAGAATAATAATAAAGACGGAACCAGGTCCGGTATAAAACACACAGACAGGATGTTCCAACAGAATAATAACAAAGACGGAACCAGGTCCGGTGTAAAACACACAGACAGGATGTTCCAACAGAATAATAATAAAGACGGAACCAGGTCCGGTGTAAAACACACAGACAGGATGTTCCAACAGAATAATAATAAAAACGGAACCAGGTCCGGTGTAAAACACACAGACAGGATGTTCCAACAGAATAATAGAAGAATGTCACCAAGTATAGGGTAGACCGCGTATACAGGTTATTCCAACAGAATAATAAGAAATGGAACAACAACAATTCTCTTCATGAATAAGAAAGAATAACACCACTTACCGTTTTAAAGAAGAGCTGAAATAAGGAAATAGTTAAGTAGCAGAATACTCTTATCTCTCTCTCTATAGTTTCTCTCTATAGTTTCTCTCTCTAGAGTTCAGTGAATTCGTAAGAAATAATGAAGGAATGAGCTGCTATTTATAGAAAAATAGAATGCATAGTAACTAATCCATGAACGGTCCAGATTGATTACTTTAATCTGACGGTCCATATTTAAAGAAAAATCTTTTAAATAAAATATAATATATTCTATTTATAAAATAACTTTAATAAAGTATTCTGTTTTATATAAAAAGATGTTTCTGTTTTATTACGTTAATAATACGAATAAAACAAAACGTCATTATCGCTAAATAATTCATATTATTAACTGACAATAATTGAATCAAACCGAGTGACTTCTCACATAAGCATTAATAATCAATACCGTGTGCTACTATGCAGCCACACGTATTACTGTACTTTTACTACCGAGTAGTTCAACAGTATCAATGGTAAAACTTCCGCCGTTATTTTTAATAAAATATTTTTGTCGTTTTCTCAATCCGACAATAATTCCGTTGTGGGGTTCACCAATAATTGTGCCGTTGTACGAATATTCCCTGTTAAAACGAATATTCCCCGACCAATCGAATATTATATAACAACTTGTGTACTTTACAAATTTATAAATATTACCCACAACTATAACATTATATCAAATTAACTCCATAATATTCGAAAATGATATTTATAGAAAATTCATCTTTATTTATAAAAGTTGGGGTCTTACATGTAATATTCATTCGATTTCATTAGTTTACTGGGGTAATTTGAAAATTTGAAAGTTATAATTAGTAAAATTATCAATTACATTGGGTAAATTCATTACACTAATACAAAACAGTAAATAGATAACGCGAAAAAAACGTTGTGATTTTAATCAAAAAAACGTCGTGGTTAAATGTGTTATCTATTTGACACCCTTACACAACGTTTTTAAAACGTTGTAGTTAGACACATTATACAACGTTTTTTAAGAAAAAAAAATGTTATAGATTTATATTCCATAAATTAGCAGATGCTTGAAAACGTTGTAGAAAGTATGATTTCACAACGTTTTCTTGCTAAAAATGTTATAATTTAATATATCAGACAACGTTTAGGCACATTTACACAACGTTTATAATGTGTCATCTATTTATACAAATATATAACATTTTTAAAATGTTGTAGATAAAAAAAAAAGAAAAAAAAAACATCTTGAATCTCATTCCTGAGCACCAACGAATTCTCAGTACTGATTTTACAAGTGAGGCTTTCACACAGAACTCTGGAGTACTTGCTCGAGGTTAGTAAACAACCTCAAAGGGTTGTCCATTTGCCGCGAGGGTTGCAGCTTCAATTACCGATTCAGCCCTTACTCTTCCCTGGCCTATCAAATTTCCACCATCACTTGAACTCCTACCATTACTGTTTATCGCTAATTTGTTTTCATCATCCCTCTGAAATGCGAAAAACCCTTCATATGGTACAACACAATTCCCGGCTGATATTTTAGAGTTAAAAATTCTTACCTTTTTCTTCGGATCTGAAGAAACTCTATTGTATCTTCAAAAGCCAGCAAAACAACAAAGATCTTAAAGCAACCAATTCATTAATCGATCTAGAGATTGAGATTTTAGGCTTTCGATTTCAGCTTCGATGAGTTAGTCCTTCGTCTTGGTGTTTCCCTTAATTAAAACGTCGTGGACTCGCATCGGAACTCTCTCCGACGTGAGTCGACGGAGTAGGTTCTTCGGTGACTGGTTCTTCTTCTTCATCGAAATCTTGGGATTGGTTTGTCTCCTTTGGGGGACGATTGGACCAGTTAGGGTTCGACTCGTTAAGCAATGACGTCGTTTGGCGGGTAACGAAACCGCGGATGGTAGTCGCCGCAAGGGATAGAGATGGCGGAAGTAGGCGGCGGCAGAAACGAGAGGGCGGAGGCAGAGGGATGAGAAAGAAGGAAGAGAGGCGACGGCTGATAGAGCGAGAAAACACGGATGAAATATTAAAAAAGAAAAGTAAACTCTTTAAATTGATAAAGATTTAAGCTTCGTGTTTTTGTATACAGATAACGTTTTTTTTAAAAAAACGTTATCTAGTTAAAATTAAAAAAATGACATTTTAAATAGATAACGATTTTTTATATATATTTATAACGTTTTGTTAAAAACTGTTGTGAAAAAAAATATCATAATATTTTTTATAAAAACTTTGTGGTTTAAGTGTTTATCTATTTATTACTTTGTACTAGTATTAGTTTTGCGAATAAAAAATTAACATTCGTTTAATTTTTTTTAACGGAATGATCCAATTTCAAAAAAATAATTAATTTACTGGAATAATTTTAAAAAAAAAGTTCAATAGTGTAATCAATAAAATGTATCAACTACAATGGATAATTCATTAAACTATCAATAGTTTACTTTGGTGATTAACCTTTCAATTTTTTCAAACATGTCATTAAATTATCAAAAAAATTTCACTTTCGTTCAATTGAACTTGTCACGTCATAAATTGATGACGTGACCTAGCTGACTAGGCTAATCAATGCCTACGTGCAATTAAAAATTAAACTTACATATAAATTATTACCCTAAACTATTGACATTTGTCCATCTTTCAATTAACTAGTATATATATGAAATCAATTTCAATTAACTAGTATATATGTCAAACCAAATTAACTAGTATTGTTACTCGGCTTGACTCCACTTTTTGTAACTATATACACAATACTAGCTCATTGTTTCCGAACTTCCACAATCAATTTATTTGCTTTGCAAATTACCATGAAACTAGTATTCTCTCATTTCTTTCAAAATATCAACACTTTGTCCTATGATTTGTGGACATGGTGGTGGCAAAGCAATGGCGCCTACGATGAAATTGCTCGAAATCTCCTCAGTCTCACCCTTGTTTTTTTCTTAGTTTCATGGTTCACGTGGATTTTCATCAAAAAATCAAACTCAAAACAAGTACCATTGCCACCAGGTCCGAGAGGCCTTCCTATAGTGGGAAACCTCCCGTTTCTGGAACCTGAGTTCCACTCCTACATAGCCAGCCTGGCTCGGACATATGGTCCAATCCTAACCCTCCGGCTTGGTGGGAAGGTAGGCATCGTGGTCAGCTCGCCAGACCTGGCGAGCGAGGTGCTCAAAGACCACGACGTTACCTTTGCTAACCGTGACGTCCCTGCTATGGCCGAATCCTTGGAGTATGGCACTAGTGACATTGTTTGGGCACCCTATGGACCCGAGTGGCGAATGCTGAGGAAAATTTGTGTCCATGAGGTGATCGGAAGCGTCGCCCTTGGTTCCATCTACAGCCGACGGCGGCACGAGATTCGAAACACAATAAAATACTTATTTAGTCAAGCCGGGTGTCCGGTTAACTTGGGTGAACAAATGTTCTTGACTAATCTTAACGCAATGACAAACATGTTGTGGGGTGGCACGGTTCAGGGGAAAGAGAGGGCTAGTATTGGGGCTGAGTTCCGACAGGTGGTTGCTGATGTGACTGCCCAAGCGGCCAAGCCCAATATTTCGGATTTTTTTCCCGGTCTTGCCCGGCTTGATTTGCAAGGGATCAAGAAGATGGCAAAGGAGGCAACCTCGAAACTTGATCAAATATTTGATGATATTATCGGTCAACGTTTAAAAGTCAAAGGGGACGGAGACGGTGGAAAAGAGAGCAAAGATTTTTTGGAGGTCTTATTGAAGCTCAAGGATGAAGGAAATGCCAAAACTCTTCTAACCATGAACCATATCAAGGCCTTGCTCTTTGTATGTTTCACTTATTGTTATTATATATACAAGTTTTAGCATGCCATCTACTTAACGATTAAAAATATAAAATTAGATGAACTCCAATTTTAAACTAAAAGTACATCGAACTCCTAATTAAATATATAGATCACTCTCCGCGCACACATAAAAGAAGGAAGCATGAGATTACGTACTTTATATACCCCAACAATGAACCTATTCAAAATAATGCATGCCTCTGCTTGGGACAAAACTATATGCTAAAATTTATACACACGCATATATATATATATATATATATATATATATATATATATATAGGAAAATTGTAATTTCGTACAACTAATAGTGTAATCTTTGGAACAGGATATGGTGATTGGTGGTTCAGACTCGACCGCCAACACGATAGAGTTTGTGATGGCAGAGCTGATGAACAAACCACGAGTCATGAAAAAAGTCCAGCAAGAAATTGAGAGCGTAGTTGGAGAAGACAACATAGTGGAAGAGTCTGAGCTTCACAAACTACACTACTTAGATGCCATAATAAAAGAAGGTCTTCGCTGCACCCTGCCCTCCCACTCTTGGTGCCTCATTCCCCAAGTGAGTCCTGTATAATTGGAGGCTACACAGTTCCAAAAGGCGCTCGCGTTTTCGTTAACGTTTGGGCAATACAACGAGACCCCTCCATTTGGGAAAATCCATTGGAGTTTTGTCCCGAGAGATTTTTGGATGGTAAATTTGATTATACTGGAAATGATTTCAATTATTTACCGTTCGGGTCTGGCAGAAGAATTTATGCAGGAACACCGGTGGCTGAGAGGATGTTGATGTTTTCACTTGCTTCTCTTTTGCATTCTTTCGACTGGAAATTACCTGCTGCAGGAGAGAAGGTGGATCTTTCGGAGAAGTTTGGGGCAGTTTTGAAGAAGAGAATTCCTTTGGTTGCAGTACCAAATCCAAGGCTGTCTGACCCACTTCTATATAACTAATCAATCACTACTCAGTGCCGATAATTTGTTTGAATAAAAGCGCAAATTAAGGTTTTAAAGACTTTTAAAGTTTGGTTAAAGTTTGGTTGTATTCGATTAAGATTTTTAAAGACTTTTAAAGATTTTAAAAGTTTGGTTGTATTTAATCTAAGTCATTTAAAAAGTTTATAAAAGTTTAGTAGTATTCAATTACAATTTTTTTAATGTCTTTAAAAGTTAGGGGGAATTAAGATTTTTATAAAGTCTATAAAAGTATTTTGGTATTCAAAAAGTCATAGATTTTTTAGATTTTTATCAAATGGTAGAGTTTGACGGACTTTAGAAGAAGAATTATAACTATCAACCCATATCAAAATTTTTACATCATCTCTAAATACTTCTAAAGACTTTCAAATATTAAACACAAAGGTGAAAATTCGGATCGCCAGTAAAGAGGGAATCCAGAAATTCACTGTGTAAATACAAATTCGCGGTGTAATACACAGAAAAAAATAATAATAAAGAAATAAAATAAAATAAATAAATAATATTTAAATTTATATTTTAAATAATTTAATTGGACTTTGTCTTTTATTGGGTCAAACTAGTTATTTATTTTATATGGGTTAATAAGTATTAATATGTGAAGGATAAATTAATTTGGTAAAATTTGGACCTTAAAAACTAATTGGATTTAATTTATATGTGGATAAAATTAAATCATAAACAAATAAACAAATAACTAAATACCTAATCTGTTTAGCGGTACGTGTAATCGAGGAAAGATGAAAAATACACAGTAAATTGGTAAGAAAGAAAGCGGCCGTTCGAAAGCTTTCAATACAAAGACGAAAGAAAGTTGTTTAAAAAAAGTGAGATAAAATCATGAAACTCTCAGATCAATTGTGAAGATAATGTATGTATATATATTTAAAATTTTTATCTTATTATTAATTATACAACATTGTAACGCCCCCAAAATAGGTCCATTCCATCCAACCCATTTTGAGTCGTCAAATATATAGTACAGATAACAACTACAACTTTATTACAACAATTGTCGTGCAAAATACAACAACACATATGCTATGAGTTTGGGTACAAATATATACCAACTGTGACTCATGTCCCAACCTTGAATAGCACGTCACAATGACACATTACATAAAGGTATAGTCAAAAACTGTTTTAGAAATTAGAATCTTTGGGAAGTGCTCAAGGAAACCCTCGTACATGGGAGGCCATGCTTCTAGGTTATGATAGATATCATATGGCCACAGAATTATCATTGGTTGACCCAATAGACCCCAAAGAAAAATAAGAAAGTTACTATCATATTCTTCTCAATGGTGAGTCTTCTCTTGACTTATCATTATCTCCACTGTCTCTAATTGAGAATTATACTTCAAACAAACACCAAGATTATATATGTAGTGCTCGTAAATATACTCAGCAAGTGGATGAGCACATCTCTGTCTTATGATGACACGAGATTATATATCATTAGACATCTTGTATGATAGTGACAAAACACCCTTTCAACGTTGGGTTCGCCTCACCCTAGATGATTCACCAAATATAACTACTAAATGATGACCACCGTTCTATTCTCCTGTTACCCCCGCTCGACCCAGCTACACTCTTATTACCTGAAAGGAATTGTGAAGCAAAAGGGTGAGCACAACTAGCTCAGTAAAGAATATCGTGACTAAAGATAATTAAATTATCAATAGCCTTCAACAGAATTAAATCAGAGATTTAGAACATATGGTAGATGATAAAATTTTTCAACCATAGTTGCAGCGGAACGAGCAATCCATTAGAAGAGTCAAATAGACTACAAAGTCTATTATCTTCTCCATGTTAAAAGTCCACCAACAATATTTTATCCCTGTAACATCAATCAACAATTCTTGTCCACAATCACATGTATAACTCATAATCATATTTGTAGTTCTAAATTCCTCTTCTCATCCAGAACAAGATAATTTTCATCACTTGTCTTTACCTGAAACATCAAAGATCATGGTTATACCAAATCACAGTTCCTGTTCATAATCATACTAATAATTTCATCTTTGCACTACGGGCCAAAGATATTCATCAACAACTCATCTTTGCACTACATGCCAAAGATATTCCACAACAGCTCATCTTTGCACTACAAGCCAAATATATTATTATCTCAAAGAAATATATAATCATTTCAGAATTTATATAACCAATAATTATAACCACATTGATCATTTCACCTTTGCACTTAAGCTAAAGATATTCGATTATAAATTCAATGGTCATGATCATACCAGTCAACAATTCAACTTTGCACTACTGGCCAAAGAGAACCCATAGTTATGATCGTACCAAAAATCTACCCATCTTTACACTCAAGTCAAAGAGAAATATCATCATTAGGGTTATAAAAATGTTATATATGATAATAAAAAAAATAATATGATCAACATATAGTTTTAATCTCAATAATAATATTCATAAATCAACTATAATTTGGTTAGAAAAAGAAACCAATTTTGTCATGAATAATAACTCGTGAATAGTAACCCATGAATAGTAACTCGTGAATGGTAAATCATGAATAGTAACTCGTGAATAGTAACTCGTACTCGTGAATAGTAACTCATGAATAGTAACTCGTGAATAGTAACTCGTGAATAGTAACCCCGACATGAAAAGATAAGAATTTTACAAGAAAAATTCTACCAATATTCCGGTATAATGATATTGAAAGAAATAATATCATTGATAAAAAAATAACATCCCTTACGACAATATCCCTTACTATCCCTTACTATCCCTTACCTCAAAAGAGCAGTACTCCTGACTGGAATAACGCTGAACGAACTTGCACCGTATAGCAACACTCAAGATATCAAAATACTCACAAGAATACACTCGATAATATAGAGAAAGAAATAGAGAGAAATTTTCAGTTTCTGGTGTGATTTTCAATTCTAACCTAAGCACCCTATTTATAGGAAAATGCTTAGAACACCAAAGCAGAAAATTGAATATAATAATAATATAATTACAAAATATTCAAGCCCACCTCTAGATACTTGAATTCAGCCATTAACATGTGCAAGTGAGGGCCACCAAAGTACAAAAAACGTTTTTCTAATAAAAATCATTTAAACTCCAAAAATCAATTCACACCCGATATACCGAAACTTCAATAATTCACAATAAATAGTTCTTTTATCAGAAAATTCGAATCTCGTGATTTTTTATAGGAAATTCAATTATCTACAACTTTGCAGAAGAAAATTTTTCCAAATTCCAAACAGAAATTGACCGAAATCCATAAACGGACGATTTTACAGTCTATAATAAATTTTCGGTCAAGAATTGTGTCCACCAACATACAAAATATGTGTTAAACATTTAATCCAACAAAAATACTCTTCCTCCTCATTTATTCATATATCCCACATTCATTGTAAAAATATCACCATCAATATATTATTAAAATAATATTTTTAAATGAATTATTTTATCAGAAAAAGATAAAATATTAATTTTTAACAATTGTCACATTAAAAATTTTCTCCATCTATATCCACATAAAATCAATATTTTTCTCATCATATAAATCAACAATTAATTATACACAAATAATATTACAGAATCACAGTACTGGCAACCAGGCCGTTCCCAAGAAAGAGGGGGCTTTCCAATAAGGATTTCTCCTTACCGGCGCACAATTAGATGACCAAACCTCTCCTTAGACAGAACTTTCTAGACATTGTCAATAATATTATCTAATAATATTATTCAGATAATATGAATTATTGCTCCGATAATAGAAAATACTGTGTAGTGATAATTATAAAATATCAACGTAGTAATTATTTAATCAATAAAATATTAAACAGTAATTACTGTAACCATTATTGAGTAGTGCCTTCTTACGTAAGAATCAATAATTGGTGCAATACAGTGTGCTACTGTGCATCAACATGTATTACTGTGTTTAACCACCGGGTATTCCAACAGTATTAACGGTAACAACTACGCCGTTATTTATAAACAACTTGTTTTTGTCGTTTTCTTCATCCAATCGCTTTCCGTTATGGGGCCCACAAAAGACTGCACCGTCGTACGAATATTCTCCGACAGTAAGAATATTCCACGACCAAGCGAATATTCCCCGACAACAATGAATATTTTATAACCACTTGCTTATTTAAAATATTTGCGCATTTTACCCATAACTAACCACATTAATCAAATCAACCCTTATTTCAGAATAATAAATAGAGGAAATTAAACTTCATTTATTAATAATTTGGGGTCTTACAACCTCCCCTCCTTATAAAATTTCGTCCTCGAAATTGACGTACCTGTTATTTCAAAGAGTTGAGAATACCTTGCTTTCATTTCAGATTCCATCTTTCTTGTCATCATAATTTCTTCATTGCTCATCTCCTGTATTTCAGATATCATTCTAGAATACAACTTCAAAACAAAGGTTAATTGAACAAATTAACATATCACATAATATCCCGATATTATGACTGACCAACAAATAAGCTTAGGTAGGACACACTAGCGAAGGATTTACTCGTCTCTCCCCTCCTAGTCCTATTCCCCGATCTCCGCCAGAGATCATATCCCTAAGCTCTGATACCAACTGTAACGCCCCCAAAATAGGTCCATTCTATCCAACCCATTTTGAGTCGCCAAATACATGGTACAGATAACAACTACAACTTTATTACAACAATTGTCGTGCAAAATACAACAACACATATGCTATGAGTTTGGGTACAAATATATACCAACTGTGACTCATGTTCCAACCTTGGATAGCACGTCACAATGACACATTACATAAAGGTATAGTCAAAAACTGTTTTAAAAATTAGAATCTTTGGGAAGTGCTCAAGGAAACCCTCGTACATGGGAGACCATGCTTCTAGGTTATGATAGATATCATATGGCCACATAATTATCCTTGGTTGACCCAATAGACCCCAAAGAAAAATAAGAAGGTTACTATCATATTCTTCCCAATGGTGAGTCTTCTCTTGACTTATCATTATCTCCACTGTCTCTAATTGAGAATTATACTTCAAACAAACACCAAGATTATATAGGTAGTGCTCGTAAATATACTCAGCAAGTGGATGAGCACATCCCTGTCTTATGATGACACGAGATTGTATATCATTAGACATCTTGTATGATAGTGGCAAAACACCCTTCCAACGTTGGGTTCACCTCACCCTAGATGATTCACCAAATATAACTACTAAATGATGACCACCGTTCTATTCTCCTGTTACCCCCGCTCGACCCAGCTACACTCTTATTACCTGAAAGGAATTGTGAAGCAAAAGGGTGAGCACAACTAGCTCAGTAAAGAATATCGTGACTAAAGATAATTAAATTATCAATAGCCTTCAACAGAATTAAATCAGAGATTTAGAACATATGGTAGATGATAAAATTTTTCAACCATAGTTGCAGCGGAACGAGCAATCCATTAGAAGAGTCAAATAGACTACAAAGTCTATTATCTTCTCCATGTTAAAAGTCCACCAACAATGTTTTATCCCTGTAACATCAATCAACAATTCTTGTCCACAATCACATGTATAACTCATAATCATATTTGTAGTTCTAAATTCCTCTTCTCATCCAGAACAAGATAATTTTCATCACTTGTCTTTACCTGAAACATCAAAGATCATGGTTATACCAAATCACAGTTCCTGTTCATAATCATACTAATAATTTCATCTTTGCACTACGGGCCAAAGATATTCATCAACAACTCATCTTTGCACTACATGCCAAAGATATTCCACAACAGCTCATCTTTGCACTACAAGCCAAATATATTATTATCTCAAAGAAATATATAATCATTTCAGAATTTATATAACCAATAATTATAACCACATTGATCATTTCACCTTTGCACTTAAGCTAAAGATATTCGATTATAAATTCAATGGTCATGATCATACCAGTCAACAATTCAACTTTGCACTACTGGCCAAAGAGAACCCATAGTTATGATCGTACCAAAAATCTACCCATCTTTACACTCAAGTCAAAGAGAAATATCATCATTAGGGTTATAAAAATGTTATATATGATAATAAAAAAAATAATATGATCAACATATAGTTTTAATCTCAATAATAATATTCATAAATCAACTATAATTTGGTTAGAAAAAGAAACCAATTTTGTCATGAATAATAACTCGTGAATAGTAACCCATGAATAGTAACTCGTGAATGGTAAATCATGAATAGTAACTCGTGAATAGTAACTCGTACTCGTGAATAGTAACTCATGAATAGTAACTCGTGAATAGTAACTCGTGAATAGTAACCCCGACATGAAAAGATAAGAATTTTACAAGAAAAATTCTACCAATATTCCGGTATAATGATATTGAAAGAAATAATATCATTGATAAAAAAATAACATCCCTTACGACAATATCCCTTACTATCCCTTACTATCCCTTACCTCAAAAGAGCAGTACTCCTGACTGGAATAACGCTGAACGAACTTGCACCGTATAGCAACACTCAAGATATCAAAATACTCACAAGAATACACTCGATAATATAGAGAAAGAAATAGAGAGAAATTTTCAGTTTCTGGTGTGATTTTCAATTCTAACCTAAGCACCCTATTTATAGGAAAATGCTTAGAACACCAAAGCAGAAAATTGAATATAATAATAATATAATTACAAAATATTCAAGCCCACCTCTAGATACTTGAATTCAGCCATTAACATGTGCAAGTGAGGGCCACCAAAGTACAAAAAACGTTTTTCTAATAAAAATCATTTAAACTCCAAAAATCAATTCACACCCGATATACCGAAACTTCAATAATTCACAATAAATAGTTCTTTTATCAGAAAATTCGAATCTCGTGATTTTTTATAGGAAATTCAATTATCTACAACTTTGCAGAAGAAAATTTTTCCAAATTCCAAACAGAAATTGACCGAAATCCATAAACGGACGATTTTACAGTCTATAATAAATTTTCGGTCAAGAATTGTGTCCACCAACATACAAAATATGTGTTAAACATTTAATCCAACAAAAATACTCTTCCTCCTCATTTATTCATATATCCCACATTCATTGTAAAAATATCACCATCAATATATTATTAAAATAATATTTTTAAATGAATTATTTTATCAGAAAAAGATAAAATATTAATTTTTAACAATTGTCACATTAAAAATTTTCTCCATCTATATCCACATAAAATCAATATTTTTCTCATCATATAAATCAACAATTAATTATACACAAATAATATTACAGAATCACAGTACTGGCAACCAGGCCGTTCCCAAGAAAGAGGGGGCTTTCCAATAAGGATTTCTCCTTACCGGCGCACAATTAGATGACCAAACCTCTCCTTAGACAGAACTTTCTAGACATTGTCAATAATATTATCTAATAATATTATTCAGATAATATGAATTATTGCTCCGATAATAGAAAATACTGTGTAGTGATAATTATAAAATATCAACGTAGTAATTATTTAATCAATAAAATATTAAACAGTAATTACTGTAACCATTATTGAGTAGTGCCTTCTTACGTAAGAATCAATAATTGGTGCAATACAGTGTGCTACTGTGCATCAACATGTATTACTGTGTTTAACCACCGGGTATTCCAACAGTATTAACGGTAACAACTACGCCGTTATTTATAAACAACTTGTTTTTGTCGTTTTCTTCATCCAATCGCTTTCCGTTATGGGGCCCACAAAAGACTGCACCGTCGTACGAATATTCTCCGACAGTAAGAATATTCCACGACCAAGCGAATATTCCCCGACAACAATGAATATTTTATAACCACTTGCTTATTTAAAATATTTGCGCATTTTACCCATAACTAACCACATTAATCAAATCAACCCTTATTTCAGAATAATAAATAGAGGAAATTAAACTTCATTTATTAATAATTTGGGGTCTTACAACCTCCCCTCCTTATAAAATTTCGTCCTCGAAATTGACGTACCTGTTATTTCAAAGAGTTGAGAATACCTTGCTTTCATTTCAGATTCCATCTTTCTTGTCATCATAATTTCTTCATTGCTCATCTCCTGTATTTCAGATATCATTCTAGAATACAACTTCAAAACAAAGGTTAATTGAACAAATTAACATATCACATAATATCCCGATATTATGACTGACCAACAAATAAGCTTAGGTAGGACACACTAGCGAAGGATTTACTCGTCTCTCCCCTCCTAGTCCTATTCCCCGATCTCCGCCAGAGATCATATCCCTAAGCTCTGATACCAACTGTAACGCCCCCAAAATAGGTCCATTCTATCCAACCCATTTTGAGTCGCCAAATACATGGTACAGATAACAACTACAACTTTATTACAACAATTGTCGAGCAAAATACAACAACACATATGCTATGAGTTTGGGTACAAATATATACCAACTGTGACTCATGTTCCAACCTTGGATAGCACGTCACAATGACACATTACATAAAGGTATAGTCAAAAACTGTTTTAAAAATTAGAATCTTTGGGAAGTGCTCAAGGAAACCCTCGTACATGGGAGGCCATGCTTCTAGGTTATGATAGATATCATATGGCCACATAATTATCCTTGGTTGACCCAATAGACCCCAAAGAAAAATAAGAAGGTTACTATCATATTCTTCCCAATGGTGAGTCTTCTCTTGACTTATCATTATCTCCACTGTCTCTAATTGAGAATTATACTTCAAACAAACACCAAGATTATATAGGTAGTGCTCGTAAATATACTCAGCAAGTGGATGAGCACATCCCTGTCTTATGATGACACGAGATTGTATATCATTAGACATCTTGTATGATAGTGGCAAAACACCCTTCCAACGTTGGGTTCACCTCACCCTAGATGATTCACCAAATATAACTACTAAATGATGACCACCGTTCTATTCTCCTGTTACCCCCGCTTGACCCAGCTACACTCTTATTACCTGAAAGGAATTGTGAAGCAAAAGGGTGAGCACAACTAGCTCAGTAAAGAATATCGTGACTAAAGATAATTAAATTATCAATAGCCTTCAACAGAATTAAATCAGAGATTTAGAACATATGGTAGATGATAAAAAATTTCAACCATAGTTGCAGCGGAACGAGCAATCCATTAGAAGAGTCAAATAGACTACAAAGTCTATTATCTTCTCCATGTTAAAAGTCCACCAACAATATTTTATCCCTGTAACATCAATCAACAATTCTTGTCCACAATCACATGTATAACTCATAATCATATTTGTAGTTCTAAATTCCTCTTCTCATCCAGAACAAGATAATTTTCATCACTTGTCTTTACCTGAAACATCAAAGATCATGGTTATACCAAATCACAGTTCCTGTTCATAATCATACTAATAATTTCATCTTTGCACTACGGGCCAAAGATATTCATCAACAACTCATCTTTGCACTACATGCCAAAGATATTCCACAACAGCTCATCTTTGCACTACAAGCCAAATATATTATTATCTCAAAGAAATATATAATCATTTCAGAATTTATATAACCAATAATTATAACCACATTGATCATTTCACCTTTGCACTTAAGCTAAAGATATTCGATTATAAATTCAATGGTCATGATCATACCAGTCAACAATTCAACTTTGCACTACTGGCCAAAGAGAACCCATAGTTATGATCGTACCAAAAATCTACCCATCTTTACACTCAAGTCAAAGAGAAATATCATCATTAGGGTTATAAAAATGTTATATATGATAATAAAAAAAATAATATGATCAACATATAGTTTTAATCTCAATAATAATATTCATAAATCAACTATAATTTGGTTAGAAAAAGAAACCAATTTTGTCATGAATAATAACTCGTGAATAGTAACCCATGAATAGTAACTCGTGAATGGTAAATCATGAATAGTAACTCGTGAATAGTAACTCGTACTCGTGAATAGTAACTCATGAATAGTAACTCGTGAATAGTAACTCGTGAATAGTAACCCCGACATGAAAAGATAAGAATTTTACAAGAAAAATTCTACCAATATTTCGGTATAATGATATTGAAAGAAATAATATCATTGATAAAAAAATAACATCCCTTACGACAATATCCCTTACTATCCCTTACTATCCCTTACCTCAAAAGAGCAGTACTCCTGACTGGAATAACGCTGAACGAACTTGCACCGTATAGCAACACTCAAGATATCAAAATACTCACAAGAATACACTCGATAATATAGAGAAAGAAATAGAGAGAAATTTTCAGTTTCTGGTGTGATTTTCAATTCTAACCTAAGCACCCTATTTATAGGAAAATGCTTAGAACACCAAAGCAGAAAATTGAATATAATAATAATATAATTACAAAATATTCAAGCCCACCTCTAGATACTTGAATTCAGCCATTAACATGTGCAAGTGAGGGCCACCAAAGTACAAAAAACGTTTTTCTAATAAAAATCATTTAAACTCCAAAAATCAATTCACACCCGATATACCGAAACTTCAATAATTCACAATAAATAGTTCTTTTATCAGAAAATTCGAATCTCGTGATTTTTTATAGGAAATTCAATTATCTACAACTTTGCAGAAGAAAATTTTTCCAAATTCCAAACAGAAATTGACCGAAATCCATAAACGGACGATTTTACAGTCTATAATAAATTTTCGGTCAAGAATTGTGTCCACCAACATACAAAATATGTGTTAAACATTTAATCCAACAAAAATACTCTTCCTCCTCATTTATTCATATATCCCACATTCATTGTAAAAATATCACCATCAATATATTATTAAAATAATATTTTTAAATGAATTATTTTATCAGAAAAAGATAAAATATTAATTTTTAACAATTGTCACATTAAAAATTTTCTCCATCTATATCCACATAAAATCAATATTTTTCTCATCATATAAATCAACAATTAATTATACACAAATAATATTACAGAATCACAGTACTGGCAACCAGGCCGTTCCCAAGAAAGAGGGGGCTTTCCAATAAGGATTTCTCCTTACCGGCGCACAATTAGATGACCAAACCTCTCCTTAGACAGAACTTTCTAGACATTGTCAATAATATTATCTAATAATATTATTCAGATAATATGAATTATTGCTCCGATAATAGAAAATACTGTGTAGTGATAATTATAAAATATCAACGTAGTAATTATTTAATCAATAAAATATTAAACAGTAATTACTGTAACCATTATTGAGTAGTGCCTTCTTACGTAAGAATCAATAATTGGTGCAATACAGTGTGCTACTGTGCATCAACATGTATTACTGTGTTTAACCACCGGGTATTCCAACAGTATTAACGGTAACAACTACGCCGTTATTTATAAACAACTTGTTTTTGTCGTTTTCTTCATCCAATCGCTTTCCGTTATGGGGCCCACAAAAGACTGCACCGTCGTACGAATATTCTCCGACAGTAAGAATATTCCACGACCAAGCGAATATTCCCCGACAACAATGAATATTTTATAACCACTTGCTTATTTAAAATATTTGCGCATTTTACCCATAACTAACCACATTAATCAAATCAACCCTTATTTCAGAATAATAAATAGAGGAAATTAAACTTCATTTATTAATAATTTGGGGTCTTACAACCTCCCCTCCTTATAAAATTTCGTCCTCGAAATTGACGTACCTGTTATTTCAAAGAGTTGAGAATACCTTGCTTTCATTTCAGATTCCATCTTTCTTGTCATCATAATTTCTTCATTGCTCATCTCCTGTATTTCAGATATCATTCTAGAATACAACTTCAAAACAAAGGTTAATTGAACAAATTAACATATCACATAATATCCCGATATTATGACTGACCAACAAATAAGCTTAGGTAGGACACACTAGCGAAGGATTTACTCGTCTCTCCCCTCCTAGTCCTATTCCCCGATCTCCGCCAGAGATCATATCCCTAAGCTCTGATACCAACTGTAACGCCCCCAAAATAGGTCCATTCTATCCAACCCATTTTGAGTCGCCAAATACATGGTACAGATAACAACTACAACTTTATTACAACAATTGTCGAGCAAAATACAACAACACATATGCTATGAGTTTGGGTACAAATATATACCAACTGTGACTCATGTTCCAACCTTGGATAGCACGTCACAATGACACATTACATAAAGGTATAGTCAAAAACTGTTTTAAAAATTAGAATCTTTGGGAAGTGCTCAAGGAAACCCTCGTACATGGGAGGCCATGCTTCTAGGTTATGATAGATATCATATGGCCACATAATTATCCTTGGTTGACCCAATAGACCCCAAAGAAAAATAAGAAGGTTACTATCATATTCTTCCCAATGGTGAGTCTTCTCTTGACTTATCATTATCTCCACTGTCTCTAATTGAGAATTATACTTCAAACAAACACCAAGATTATATAGGTAGTGCTCGTAAATATACTCAGCAAGTGGATGAGCACATCCCTGTCTTATGATGACACGAGATTGTATATCATTAGACATCTTGTATGATAGTGGCAAAACACCCTTCCAACGTTGGGTTCACCTCACCCTAGATGATTCACCAAATATAACTACTAAATGATGACCACCGTTCTATTCTCCTGTTACCCCCGCTTGACCCAGCTACACTCTTATTACCTGAAAGGAATTGTGAAGCAAAAGGGTGAGCACAACTAGCTCAGTAAAGAATATCGTGACTAAAGATAATTAAATTATCAATAGCCTTCAACAGAATTAAATCAGAGATTTAGAACATATGGTAGATGATAAAAAATTTCAACCATAGTTGCAGCGGAACGAGCAATCCATTAGAAGAGTCAAATAGACTACAAAGTCTATTATCTTCTCCATGTTAAAAGTCCACCAACAATATTTTATCCCTGTAACATCAATCAACAATTCTTGTCCACAATCACATGTATAACTCATAATCATATTTGTAGTTCTAAATTCCTCTTCTCATCCAGAACAAGATAATTTTCATCACTTGTCTTTACCTGAAACATCAAAGATCATGGTTATACCAAATCACAGTTCCTGTTCATAATCATACTAATAATTTCATCTTTGCACTACGGGCCAAAGATATTCATCAACAACTCATCTTTGCACTACAGGCCAAAGATATTCCTCAACAGCTCATATTTGCACTACAAGCCAAATATATTATTATCTCAAAGAAATATATAATCATTTCAGAATTTATATAACCAATAATTATAACCACATTGATCATTTCACCTTTGCACTTAAGCTAAAGATATTCGATTATAAATTCAATGGTCATGATCATACCAGTCAACAATTCAACTTTGCACTACTGGCCAAAGAGAACCCATAGTCATGATCGTACCAAAAATCTACCCATCTTTACACTCAAGTCAAAGAGAAATATCATCATTAGGGTTATAAAAATGTTATATATGATAATAAAAAATATAATATGATCAACATATAGTTTTAATCTCAATAATAATATTCATAAATCAACTATAATTTGGTTAGAAAAAGAAACCAATTTTGTCTTGAATAATAACTCGTGAATAGTAACCCATGAATAGTAACTCGTGAATGGTAAATCATGAATAGTAACTCGTGAATAGTAACTCGTACTCGTGAATAGTAACTCATGAATAGTAACTCGTGAATAGTAACTCGTGAATAGTAACCCCGACATGAAAAGATAAGAATTTTACAAGAAAAATCCTACCAATATTCCGGTATAATGATATTGAAAGAAATAATATCATTGATAAAAAAATAACATCCCTTACGATAATATCCCTTACTATCCCTTACCTCAAAAGAGCAGTACTCCTGTCTGGAATAACGCCGAACGAACTTGCACCGTATAGCAACACTCAAGATATCAAAATACTCACAAGAATACACTCGATAATATAGAGAAAGAAATAGAGAGAAAACTTCAGTTTCTGGTGTGATTTTCAATTCTAACCTAAGCACCGTATTTATAAAAAAATGCTTAGAACACCGAAGCAGAAAATTGAATATAATAATAATATAATTACAAAATATTCAAGCCCACCTCTAGATACTTGAATTCAGCCATTAACATGTGCAAGTGAGGGCCACCAAAGTACAAAAAATGTTTTTCTAATAAAAATCATTTAAACTCCAAAAATCAATTCACACCCGATATACCGAAACTTCAATAATTCACAATAAATAGTCCTTTTATCAGAAAATTCGAATCTCGTGATTTTTTATAGGAAATTCAATTATCTACAACTTTGCAGAAGAAAATTTTTCCAAATTCTAAACAGAAATTGACCGAAATCCATAAACGGGCGATTTTACAGTCTATAATAAATTTTCGGTCAAGAATTGTGTCCACCAACATACAAAACATGTGTTAAACATTTAATCCAACAAAAATACTCTTCCTCCTCATTTATTCATATATCCCACATTCATTGTAAAAATATCACCATCAATATATTATTAAAATAATATTTTTAAATGAATTATTTTATCAGAAAAAGATAAAATATTAATTTTCAACAATTGTCACATTAAAAATTTTCTCCATCTATATCCACATAAAATCAATATTTTTCTCATCATATAAATCAATAATTAATTATACACAAATAATATTACAGAATCACAGTACTGGCAACCAGACAGTTCCCAGGAAAGAGGGGGCTTTCCAATAAGGATTTCTCCTTATCGGCGCACAATTAGATGACCAAACCTCTCCTTAGACAGAACTTTCTAGACATTGCCAATAATATTATCTAATAATATTATTCAGATAATATGAATTATTGCTCCGATAATGGAAAATACTGTGTAGTGATAATTATAAAATATCAACGTAGTAATTATTTAATCAATAAAATATTGAACAGTAATTACTGTAACCATTATTGAGTAGTGCCTTCTTACGTAAGAATCAATAATTGGTGCAATACAGTGTGCTACTGTGCATCAACATGTATTACTGTGTTTAACCACCGGGTATTCCAACAGTATTAACGGTAACAACTACGCCGTTATTTATAAACAACTTGTTTTTGTCGTTTTCTTCATCCAATCGCTTTCCGTTATGGGGCCCACAAAAGACTACACTGTCGTACGAATATTCTCCGACAGTAAGAATATTCCACGACCAAGCGAATATTCCCCGACAACAATGAATATTTTATAACCACTTGCTTATTTAAAATATTTGCGCATTTTACCCATAATTAATCACATTAATCAAATCAACCCTTATTTCAGAATAATAAATAGAGGAAATTAAATTTCATTTATTAATAATTTGGGGTCTTACATACATGATTTGGTAAACGGAAGGATTATATCTATCTATACAAAATACAAATGATTTTGAAAAAACTTAGTTTCCCGCTTGCCTATTAAAAGATCTGGACTCTCAAAACTTTGGGATAAATCTAACCATCGATTAGATAAGTTAGCTTCACTTATACTCTTATTTCCAAAACCGTAGCATCGTTATACTCTTATTTCCAAGGCCTGGCGGGAAGGGAGAAACCAAGACCCGGTGGCCACGAAGGCATCAAATCCTTTTTCTCTTCATCGTTAACCCTATATCATGGTTGGCGGTCACGAAGGCACCGGATCTGCTCCAACGCCAAGCGGCGGAGGTTACAGAGGTGGAGGCGGAGGTAGTTACTATGGCGAATATGGCGGAAGTGGAGGAGGCGGCGGATATGGTGCCAGCGGTGCATATGGTGGAAATGGTAATGGGGGAAGGGGTTATGGTGGCAGTGGAGGAGGGGGTTATGGCGGTGGCCGCGAGGATGATGGTCGTGATGGTGGATGTGACGCCCCCAAAACAGGTATACAACACCTATTCTGAGTCGTCAATAACATGGTACAGAAACAACTACAACTTTATTAATACAACATAAAAACTGTGAGTGTAAATACAAATATTGTCATCTAGACAATATCCACACTCAAATAAGTCCTCATTGTAATTATTGGAACAATATTTTACAAAAAAAAAATGGTGAGGACTACTAAAATAACTTCCTAGAACCTTCATTCCATACCCCGACTAGTACCTGCTACATTCTCGCCTCCTGAGAAGAAAATGAAACAACAAGGAAAAGGGTGAGCTCAACTAGCCCAGTAAAGAATATTATGACTAAGATAATATACAACAAATTATCGTTAGTCTTCAACAGGGAAAAATTTAATAGAATACAATAGACAACAAGTTTTAATTCAATATTCGCAGCGAAAAATAATAATTCATAGAGAAGTTATGTAGAGAATGAAATCTACGATTATCTATGAATTTAAAAGCCCATCATCAACATTTTATCCATGTAACATCAATCAATAAATATCTTGAATCAAATAGTCATCTTTGCACTACAGGCCAAAGATATCCATCAGTTGGTCATGTTCACCTCAACACCTGTTCATCTTTGCACTACGTGTAAGACCCCAACTTATTAATGAATAAAATCAAATTTTCTCTAAATATTATTGTGAATAATAAGGGGGTTAATTTGATATAATACTTTGGTTATGGGTGAAATGTGCAAATTTTGCAAAATAAGCAAGTGGTTATAAAATATTTATTTTTGGTCGGTGAATATTCGGTTGGTCGTGGAATATTCTTGCTGTCGGGGAATATTCGTACGACGACGCAGCCTTGTGTGGGCCCCATAACGGAAAGCGATTGGATGAAGAAAATGACAAGTATAAGTTGTTTATTAATAATGGCGTAGTTGTTACCGTTAACACTGTTTAGATACCCGGTGGTTAAAAATACAGTAATAACGCGTGGTTGCATAGTAGCACACGGATTGCACAGTATAGTTGAATTATTGATTCGTACGTAAGAAGGCACTACTCAATAATTGTTACAGTGATTACTGTTCAATATTTTATTTTATTGATTCAATAATTGCTGCGTTGATATTTTATATTATTGTTGTTTCAATAATTGTTGCTGCACAGTATTTTCATTTATCAGATCAATAATTCATATTATTTGAATAATATTATTAGATAACATTATTGACAATGTCTAGAAAGTTCTGTCTAAGGAGAGGTTTGGTCATCTAATTGCGCGCCAGTAAGGAGAAATCCTTATTGGAAAGCCCCCTCTTTCCTGGGAACGGCCTGGTTGTCATAAATGTGATTCTGTAATATTATTTGTGAATAATTAATTATTGATTCATATGATAAGGAAATATTTATTTTATGTGGATATAAATGAGGGATATATTTTTGTGGTTAAAAATGAAGGAGTTAATGTTGAGGTTTTTATCAGTATTTTTGTCGGAATGGAGGTATTAAAAATCAGGGTTTTTGAGATAGTTTGCGGGGGTTATAATTTTTAATCCGACCGTTGGATCGTGGTAATTTTTGGATATGTTATACATATATAAGTTGAGTATATGCCCACAAATTTTGAACCGTTAAAAATGAACGTATGATTTATTATGAATTTTACATGATGACTGGTTCAGAAATTGTTGAATTTTCGGAGTTTATCATTTTGGTGGAAAATTCTAGAATTGGTGGGCCCCACTTGTGGTTGGTGAAGAAATGTGCTGAATTATATTTCAAATGTGGTAGGTGGGAATAGTAGCAGGTAAAGCCATCAGGTTGCAGGTCAAACCTACCAAAATTTTCCTATAAATAGAGGGCTAAGTTAGAATTGAAAATTACACCAGAAACAAGTTTTCTCTCTTTCTCTCTCTAGATTATTGAGTGTATTTTGTGAGTATTTAGATACTTTGAGAGTTTCTATTCATCAGAGCAAGTTTCTTTCAGCCTTATACCGGTATTCCGACCAGAAGTACTGATATTTTGAGGTAAGGGATATTATTTTCTTTTAATGATATTATTTTCTTCAATATCATTATGCTGAAATATTGATATGAGTTTTTATCAAATTTGGAACTTTTTGTGTCGGGGTTACTATTCACGTATACGGCACTATTCACGTATACGGCACTATTCACGAATACGGCACTATTCACCGAAAAATAAAATTTTCCCTTTTTGTCCAAGATGTCTATTATGGTTACTATCTTTGATTGTATCCATGTTTTGATCTTTATTTTTGAATTCTGCTTCACAATTGATTATTATGAAGTATTATTGATCTTGGATAAACTGTTATACGAATCCCTACTATTTGTCCTTCTGTCTCATTGGATTCGTTCTCTTTAAGATATTTTTCATCATCCTCAGTCCTAAATGATGATATTACTGAATATCTTTGGCCTGTAGTGCAAAGATGTATAATTACTTAATGAATATCTTTGGCCTGTAGTGCAAAGATGTATAATTACTTGATGAATATCTTTGGCCTGTAGTGCAAAGATGAACAGGTGTTGAGATGAACATGACCGACTGATGATACAAATGAATATCTTTGGCCTGTAGTGCAAAGATGAATATTTGGTTAAAGATGATTATTAATTGATGTTACAGGGATAAAATATTGATGATGGACTTTTAAATCTTAGAAGATAGTAGAATTCTTTCTCTACTTGACTCTTCTAATGGTTTGTTGTTTCCGCTGCAGTTGTTGATCTAAAACTTGTTGTCGATTATATTTTATCAGATTTTTCCCTGTTGAAGACTAACGATAATTTGTTGTATATTATCTTAGTCATAATATTCTTTACTGGGCTAGTTGAGCTCACCCTTTTCCTTTTTGTTCCATTTTTCTTCTCAGGAGGTGAGAACATAGCAGGATCTAGTCGGGGTATGGAGTGATGGTTCTAGAAAGATGTATTAGCAGTCCTCACTATTTCTGTAAAATAGTGTTTGAATAATTGTAATGAGGATTTATTTGAGTGTGGATATTGTCTAGAAGACAATATTTGTATTTAAACTCACAGTATGTGTTGTCGTATTTTGCACGACAATTGTATTATTGAAGTTGTAGTTTGCTTTCTGTACCATGTATTTGGCGACTCAGAATGGGTGTTGTATACCTATTCTGGGGGCGTCACAGTTGGTATCAGAGCTTAGGGATATGATCCCTGGCTGAGATGTGAGACAAGAACTAGGAGGGGAGAGACGGGGAATTCCTTCGCTAGTATGACCTGACTAAGTTTATTTGGTGTTTATTTGGTCGGTCAGAGTATAGGGATAATATATGACATGACTATTAACCCTTGTTTTATGGCAGTATTTAAGAATGGCAGCTGAGAACGTTAATAATGGAGTAAATCAGACCGTGGAGACACCTTTGATCACTACCCAGGGGAACGTGCAACAGGAAGGCAATATTCCTCCTGTAAACAACGTTACCGAGCAAACGATGAATGATGGAATGTTTAGGAGCTTTTTGCAGTTCATGCAAAATCAGACGAGGGAGACTCGTGTGCAGAATACGGGTGGAAATGATAACAACGCGCGGTTTGTCACAGCTAAGCAGTTCAAAGAATTGGGACCACCAGAATTTAAGGGAAAGCCGGATCCGATCATGGCGGAAACGTGGGTCAAGCAAATTACCAAGATATTTGATGTCTTGGGATGCACGGAGGAACAGAAGGTTCCATTCGCCACATTTATGTTCCGCGGTGAGGCAGACTACTGGTGGGAGTCTGTGAAGCGTACCCAGCCTGACGCACTCAACATGTCCTGGGAAACATTTCAAAAACTGTTCAATGACAAGTACTTTCCTGAAAGTATTCGTCATATGAAGGAGGTTGAGTTTATTAGACTGGAACAAAACAACATGACGGTGTCCCAGTACGAGGCGAAGTTTGCAGAGTTATCCAGGTTTGCACCTCATTTGGTCGAAAATGAGGAACGAATGACAAGGATGTTTCTGAGAGGTCTAAAACCCGAGATTCGACAATATCTTATCTCTCATAAATTTTCTTTATATTCAGATGTTGTAAACAGGGCTCAATTATTAGAGCGAGATAATGAGTATGTTCAACCGAGGGACCACAACCAGGGTCATACCGGTGGCGGCAGTCATCGAAGCAATGAAAACCAGAGGGAGGAAAACATTCGGACAAAAGCGGTAACCACTCGGGTGGTCATCGTGGCCATGATAATAGGAGAGGTGAGTCAAGTGAAAATTTCAAGAAGAGAAGATTCAACAATGACAGGAAGATGTCGATAGCAGCACCAGCACCAGGAACAAATTCTAGGGGAGGAGAACGACCGCCAGTTAGATGTTACAAATGCGGAAAGAGGGACATATCAGCCCAAACTGCCCACAACAATCCAAGGTATGTTATAACTGTGGAAAGGAGGGTCATATAGCTCGAGAGTGTTCTGTAGCAAAACCAAGTTCAGCGGGGATGGTGACTCCAAAAGTTGTCCCGGATAAGTCGAAATCAGCGGTTCCTGGAAGAGCGTTTGTCGTGACTGGCCAAAATGCGAGAAACCCGAACGAGGTGATCACGGGTAAGCTAATTTGAATTTTTGCGAAGTTTATACTTTACTAGATACCGGTTCTACCCATTCTTTTATCTCTCCTGCTTGTGCTCAACGTTTAAACTTGACTCCGGAGAAATTGGACTTTAACTTATCTGTTGAAACTCCGTTAGGTGAAACTTCGTTACATCTACATTTATAAATCTTGCATGATCCAAGTTGGCACTATCACATTACCTGTTGATCTTATCTCTTTAAAGATACTTGCTTTTGATGTGATTTTAGGAATTGATTGGTTAACCACTCATCATGCTAAATTGATTGTTTTGTAAGGTTGTTAGTTTTCATATTCCTAACCAACCTGTTATTCAAATTCAAGCAACCAAACCATTGAAGTCAAACTCTTTCATATCAAGCCGTAAAGTCATTCGTTTATTGAAAAACGGATGTCAAGCTTTCTTAGCTATGTTATGAACTTGAACAAAAATACGTCAGATGTGAATGATATTTCTATTGTTAGTAAAATTTTTGACGTATTTCCTGAAGAATTTCCTGGCTTAACCCAGAGCGTGATATTGAATTTTTGTATTGATCTTCAACCCGATACAAAACTCATTTCTAAAATCTTATATCGAATGACTCCTATTGAACTTCGGGAGTTAAAAACCTAACTATAGAAGTTGATAACCGAGCCTTTATTTGGTGACTTCCTTTATGGAATGCACTGAATCCAGACTCTCCGTAGGGGACGCCATATTCGTGCGGTAGTAAACTGATAGGTGTCATTGTGACGTGCTATCGAAGGTTGGGATATGAGTCACAGTTGAGAGCAATCTAAGTAGGTAATCGAAGTACGTAGCTTTCTGGGCTTAGCTGGTTATTATCGGAGATTTGTGGAAGGATTTTCTCGAATCGCTACTCCGTTAACTCAGCTGACTCGGAAAGATACAAAATTCGTATGGAGTGAGGAATGCGAGAAGAGTTTCCAAGAACTCAAGAGGAGACTCATTTCGGCACCTGTTCTGACAATACCATCTGGTTCGGATGGATTTGTTATCTACAGCGATGCTTCAGGCAAAGGGTTAGGATGTGTTCTCATGCAACATGGGAAAGTCATAGCCTATGCCTCACGACAACTCAAAGAATATGAGAGGAATTATCCTACTCATGATTTGGAGTTGGCAGCAGTCGTTTTTGCGTTGAAGATCTGGAGACACTACCTGTATGGGGAGAAAGTGGAGATCTATACAGATCATAAAAGCCTCAAATATTTCTTCACCCAAAAGGAACTCAACATGCGGCAACGACGTTGGCTTGAGCTGTTGAAAGATTACGATCATACCATCCAATACCATCCTGGAAAAGCAAACGTAGTAGCTGACGCATTGAGTAGAAGATCATATGCGGGTACGAGTGCAATGTTTTTAACACAAAGGCCCATTTTGTATGACTTGCAAAGGATGGAGATAGAGATGAAGGCTCCAAGTACCCACATGATGATATCAAATATACGAGTAGAACCGACTTTAATCGATAAAGTTAAAGCTGCTCAAGCTACGGACATAGAGCTGATGCGTATGAAGAAGAAAGTGCAAGAAGGTGCTATTCCAGAAGCAAGAATCGATGAAGAAGGAATACTTCGAGTCAACTCCAGACTTTGTGTTCCTAACGATTTTGACTTGAAGCATAGAATAATGATGGAGGCACACAACACACCGTTTGCAATCCATCCTGGGAGTACCAAAATGTATCACGATCTTCGACATACATTTTGGTGGAGCAATATGAAAAGAGAGATCGCGGAGTTTATCTCGAGGTGTTTAACTTGTCAACGTGTAAAGGCGGAGCATCAAGTGCCAAAGGGTCCATTGCAACCACTTGAGATCCCGAAATGGAAGTGGGAACACATTACTATGGATTTTGTTACAGGTCTTCCCAAGGTTTCTCAAGGCATAGATGCGATTTGGGTTATTGTTGATAGATTAACCAAGTCCGCTCATTTCTTGCCGATACGTGAGACTTATTCCCTTGAACGTCTTGCTAGTATGTACGTGAACGAGATTGTGAGATTGCATGGCATGCCAGTATCCATAGTTTCGGATCGTGACCCAAGATTCACTTCACGATTTTGGGTTAGCTTGCAGAAAGCTATGGGCACGGATTTACGATTCAGTTCAGCATACCATCCTCAAACGGACGGACAATCAGAGAGGACTATTCAAACTCTTGAAGATCTATTAAGACTTTGTGTCTTAGATCTCAAAGGGAGTTGGGATAAGTACCTACCATTGGTGGAATTCTCCTACAACAACAGTTATCAGGCGAGCATAGGTATGGCTCCATTTGAGGCGTTGTATGGAAGAAAATGTCGTTCTCCAGTATGCTGGGACGAGGTGGGTGAAGCAACATTGTTGGGACCAGAATTGGTACGCATTACTACAGAGAAGATCCAAACGATTCGACAACGTATACAAACGGCACAGGATCGACAAAAGAGTTATGCGGATCTTCATCGGAAGGACGTGGAATTTAATATTGGGGATCATGTATTGTTACGTGTTGCACCATGGAAGGGAGTTACAAGATTTGGGAAGAGAGGAAAGCTCAATCCAAGATTTGTTGGTCCATTTGAGATTCTTGAGCGAATAGGAAATGTGGCATATAGACTCGCATTACCTCCAAGCATGTCTCGTGTTCATAATGTTTTTCACATATCTATGCTTCGTAAATATGTTAAAGACCCGAACCACATTATTGAGTTAGAACCAGACGAGATAGCTGAAGATTTAACGTACGAGGAGGTACCTGTTAAGATCTTGGATAGGAAAGAGCATGTCCTACGCACGAAGGTTATACCACAAGTTAAGGTTTTGTGGAGAAACCATGCTATTGAAGAAATGACCTGGGAGTTGGAATCAGAAATGAAAGCGAGGTATCCTCACCTTTTTGAAACATCAGGTACGTACGTCAATTTCGAGGACGAAATTTCATAAGGAGGGGAGGTTGTAAGACCCCAACTTATTAATGAATAAAATCAAATTTTCTCTAAATATTATTGTGAATAATAAGGGGTTAATTTGATATAATACTTTGGTTATGGGTGAAATGTGCAAATTTTGCAAAATAAGCAAGTGGTTATAAAATATTTATTTTTGGTCGGTGAATATTCGGTTGGTCGTGGAATATTCTTGCTGTCGGGGAATATTCGTACGACGACGCAGCCTTGTGTGGGCCCCATAACGGAAAGCGATTGGATGAAGAAAACGACAAGTATAAGTTGTTTATAATAACGGCGTAGTTGTTACCGTTAATACTGTTGGATACCCGGTGGTTAAAAATACAGTAATAACGCGTGGTTGCATAGCACACGGATTGCACAGTATATTGAATTATTGATTCGTACGTAAGAAGGCACTACTCAATAATTGTTACAGTGATTATTGTTCAATATTTTATTTTATTGATTCAATAATTGCTGCGTTGATATTTTATATTATTGTTGTTTCAATAATTGTTGCTGCACAGTATTTTCATTTATCAGATCAATAATTCATATTATTTGAATAATATTATTAGATAACATTATTGGCAATGTCTAGAAAGTTCTGTCTAAGGAGAGGTTTGGTCATCTAATTGCGCGCCAGTAAGGAGAAATCCTTATTGGAAAGCCCCCTCTTTCCTGGGAACGGCCTGGTTGTCATAAATGTGATTCTGTAATATTATTTGTGAATAATTAATTATTGATTCATATGATAAGGAAATATTTATTTTATGTGGATATAAATGAGGGATATATTTTTGTGGTTAAAAATGAAGGAGTTAATGTTGAGGTTTTTATCAGTATTTTTGTCGGAATGGAGGTATTAAAAATCAGGGTTTTTGAGATAGTTTGCGGGGGTTATAATTTTTAATCCGACCGTTGGATCGTGGTAATTTTTGGATATGTTATACATATATAAGTTGAGTATATGTCCACAAATTTTGAACCGTTAAAAATGAACGTATGATTTATTATGAATTTTACAAGATGACTGGTTCAGAAATTGTTGAATTTTCGGAGTTTATCATTTTGGTGAAAAATTCTAGAATTGGTGGGCCCCACTTGTGGTTGGTGAAGAAATGTGCTGAATTATATTTCAAATGTGGTAGGTGGGAATAGTAGCAGGTAAAGCCATCAGGTTGCAGGTCAAACCTACCAAAATTTTCCTATAAATAGAGGGCTAAGTTAGAATTGAAAATCACACCAGAAACAAGTTTTCTCTCTTTCTCTCTCTAGATTATTGAGTGTATTTTGTGAGTATTTAGATACTTTGAGAGTTTCTATTCATCAGAGCAAGTTTCTTTCAGCCTTATACCGGTATTCCGACCAGAAGTACTGATATTTTGAGGTAAGGGATATTATTTTCTTTTAATGATATTATTTTCTTCAATATCATTATGCTGAAATATTGATATGAGTTTTTATCAAATTTGGAACTTTTTGTGTCGGGGTTACTATTCACGTATACGGCACTATTCACGTATACGGCACTATTCACGAATACGGCACTATTCACCGAAAAATAAAATTTTCCCTTTTTGTCCAAGATGTCTATTATGGTTACTATCTTTGATTGTATCCATGTTTTGATCTTTATTTTTGAATTCTGCTTCACAATTGATTATTATGAAGTATTATTGATCTTGGATAAACTGTTATACGAATCCCTACTATTTGTCCTTCTGTCTCATTGGATTCGTTCTCTTTAAGATATTTTTCATCATCCTCAGTCCTAAATGATGATATTACTGAATATCTTTGGCCTGTAGTGCAAAGATGTATAATTACTTGATGAATATCTTTGGCCTGTAGTGCAAAGATGTATAATTACTTGATGAATATCTTTGGCCTGTAGTGCAAAGATGAACAGGTGTTGAGATGAACATGACCGACTGATGATACAAATGAATATCTTTGGCCTGTAGTGCAAAGATGAATATTTGGTTAAAGATGATTATTAATTGATGTTACAGGGATAAAATATTGATGATGGACTTTTAAATCTTAGAAGATAGTAGAATTCTTTCTCTACTTGACTCTTCTAATGGTTTGTTGTTTCCGCTGCAGTTGTTGATCTAAAACTTGTTGTCGATTATATTTTATCAGATTTTTCCCTGTTGAAGACTAACGATAATTTGTTGTATATTATCTTAGTCATAATATTCTTTACTGGGCTAGTTGAGCTCACCCTTTTCCTTTTTGTTCCATTTTTCTTCTCAGGAGGTGAGAACATAGCAGGATCTAGTCGGGGTATGGAGTGATGGTTCTAGAAAGATGTATTAGCAGTCCTCACTATTTCTGTAAAATAGTGTTTGAATAATTGTAATGAGGATTTATTTGAGTGTGGATATTGTCTAAAAGACAATATTTGTATTTAAACTCACAGTATGTGTTGTCGTATTTTGCACGACAATTGTATTATTGAAGTTGTAGTTTGCTTTCTGTACCATGTATTTGGCGACTCAGAATGGGTGTTGTATACCTATTCTGGGGGCGTCACACTACGGGCCAAAGATATTCATCAGAAATTATTCATCTTTGCACTACAGGCCAAAGATATTCAGTTATATCATCATTTAAGACTGAGGATGATGAAAAATATTTTAAAGAAAACGAACCCAGTGAAGCAAAATAACAAATATTAAGGATTCGTATTTCGATTTATCCATGTTCAAAAATACCTTATCATAGTGAAGTAAAATTCAAGAATGATCAAAATATGGATACAATCAAAGCTAGTATCCAGAATAGATATTTGGACGAAAAGAAGGAAATTTCATTTTTCGGTGAATAGTAACTCGTGAATAGTAACTCGTGAATAGTAACTCATGAATAGTAACTCATGAATAGTAACCCCGACATGAAAAGTTCCAAATTTGATAAAAAGTTCAGATCAATACTTCGGCATAATGATATTGAAGAAAATAATATCATTTAAGAAGAAATAACATCCCTTACCTCGGAAAGACGGTACTTCTGACTGGAATACTAGATATAGTGCTGAAGGAAACTTGCACCGTATAGCAACACTCAAAGTATCAAATACTCACAAGAATACGCTCGATATAGAGAGAGAAATAAAGAGAAACTTGTGTTTCTGGTGTGATTTTCAATTCTAACCTAAGCATCCTATTTATAGGAAAATGCTTAGAACACCAAAGCAGAAAATTTAATATAATAATAATATATTTATCAAATTTTCCTTAGCCCACCTCTAGACATCTGATCTCAGCCCATTTATATCACATGTTAGCCCACTTAAATGCCAAAAAACGTTTTTCTTCAAAATAATAAATAAAACTTCCAAAAATTAATTATTTCGGAACTTCAGAACTTCAATAATTCATAATAAATAGCCATTTTATCAGAAAATTCGAATCTCGCGTGTTTTTATAGGAAATTCAATTCTCTACAACTTTGCAGAAGAAAGTTTTTCCAAATTCCAAACAGAAATTGACCGAAATTCACAAACGGGGAATTTTACAGTCAATAATAAATTTTCGGTCAAGAATTATGTCCACCAACACTCAAAACATGTGTTAATCATTTAATGCCACAAAAATACTCTTCCTCCTCATATACTCATATATCCCACATTCATTATAAAAATACCACCATCAATATATTATTAAAATAATATATTTAAATGAATTATTTTATCAGAAAAAGATAAAATATTAATTTTCAACAATTGTCACATTAAAATTTTTCTCTATCTATATCCACATAAAATTACTATTTTCCTCATCATATAAATCAATAATCAATTATACACAAATAATATTACAGAACCACAGTACTGGCAACCAGGCAGTTCCCAGGAAAGAGGGGGCTTTCCAATAAGGATTTCTCCTTACTGGCGCGCAATTAGATGACCAAACCTCTCCTTAGACAGAACTTTCTAAACATTGCCAATAATGTTATCTAATAATATTATTCAGATAATATGAATTATTGCTCCGATAATAAAAAATACTGCGTAGTGACAATTATTGAAACAACAGTAATATAAAATATCAACGCAGCAATTATTGAACCAATAAAATACAATATTGAACAGTAATTACTGTAACAATTATTGAGTAGTGCCTTCTTACGTAAGAATCAATAATTGGTGCAATACCGTGTGCTACGCGTATTACCGTGTTTTAACCACCGGGTATTCTAACAGTATTAACGGTAACAACTACGCCGTTATTTATAAACAACTTATTTTTGTCGTTTTTTTCATCCAATCGCTTTCTGTTATGGGGCCCACACAAGGCTGCGCCGTCGTACGAATATTTCCCGACAACAAGAATATTCCACGACCAAACAAATATTCCCCGACAATAATGAATATTTTAGGACCACTTGCTTATTTAAAATATTTGCGCATTTTACCCATAACTAACCACATTAATCAAATCAACTCTTACTATTTCAGAATAATAAATAGAGGAAATTAAATTTCATTTATTAATAATTTGGGGTCTTACAACCTCCCCTCCTTATGAAATTTCGTCCTCGAAATTGACATACGTACCTGGTGTTTCGAAAAGATGAGGATACCTCGCTTTCATTTTCGTTTCCAACTCCCAGGTAATTTTCTCAATAGCATGGTTTCTCCACAAAACTTTAACTTGTGGTATGACCTTCGTGCGTAGGACATGCTCCTTCTTATCCATGATCTTGACAGGTACCTCCTCGTACGTTAAGTCTTCAGCTATCTCGTCCGGTTCTAACTCAATAACATGGTTCGGGTCTTTCACATATTTACAAAGCACAGATATATGAAAAACATTATGAACACGAGACATACTTGGAGGTAACGCAAGTCTATAGGCCACATTTCCTACTCGGTCAAGAATCTGAAATGGACCAATAAATCGTGGATTGAGCTTTCCTCTCTTCCCAAATCTTGTAACTCCTTTCCATGGAGCTACACGTAATAATACATGATCCCCAATATCAAATTCCACGTCCTTTCGATGAAGATCCACATAACTCTTTTGTCGATCATGTGCCGTTTGTATACGTTGTCGAATCGTTTGGATCTTCTCTGTAGTCATTCGTACCAACTCTGGTCCCAACAACGTTGCTTCTCCCACCTCATCCCAACATACCGGAGAGCGACACTTTCGTCCATACAATGCTTCAAAGGGAGCTACACCTATACTTGCCTGATAACTGTTGTTGTAGGAGAATTCCACTAATGGTAGGTACTTATCCCAACTTCCTTTGAAATCGAGGACACAAAGTCTTAATAGATCTTCAAGAGTTTGAATAGTCCTCTCTGATTGCCCGTCCGTTTGAGGATGGTATGCCGAACTGAACCGTAAATCCGTGCCCATAGCTTTTTGCAAGCTAACCCAAAATCTTGAAGTGAATCTTGGGTCACGATCCGAAACTATGGATACTGGCATCCATAGTTAGTTAATCTATGGGTCATTCACGTACATACTAGCAAGACGTTCAAGGGAATAAGTCTCCCGTATCGGCAAGAAATGAGCAGACTTAGTTAATCTATCAACTATAACCCAAATAGCATTTATGCCTTGAGAAACCGTGGGAAGACCCGTAACGAAATCCATGGTAATGTGTTCCCACTTCCATTTCAGAATCTCAAGTGGTTGCAATGGACCCTTTGGTACTTGATGCTCCGCCTTTACACGTTGACAAGTTAAACACCTCGAGATAAACTTTGTAATCTCTCTCTTCATATTGTTCCACCAAAATGTATGTCAAAGATCACGATACATTTTAGTACTTCCAGGATGGATTGCAAATAGTGTATTGTGTACCTCCATCATGATCTTGTACTTCAAATCAGAATCGTTAGGAACACAAAGTCTGGAGTGGACTCGAAGTATTCCTTCTTCATCGATTCTTGCTTCTGGAATAACACCTTCTTGCACTTTCTTCTTCATACGCATCAGCTCCGGGTCTGTAGCTTGAGCAACTTTAACTTTATCGATTAAAGTTGGTTCTACGCGTATACTTGACATCATCGCACTCGTTCCTGCATATGATCTTCTACTCAACGCGTCAGCTACCACGTTTGCTTTTCCAGGATGGTATTGAATAGTGTGGTCGTAATCTTTAAACAGCTCTAGCCAACGTCGTTGCCGCATGTTGAGTTCTTTCTGAGTGAAGAAATATTTGAGGCTTTTATGGTCTGAATATATCTCCACTTTCTCCCCATATAGATAGTGCCTCCAGATCTTTAGCGCAAAAACGACTGCTGCCAACTCTAGATCATGAGTAGGATAATTCCTCTCATATTCTTTAAGTTGTCGCGAGGCATAGGCTATGACTTTCCCACGTTGCATGAGAACACATCCTAACCCTTTACCTGAAGCATCGCTGTAGATAACAAATCCATCCGAACCAGATGGTATTGTTAGAACAGGTGCCGAAATGAGTCTCCTCTTAAGCTCTTGGAAACTCTTCTCGCATTCTTCGCTCCATACGAATTTGATATCCTTCCGAGTCAGCTGAGTTAACGGGGTAGCGATTCGAGAAAACCCTTCTACGAATCTCCGATAATAACCAGCTAAGCCCAGAAAGCTACGTACATCGGTCACCGTCTTCGGTTGCTCCCAGCTTTGTATTGCTTCAATCTTCGCCGGGTCCACAGATACTCCATGTTTTGACACCACGTGCCTTAGGAATGCTACTTCCTCAAGCCAGAACTCACATTTCTTCAACTTAGCATATAGCTTGTTTTCACGCAGCCTTTGGAGTACCAGCTTCAAATGGTGCTCATGATCTTCACGGCTTTTGGAATATATGAGGATGTCATCAATAAAGACAACAACGAACTGATCCAAATAATCCTTGAATACTCGGTTCATCATATCCATGAAAGCCACAGGAGCATTAGTCAATCCGAAAGACATGACTAAGAATTCATAATGCCCGTACCGAGTTCTAAAGGCAGTCTTCGGAATATCTTCAGTTTTAACCTTCAGCTGATGATATCCAGAACGAAGATCGATTTTTGAAAAGAATTGTGCTCCTTGTAACTGGTCAAACAGGTCATCAATACGAGGTAGCGGATACCTATTCTTGATGGTGACATGGTTTAATTCCCGGTAATCGATACAAAGTCGCATACTCCCGTCTTTCTTCTTTACAAATAAAATAGGAGCACCCCAAGGAAATGTACTAGGACGAATGAAGCCGATGTCCAACAACTCTTGTAGTTGGACTTTTAACTCCTGAAGTTCAATAGGAGCCATTCGATATGGGGTTTTAGAAATGGGCTTTGTACCAGGTTCAAGATCAATGAAGAATTCAACTTCACGTTCTGGGGGTAGACCGGGAAGTTCTTCAGGAAATACGTCAGGAAAGTTACTAACAACAGGAATATTATTCAAATTTGACGTGTCTTTATTCAAATCCATAACATGGGCTAGGAAAGCTTGACATCCGTTTTTCAATAAACGAATGGCTTTATGACTTGATATGACAGTGATTGATTTTAATGGCTTTGTTGCTTGAATTCGAACAACAGGTTGATTAGGAATATGAAAACTAACCACCTTACGAAAACAATCAATTTTGGCATGATGAGTAGTTAACCAATCAATTCCTAAAATCACGTCAAATGCAAGTATCTTTAAAGAGACAAGGTCAACAGGTAAGGTGATGGTGCCAACTTGGATCAAACAAGATTTATAAACAGTGGATGTGATGAAAGTTTCCCCTAACGGAGTCTCCACAGATAAATCAAAGTCTAATTTCTCCGGAGTCAAGTTTAAACGTTGAGCACAAGCAGGAGAAATAAATGAATGGGTAGCACCGGTATCTAGTAAGGTATAAACTTCACATGAATTTATGATTAGCTTACCCGTGATCACCTCCTCGCATGTTGACCAGTCACGACAAACGCTCTTCCAGGAACCGTTAACTTTGACTTTTCTGGGACAGCCTTTTGAGTCACCGTCCCCGCTGAACTTGATTTCGCTATCGTACAATCTCGAGCGATATGTCCTTCCTTTCCACAATTATAGCATACCTTGAACTGTTGTGGACAGTTTGGGCTGATATGTCCCTCTTTTCCACATTTATAGCATATGGCCGGTGGTTGTTCTTCTCCATTGGAACCAGTTGCTGACGTCTTCGTATTATCATTGTTGAATCTCCTCTTTTTAAAATCTTCTCCCGACTCGCTTCTTCTATTTTCATAGCCACGATTACCACCAGAGTGGTTACCGTTCTTGTCTGTATTTTTCTTTCTCAGCTGGTTATCATTATTCTGATGACTGTTGTCACCGATATGATCCTGGTTGTGGTCCCTCGGTTGACCGTACTCGTTATCTCGCTCCAACAATTGAGCCCTGTTGACAACATCTGAAGAGAGAGAAAATTTATGAGAAATGAGATATTGACGTATGCCGGGTTTCAAACCTCTCAGAAACATCCGTGTCATACGTTCCTCATTCTCCACCAAATGAGGTGCAAACCTGGAGAACTCTGCAAACTTCGCCTCGTACTGGGACACCGTCATGTTATTCTGCTCCAGTCTAATAAACTCTACCTCCTTCATATGACGAATACTTTCAGGAAAGTACTTGTCATTGAATAGTTTCTGAAATGTCTCCCAAGACATGCTGAGTGCGGCTGGATGAGTACGCTTCACAGATTCCCACCAGTAGTCTGCTTCGCCACGGAACATAAAGGTGGCGAATGGAACCTTCTGTTCCTCCGTGCATCCCAAGACATCAAATATCTTGGTAATTTGCTTGACCCATGTCTCCGCCTTAATCGGATCTGGCTTTCCCCAGAATTCTGGTGGTCCCAACTCTTTGAACTGCTTGGCTGTGACCAGCTGTGCGTTGCCATTGTTTCTTCCTATATTTTGAACAGGAATCTCCTTCGTCTGGTTTGCATGAACCGCAAAAAGCTTCTAAACATCTCATCGTTTATCGTCTGCTCATTGGTGTTGTTCACAGGAGGAACATTGCCAGCCTGTTGTACGTTCTCCTCGTTGGTGAGTACAGGTGTCTCCACGGTTTTATTTACTCCACTGTTAACATTCTCAGTCGACATTCTCAAATACTGCCATAAAACAAGGGTTAATTTAACAAAATAACAAATCACATAATATTCCTATATTATGACCGACCAACAAATAAGCTTAGGTAGGACACACTAGCGAAGGATTTACTCGTCTCTCCCCTCCTAGTTCTATTCCCTGATCTCCGCCAGAGATCATATCCCTAAGCTCTGATACCAACTGTGACGCCCCCAAAACAGGTATACAACACCTATTCTGAGTCGTCAATAACATGGTACAGAGACAACTACAACTTTATTAATACAACATAAAAACTGTGAGTGTAAATACAAATATTGTCATCTAGACAATATCCACACTCAAATAAGTCCTCATTGCAATTATTGGAATAATATTTTATAAAAAAAAATGGTGAGGACTACTAAAATAACTTCCTAGAACCTTCATTCCATACCCCGACTAGTACCTGCTACATTCTCGCCTCCTGAGAAGAAAATGGAACAACAAGGAAAATGGTGAGCTCAACTAGCCCAGTAAAGAATATTATGACTAAGATAATATACAACAAATTATCGTTAGTCTTCAACAGGGAAAAATTTAATAGAATACAATAGACAACAAGTTTTAATTCAATATTCGCAGCGGAAAATAATAATTCATAGAGAAGTTACGTAGAGAATGAAATCTACGATTATCTATGAATTAAAAATCCCATCATCAATATTTTATCCCTGTAACATCAATCAATAAATATCTTGAATCAAATAGTCATCTTTGCACTACAGGCCAAAGATATCCATCAGTTGGTCATGTTCACCTCAACACCTGTTCATCTTTGCACTACGGGCCAAAGATATTCATCAGAAATTATTCATCTTTGCACTACAGGCCAAAGATATTCAGTTATATCATCATTTAAGACTGAGGATGATGAAAAATATTTTAAAGAAAACGAACCCAGTGAAGCAAAATAACAAATATTAAGGATTCGTATTTTGATTTATCCATGTTCAAAAATACCTTATCATAGTGAAGTAAAATTCAAGACTGATCAAAACATGGATACAATCAAAGCTAGTATCCACAATAGATATTTGGACGAAAAGAAGGAAATTTCATTTTTCGGTGAATAGTAACTCGTGAATAGTAACTTATGAATAGTAACCCCGACATGAAAAGTTTTAAATTTGATAAAAAGTTCAGATCAATACTTCGGCATAATGATATTGAAGAAAATAATATCATTTAAGAAGAAATAACATCCCTTACCTCGGAAAGACGGTACTTCTGACTGGAATACTAGATATAGTGCTGAAGGAAACTTGCACCGTATAGCAACACTCAAAGTATCAAATACTCACAAGAATACGCTCGATATAGAGAGAGAAATAGAGAGAAACTTGTGTTTCTGGTGTGATTTTTATTTCTAACCTAAGCACCCTATTTATAGGAAAATGCTTAGAACACCAAAGCAGAAAATTTAATATAATAATAATATATTTATCAAATTTTCCTTAGCCCACCTCTAGACATCTGATCTTAGCCCATTTATATCACATGTTAGCCCACTTAAATGCCAAAAAACGTGTTTCTTCTTCAAAATAATAAATAAAACTTCTAAAAATCAATTATTTCAGAACTTCAGAACTTTAATAATTCATAATAAATAGCTATTTTATCAGAAAATTCGAATTTCTCGAGTTTTTATAGGAAATTCAATTCTCTACAATTTTGCAGAAGAAAGTTTTTCCAAATTCCAAACAAAAATTGACCGAAATTCACAAACGGGCAATTTTACAGTCAATAATAAATTTTCGGTCAAAAATTATGTCCACCAACACACAAAACATGTGTTAATCATTTAATGCCACAAAAATACTCTTCCTCCTCATATACTCATATATCCTATATTCATTGTAAAAATACCACCGTCAATATATTATTAAAATAATATATTTAAATGAATTATTTTATCAGAAAAAGATAAAATATTAATTTTTAACAATTGTCACATTAAAATTTTTCTCTATCTATATCCACATAAAATTACTATTTTTCTCATCATATAAATCAATAATTAATTATACACAAATAATATTACAGAACCACAGTACTGGCAACCAGGTAGTTCCCAGGGGGCATTCCAATAAGGATTTCTCCTTACTGGCGCGCAATTAGATGACCAAACCTCTCCTTAGACAGAACTTTCTAGACATTGCCAATAATGTTATCTAATAATATTATTCAGATAATATGAATTATTGCTCCGATAATAAAAAATATTGCGTAGTGATAATTATTGAAACAACAGTAATATAAAATATCAACGCAGCAATTATTGAATCAATAAAATACAATATTGAACAGTAATTACTGTAACAATTATTGAGTAGTGCCTTCTTACGTAAGAATCAATAATTGGTGCAATACCGTGTGCTACGCGTATTACCGTGTTTTAACCACCGGGTATTCCAACAGTATTAACGGTAACAACTACGCCGTTATTTATAAATAACTTATTTTTGTCGTTTTTTTCATCCAATCGCTTTTCGTTATGGGGCCCACACAAGGCTGCGCCGTCGTACGAATATTTCCCGACAACAAGAATATTCCACGACCAAACAAATATTCCCCGACAATAATGAATATTTTAGGACCACTTGCTTATTTAAAATATTTGCGCATTTTATCCATAACTAACCACATTAATCAAATCAACTCTTACTATTTCAGAATAATAAATAGAGGAAATTAAATTTTATTTATTAATAATTTGGGGTCTTACAGTGGAGGCAGAGGAGGTAACTAATACTTCGCTCCTTTTCTTCTTTAAGTAAATAGCGAATTTCTCCTTCTGAAATTGTAGATATTTATGCTTGAATTCTTCTTAATGAGTCTTCATAATTTTGGCATTTGTGCTTGAATTCTTCTTTCCTTTTTTTTTCCCTTTCATTATAAATTTTACCAGAGCTTTAATAGTGGTGTGAGAAATTAGAAATTTTCTATATTCAGAGCTTTAATTTTGATGCTTCATTAAATAAATCACTATGATTCAAAGCAATGTCTTCATGAGTTCCTATATTCAAGATTTTTTTAGGCTAGAGATATCCTATTCTTCATTTTCTATATGGATCTCTCATGTCCATAACACAAAAAATGACAAAAGACACAAGTTAGTTTACTGCTCTAGTAAATGTGTATTGTGAAAGTCTATTATTTAATATTAATTGTTATTCCTTCTTTCACTTTCACAAGTAAATGATATTATTTAGTTTACTGCTCTGATTTCTCCCTTTTTCTGTTTCTATTTAAATTACACCTAAAACACTATAGTTTATAAAAATTTCAGTAGTGTATATTTTTTGAGAGTCATAAGCAAAATTTTTTTTTTGAAAATATTCAATATTCCGGTCCAGTAAACATGTCCATGTAGAAGGACTAGCTTTAGATTGTTTGTGTGTCAGTGTTGGACTGTTGTTTGAGCTCTGCAATTCATGACTATACTATTAATTATCTGCTAACAAGGTTATCATGTCTACTGAAACAAGCTCTTATTTGGATAAAAAGTATCTCAAAGCTAGCTGTATCCAAGACATTCTAAAAGCCAAGTTTAAACCAAGCACTTTCAGGAAAAGGTTCCTGAGAATTTTTCTAATACAGCTATAACATAAATGTTTAATGTGAAGAATTGAATGTTTACAAATTGCTATAATCAAGAAGATAACAAAAAACTCGATTGATCAGCCATACAATGATAATTTAGCATCATGAGCTCAAATGTTATACTTATTGGCTTTTTCTCTCTCACTGTTTTCTTGGCTTTTTCTCTCTCTCTGTATTTACGTGTGTTTGTGTGTATATATGTATATAATTTTATTGTATGAATTAAATTATGAAAATGGTAGTTTCTCAAAAAATTATTGGTGCCCCGTTTTTGGATTTCTTTTTATGTTTGATATGTTTCTCTAATTTGGTTGATTGACTGTATATTTCTTGAACATTTATGGGAAATCAAAATGGAGTAGTATGAGTCTCTTATAAGCAGTTTGATTAGGGTTCGTTTCTTTAAAACCCTTCCCCCCCTTTTCTAATTAGGGGTTTGAAATTTCTGTTTCTCAATGTAATCAGTAATTCAGGATGTTTTGGGTTTTGATTGGGTGGTTTTGCCTTGAAATTTCATGAATGACTTCTTATTTATTTTTTACCAACTGAGGGGTGTTTTTGTTTAGTATACATAATTTTTATTGAGCTTCTTTGGGTCTTGAATAAGCGAAATATATTGTATCTGTTTAACCTGATATAAGGTAGTTCGTATGAAGGATGGGACAAAAGTATTGGGCTCTTGAGGTATAAAGCATAAACTTAAGAAATAAACATATGGCTTTATGATATAATGTACCTTAGGGGTTGATCATAGCCTCATAAAAGAAAATGCATAATGGTAAAATGAATTGATTGGGCATAGCCTCATGGAGTTGATTGGGCATGTGTGTCAGTGTGTGTTGTGTAATTGTACTTGCAGGTGACTTATTTAACACATTCTTCTTATTGGTATATGTGTAGTTGCACATAATTGGTGATTTTTTCCAAATTATATTTCAAATTAGTTTTAGTTCTGAGCCCAGGTGTTTATCCAATAAATTTAGTTATATATCAATCCAAATGTCCAAAGAAAATAAAAAAAGAAAGAAACATAATGTGAAACCCCAGATTTTATGAATAAAAATTTAAATTTCTCGAAATATTTTTTTGAATATTATGGTGTGGATTTGATATAATGTTATAGTTGTGTGGGTAGTATTTATAAATTTTACAAAGTATGCAAGTTGTTGTATTATATTCGATTGGTCGGAAAATATTCGTTTTAGCAGATTCGTACAACGGCGCAATCATTGGTGGACCCCACATCAAAATTATTGTCGAATTGAGAAAATGACAAAAATATTTTTATTGAAAATAACGGCAGAAGTTTTACCATTAATACTGTTGAACTACTTGGTAGTAAAAGTACAATAATACGCGTGGTTGCATAGTAGCACACGGTATTGATTATTGATGCTTACGTGATAAGTCACTCAGTTTTGTTTTATTGGTATTATTAATGTAATAAAACAAAAAAAGTTTTTTTATATAAAACAGAATACTTTTATAAAGTTATTCGTTTTATTAGGCTAATAGTAAAATTTTTTTATATAAAACAGAATAATTTTATAAAGTTAGACAATAATTAGAATATATTATACTTTTATTATGCATAGTGTTTGCATAGTAAAATCTTTTATAAAGTTATTTATTTTATTAGATTATAAATAGAATATATTATATTTTATTTAAAAGATTTTGCTTTAAATATGGACCATCAGATTAAAGTAAATCAATCTAGACCGTTAATGAGTTAGTTACTATGCAGTCCATTTTTCTATAAATAGAAGCTCATTCCTTCATTATTTTCTTACGAATTCACTGAAACTCTAGAGAGAGAAACTATAGAGAGAAAGAAGAAAGTATTCTGCTACTTCACTACTCCGATATCAAGTTTCTTTTACGGTAAGGGATATTATTTGTTGTATTCGTAAGGGGTATTATTTCTTTTGTATTCATGAAGAGAACTTCTGTTATTCCATTCTTTATTATTCTGTTGGAATAACCTGTATACGCGGGCTACCTTATACTTGGTGAAATTCTTCTGTTATTCCATTCTTTATTATTCTGTTGGAATATCCTGTCTGTGCATTTTACGCCGGACCTGGTTCCGTCTTTATTATTCTGTCGGAATATCCTGTCTGTGCGTTTACGCCGGACCTGGTTCCATTATTTATTATTCTGTCGGAATATCCTGTCCGTACGTTTACGCCGGACCTGGTTCCATTATTTAGTATTCTGTCGGAATATCCTGTCGGTGCGTTTACGCATGACCTGGTTCCGTTATTTATTATTCTGTTAGAATAATCTGTCTGTGCGGTCTATCGCATGCTTGATGAATTCTTTTTTTATTCCATTCTTTATTATACTCAGTTGGTTAAAGTTTTGACTTTTATACTCCATGAAATTAGTGGAATATCCTTGATATTTGCGCTTCATCCAGTATATTTTCATGAAAATATTCTTCTGAATATTCTTGAATTTTACTGCACAAAGCAGTATCATGTTAACAATTTGGACGTTATTGGTTCCTGGATAAATTAATTCTTGAACTTGTTTTATTAAATTCTTATATCATTGTCATCATCCTCATGTTTATATTCTGTTGAAAGTCATATGTGGTTTGTAGTGCATAGATGGACTTGGTATGATTATGACCAGGGATTATTCGGTATAATCATGACCGTAATATTATAAATGATGTGGTAAAAGTCCTCATTGGCCCATAGTGCATTGATGGACAGTGGTTGACGTGATCATGACCATTAATGAATACACAAATATTCTTGGCCCGTAGTGCATGGATAATTATGGGCGTGATACTAAAGAATATCCTTGGCCGTAGTGCAGGGGTGATTTGTTGATGTGAATTATTTTTTTTCCTGAGTCCCAGAGATAAAAGTCATGAAAAACTTTTTAAATCATAGAAGATAGTAGATTTTATTCTCTACTTGACTCTTCTAATGGGTTGCTTGTTCCGCTGTAGTTAAACTTGATGTTTGTTATATTGTATCAGTTTAACACTGTTTAAGGCTAATGATAATTTATTCTGCATTATCTCAGTCATAATATTTCTTACTGGGCTAGTTGAGCTCACCCTTTCTTTCAGTGTTCTCTTCAGGAAATGAGAATATAGCTGGGACGAGTCGGGAAACGGAGTGATAGACCAGATGATAGTATTAGTAGTCCTCACTATTCTGTTAAATAGTGTGACAATAAATGTAATGAGGACTTATTCTGGGAGTGGATATTGTCTAGAAGACAGTATTTGTATTAAAACTCACAGCTCTCTTGTCGTATATTAACGATTGTATTTGTATTCTGTACCATGTATTTGGCGACTCAGAATAGGTGATGTATACCTATTTTGGGGGCATCACAGTTGGTATCAGAGCTTAGGGATATGATCCCTGGCTGAGATGTGAGGCAAGAACTAGGAGGGGAGAGACAGGGGAATTCTTTCACTAGTATGACCTACCTAAGTTTATTTGGTATTAAATTGATCGGTCAGAGTATAGGTATAATATGTGATATGTTAATTAACCCTTATTTTGTTGCAGTATTTGAAAATGACATCTAAAATGTTTAGATAAGCAATAGAGCACAGGAGACCGTTGAGTCTCCACAGATCAATAATCAGGACAATGTGCAACAGGAAGACAATAATCCTCATGTAAACAACAACACTGATCAATTGACGAACGACGGTACGTCTAGGAGTTTTTTAGAATTCATGCAACATCAGGCGAAGGCGGCTCCTGTTCATAATGCAGGAGGAAACAATGGCAACCTACGGTTGGTCACCGCTAAGCAATTCAAGGAGCTGAGACCACCGGAGTTTTTGGGAACGCCAGAACCACTTAAGGCGGAGACGTGGTTAAAGCAGATCACCAAGATATTTGATGTCTTGGGATGCTTCGAGGAGCAAAAGGTTCCCTTTGCCACCTTTATGTTACGTGAAGAGGCAAATCACTGGTGGGAATCTGTAAAACGTACCCAGCCTGACGCACTCAAGATGTCTTGGGAGAAGTTCCAAGAGCTATTCAATGACAAGTACTTTCCCGAAAGCATTCGTCACATGAAGGAGGTGGAATTTATCAAGTTGGAGCAAAACAACATAACCGTGTCGCAGTACAAAGCCAAGTTTGCCGAGTTGTCCCGATTTACGTCCCACTTGGTTGATAATGAAGAGAGAATGACGCGGATATTTTTAAGAGGTTTAAAGCCGGAGATACGTCAATATCTTGTTTCTCTTAAACTGTATTTATATTTAGATATTTTAAATAGGGCTCAGTTAGTGGAGCGCGATAATGAGTCAACGTAACCAAAAGAGAGCAGCCGATAAAATGACAATACTGGTGATAATAGTCATCAAAGTGGTGACAATAAATATGGAGGGAATCAACATGCTAGAAATGGTAACCACTTCGGTGGTAATCATGGTCAAAACAATAAGAATGGACATTTCAAGAAGAGGAGATTCAACAATGATGGAAAGACGTCAGCACCAGTACCCGTTGTTAAGGAAGGAGAACGACCACCTATCATATGCTTCAAATACGGAGGGGAGGGACACATCAGTCCAAACTACGTGATGTCGTCCAAAGCATGGTATAATTATGGAAGAGAAGGTCACTTAGCCTGATTTTGCCGTTCACCGAAGACAAGTTCAGATAAGATGGAGGCACCAAAGGCCGTCCCAGAAAAGTCAAAGCCGGTAGTTTAAGAGAGAACATTTTTTTTCGTGACAAGGAACCTGAATAAAATTATCACGGGTATGTTAGTCATAAACTCTTGTGAAGTCTATACCGTGTTAGATACCGGTTCTACTCACTCTTTTATTTTACCTAGTTGTGTTTAATGTTTGAAGTTAAATCTGGAGAAGTTTGACTTTGATATATCTGTTTAAACTCAGTTGGGAGAAGCCTTCGTTACCTCCACTATTTATAAATCTTGTTCGAATCAACACTTTCACGTTACCTGTCGATCTTACCTCTTTAAAAATTGTAAGACCCCGAATTTTATGAAATAAAAGTATTCAATTTTTCTTATAATTACTATTTATTAAATGGTTAAATTGATAAATGTTAAAGTTAAGGGTGATATATGAATTTTTTTTCGAAATACACAAGTGGTTATAAAATATTCATTGTTGTCGGGGAATATTCGCTTGGTCGTGGAATATTCTTACTGTCGGAGAATATTCGTACGACGGCGCAGTCTTTTGTGGGCCCCATAACGGAAAGCGGTTAGATGAAGAAAATGACAAGAGTAAGCTGTTTATAAATAACGGCATAGTTGTTACCGTTAACACTGTTGGAATACCCGGTGGTTAAAACACAGTAATACGCGTTGTTGCACACTAGCACACGATATTGCACCAATTATTGATTCTTACGTAAGAAGGCACTACTCAATAATTGTTACAGTAATTATTGTTCAATATTGTATTTTATTGATTCAATAATTGTTGCGTTGATATTTTATATTACTGTTGTTTTAATAATTGTCACTATACAGTATTTTCTATTATCGGAACAATAATTCATATTATCTGAATAATATTATTAGATAACATTATTGGCAATATCTAGAAAGTTCTATCTAAGGAGAGGTTTGGTCATCTAATTGCGCGCCAGTAAGGAGAGATCCTTATTGGAAAGCCCCCTCTTTCCTAGGAACGGCCTGGTTGCCAGTACTGTGATTCTGTAATATTATTTGTGTATAATTAATTATTGATTTATATGATGAGGAAAATATTGATTTTATGTGGATGTAGATGGAAAATTTTTTTAATGTGACAATGGTTAAAAATTAATATTTTATCTTTTTCTGATAAAATAATTCATTTAAATATATTATTTTAATAATATATTAATGGTGATATTCTTACAATGAATGTGGGATATATGAATAAGTGAGGAGGAAGAGTATTTTTGTGGCATTAAATGATTAACACATATTTTGTGTGTTGGTGGACACAATTCTTGACCGAAAATTTATTATTGACTGTAAAATCACCCGTTTGTGGATTTCGGTTAATTTATGTTTGGAATTTGGAAAAACTTTCTTCTGCAAAGTTGTAGAGAATTGAAATTCCTATAAAAACTCGCGAGATTCGAATTTTCTGATAAAAGGGCTATTTATTATGAATTATTGAAGTTCCGAAGTTCTGAAATAATTAATTTTTGGAAGTTTTATTTATTTTTATTAACAAAAACGTTTTTTACACTTTGGTGGGCCCCACTTGCACATGTTGATGGCTGAATCCAGATTTTCAAAGGTGGGCTAAGGATAATTTATAATTATATTATTATTTTATTAAATTTTCTGCTTTGGTGTTCTAAGTAATTTTCTATAAATAGGGTGCTTAGGTTAGAATTGAAAATCACACCAGAAACTGAAGTTTTCTCTCTATTTCTCTCTCTATATTATCGAGTATATTCTTGTGAGTTTTTTTTTATATCTTGAGTGTTGATATACGGTGCAAGTTTGTTCAGCGTTATTCCAGTCAGAAGTACTGCTCTTTTGAGGTAAGGGATAGTAAGGGATAGTAAGGGATATTGTCGTTACTATGTAAGGGATAGTAAGGGATAGTAAGGGATTATAAGGGATAGTAAGGGATAGTAACGGATGTTATTTCTTCTTAAATGATATTATTTTCTCCAATATCATTATGCCGAAGTATTGATCTGAACTTTTTATCAAATTTGGAACTTTTCATGTCGGAGTTACTATTCATGAGTTACTATTCATGAGTTACTAATCACGAGTTACTATTCATGAGTTACTATTCAGGAGTTACTATTCACGAGTTATTATTCATGAGTTACTATTCACGAGTTACTATTCATGAGTTACTATTCACGAGTTACTATTCATGAGTTACTATTCACGAGTTACTATTCATGACAAAATTGGTTTTTTTTAACCAAATTATAGTTAATTTATGAATATTACTCTTGAGATTAAAACTATATGTTGATCATATTTTTTTTTTATCATATATAACATTTTTATAACCCTAATAATGATATTTCTCTTTGACTTGAGTGTAAAGATGGGTAGATTATTAGTATGATCATGACTAGGGTTCTCTTTGTCCAGTAGTGAAAAGTTGAATTGTGACTGGTATGATCATGACCATTGAATTTATAATTGAATATCTTTAGCTTAAGTGCAAAGGTGAAATGATCAACATGGTTATAATTATTGGTTATATAAATTCTGAAATGATTATATATTTCTTTGAGATAATAATATATTTGGCATGTAGTGCAAATATGAACTATTGAGGAATATCTTTGGCCTGTAGTGCAAAGATGAGTTGTTGATGAATATCTTTGGCCCGTAGTGCAAAGATGACTTGTTGTTGAATATCTTTGGCATGTAGTGTAAAGATGAACTGTTGATGAATATCTTTGGCCTGTGATGCAAAGATGAATTTATTAGTATGATTATGAACAGGAACTGTGATTTGGTATAACCATGATCTTTGATGTTTCAGGTAAAGACAGGTGATAAAAATTATCTTCGTCTTGGATGCGAAATTTAGAATCACAATTATGATTATGAATTATTCATATGATTGTGGAAAGGAACTGTTGATTGATGTTACAGGGATAAAATATTGTTGGTGGACTTTTAACATGGAGAAGATAATAGACTTTATGGTCTATTTGACTCTTCTAATGGATTGCTCGTTCCGTTGCAACTATGGTTGAAATTTTTATCATTTACCATATGTTCTAAATCTCTGATTTATTATTGATGGAGGCTATTGATAATTTAATTATCTTTAGTCAAGATATTCTTTACTGAGCTAGTTGTGCTCACCCTTTTGCTTCACAATTCCTTTCAGGTAATAAGAGTATAGCTGGGTCGAGCGAGGGTAACGGGAAAATAGAACGGTGGTCATCATTTAGTAGTTATATTTGGTGAATCATCTAGGGTGAAGCGAATCTAACGTTGGAAGGGTGTTTTGCCACTATCATACAAGATGTCTAATGACACACAACCTCGTGTCATCATAAGACATGGTTGTGCACATCCACTTGTCGAGTATATCTACGAGCACTACCTATATAATCTTGGTGTTTGTTTGAAGTATAATTCACGATTAAAGACAGTGGAGATAATGATATGTCAAGAGAAGACTCACCATTGGAAAGAATATGATAGTAATCTTCTCATTTTTCTTTGGGGTCTATTGGGTCAACCAAGAATAATTCTGTGGCCATATGATATCTATCATAACCTAGACGCATGGCCTCCCATGTACGAAGGTTTCCTTGAGCACTTCCCAAAGATTCTAATTTCTAAAACAGTTTTTAACTATACCTTTATGTAAGGTGTCATTGTGAGGTGCTGTGGTTGAAGCACCATGAGAGTTACATTTGGTATCAGAGCTATAAGTAAAGAGCCCCGAGCTTCTCGCTGGTGACTTCCTGTTGATGGGGGATGCACCGAAGCCAGACTCTCCGTAGGGGACGCCGTTCTGCGGTGGCAAGCTGATAGGTACCTTTGTGAGGTGCTGACACGACAATTGTTGTAATAAAGTTGTAGTTATTTTCTGTACCATGTATTTGACGACTCAGAATAGGTTGGATGGAATGGACCTATTTTGGGGCGTTACATTTGGTATCAGAGCTTAGGGATATGATCTCTGGCGGAGATCGAGGAATAGAACTAAGAGGGGAGAGTTGAGTAAATCCTTCGCTAGTGTGTTCTACCTAAGCTTATTTGTTGGTCAGTCATAATATCGGGATATTATGTGATATGTTAATTTGTTCAATTAACCCTTATTTTGAAGCTGTATTCTAGAATGATATCTGAAATACAAGAGATGAGCAATGAAAAAATTATGATGACAGGAAAGATGGAATCTGAAATGAAAGCAAGGTATTCTCAACTCTTTGAAATACCAGGTACGTAAATTTCGAGGACGAAATTTCATAAGGAGGGGAGATTGTAAGACCCCGAATTTTATGAAATAAAAGTATTCAATTTTTCTTATAATTACTATTTATTAAATGGTTAAATTGATAAATGTTAAAGTTAAGGGTGATATATGAATTTTTTTTCGAAATACACAAGTGGTTATAAAATATTCATTGTTGTCGGGGAATATTCGCTTGGTCGTGGAATATTCTTACTGTCGGAGAATATTCGTACGACGGCGCAGTCTTTTGTGGGCCCCATAACGGAAAGCGGTTAGATGAAGAAAATGACAAGAGTAAGCTGTTTATAAATAACGGCATAGTTGTTACCGTTAACACTGTTGGAATACCCGGTGGTTAAAACACAGTAATACGCGTTGTTGCACACTAGCACACGATATTGCACCAATTATTGATTCTTACGTAAGAAGGCACTACTCAATAATTGTTACAGTAATTATTGTTCAATATTGTATTTTATTGATTCAATAATTGTTGCGTTGATATTTTATATTACTGTTGTTTTAATAATTGTCACTACACAGTATTTTTTATTATCGGAACAATAATTCATATTATCTGAATAATATTATTAGATAACATTATTGGCGACGTCGTGAATGACGATGGCAAGTTGATAGGTATCAATGTGACGTTTTATCCAAGTCTTGGATGAGGGTCACAGTTTTGAACGATATTTCTATTATTAATAAAGTTCCTGACGTATTCTTGAAGACTTCTTAGCCTACTCCAGATCGTGAAATCGAATTTTGTATTGACCCCAGTACAAAACCCATTTCTTAAACCCTTAAATATTTCTTCAACTAAAGCGAACGTATCATGCGCCAAAGACATTGGCTTGAGCTGTTGAAAGATTATGACCATACCATTCAATATTATCGTGGAAGAACGAAAGTGGTAGCTGACGAGTTGAGTAGAAGATTGTATGCGAATGAGATGTTGTTAACACAAAGACCCATTTCGTATAATTTACAAATGATGAAGATAGAGTTAAAGACTCTAGGGACCCACGTAAAGATAACGAATGTACGATTAGAATCGACTTTAATCGATAAAGTTAAAGCCGCTCAAGCTACATATTCTGAGCTGATGAATGTGAAAAAGAAGGTTCAAGAAGGCGTTATCTCAACCCTCGATTTAATTGACCCATTTGAAATCCTCGATCAAGTAGGAACTGTGACTTATAGATTCATTTTACCGCCAAGTATGTCACGTGTTCATAATGTTTTTCACATATCGTTGTTTGTAAAAACATAGTCTTGGGGGACTTTGGAGCCAAATTTTAGAATAATTAATGAATCTGAAAAATTATGAAATCATTGGAGTTTTGTAGAGCATGTTACAAGCTTTCCATAGCCTCAAAAAGGGACTAATTCCGATAACGGATGAAGAAGTTGTGAAGATTTGAAGTATATGTGTCAAAAGTTGCAAAATCTAAAAAATTGGAGTTAAGTGCCAAAGGTCGAGCACCTAGGCACTAGACTCGGCGCTTGGATTCTGTTCTTGAGCGCCTAGGCGCTTGCCCAAGGCCAATTTTGGGCGCCTAGGCACTGGTCTAGTGTTAAGCCAAAATCTGTTTGGAAGTCATTTAGTAAACTGGGCATAACTTTTTCATACGAACTCCGATTGAGGTGATTCAAGATGATCCGGAACGAGGACGAATAGACCTACAATGTTTGTTCTTTAAGTTATTTAATTCGAGATCGTTAGAAGGGGTAAAAATGGTTATCTTTGAGACTATTGTGTTTTCAGAGGCAATCGGAGGACGTCGGGCATGCATGTAAGACCCCGAATTTTATGAAATAAAAGTATTCAGTAAATGGTTAAATTGATAAAAGTTAAAGTTAAGGGTGATATATGAATTTTTTTTAAAATACACAAGTGGCTATAAAATATTTATTGTTGTCGAGGAATATTCGTTTGGTCGTGGAATATTTTTTTTATCGGGAATATCCGTACGACGGCGAAGTTATTTGTGGGCCTCATAACAGAATAACTGTCGGATGAAGATAACGATAAAATTAAGTTTTTATAATTAACGGCGTAGTTGTTACCGTTAACACTGTTGGAATACCCGGTGGTTAAAATACAGTAATACGCGTTATTGCACAGTAACACACGATATTGCACAGTATTTTTTTCAATTACTGATTCTTACGTGAGAAGGCACTACTCAATAATTGTTATAGTAATTACTGTTCAATATTTTATTTTATTGACTCAATAATTGCTGCGTTGATATTTTATATTATTATTGTTTCAATAATTGTTACTGCACAGTATTTCTCATTATCAGATCAATAATTCATATTATTTGAATAATATTATTAGATAACATTATTGGCAATGTCTAGAAAGTTCTGTCTAAGGAGAGGTTTGGTCACCTAATTACGCGCTAGTAAGGAGAAATCTTTATTGGAAAGCCCCTCTTTCCTGAGAACGGCCTGGTTGTCATATTTATTTGATGTGGATATAAATGATGGATTTATTATTGTGGTTATTATTAAAGGAATTAATGTTGAGGTGTTTAATCAGTATTTCTGTCTGAATGGAGGTATTAAAAATCAAATAAGTAATTTTTTAGATATATTGCGTGAGTTATAATTTTTAAATCCGACCGTTAGATCGTTGTGATTTTTGGATATATTATACATATATAAGTTGAGTATATGTTCATAAATTTTGAACCGTTAAAAATGAACGTATGATTTGTTATGAATTTTAAGAGGTGACTGATTCGAAATTAGGTTTATAAATAATTTTGGTAGAAAATTCTAGAAATGGGTGGGCCCCACTTTTGGTTGTTGGGGAAGATGGCTGATTTTTTGGTGGTGGAATAGTAGAAGGTAAAGCCATCAGGTAGCAGGTCAAGTCTGCTTCGCGAGCTAACATTTTCCTATAAATAAAGGGCTAAGTAGAATTAAAAAATCACACCAAAATATAAGCTTCTCTCTTTTTCTCTCTAGATTATTGAGTGTATTTTGTGAGTATTTAGATACTTGATGAGTTGATATTATCAGTGCAAGTTTTCTTCAGCGTTATATCCGATATCCAGTCAGAAGTGCTGCTCTTTTGAGGTAAGGGATAGTAAGAGATTTTAAGGGTTGTTATGATTTTCAGTTTTGTAATTTTTTGGAACTTCAGAAATTTTGGAAAAATTTGAAATGATATTTTAATGAGTTTTATATTGTGCCCTAAAAATGATATTTTTGGATGTATAGATTAAGAGTTATGAATTTTACGGGGAAAGACTATTTAAAAATAACGCTTATAACTCCTTGTGGTTAAATCCAAAATTGATGAAATTTTTATTGAAGTATATCTATATAATATTAGTGTACTCGGTAATTTTTGAAAATTTTTGGATAAAAGTACAATTTATGATAAATGTCTAAATATTCGGCGGTTTTGGCCATATGAAAAAT